>VZTG01002166.1:3067603-3183202 GCA_013397845.1 Melanocharis versteri | reverse complement strand
AAAAGCCCTGTGAAAGACATGGAACAGATCTCATGTGAAACAGAGTTTCATAGGATAAAAAGCATTCCCTGCTGTGCTGCTCCAGCACCTGCCAGAGTGATGCAACAGCACACGTTCATGCACCTCCTTGTCTGAGGAGCATCAGTGAGGTCCAACTTCCCTGTGTTCCCCATACCAGGAGGTTTCAGCTGTTACTCTTTAAACTGTTCATTATTTGGGGAAGAGCAGCAGACACAGACCCCTGAGGACTAACTCTTGTTTGTGCCCCACCCTGGCTGCAGAGCCAGAAACAGCTCTGCTTGCTCCCTGGCCTGGGTATGGTGTCTGCAGCCCTGGAAGTGGGATTTCCTAGAACAGGAACAAGCAAAGCTATCACAGATTAATGATTTGCAAAGCCAGGACTCATCTCACTTCAACCACCTAAAATTTAAACATCTGCTCCAGGTAAGTTATCTGGGCTGCCTCTGAGATCACTGCTAGTGTAAGACTCTTCTCATCCTTTGACAGGCACTTCTCTATAACATTGGGGAAAAAATTAAATTGAAAATTCTAAAACTTCAGAAGGTAATAAGTCTCATTTCCAGGATCCAAGGATTAGATTGTTAGGGATTAGTCTGGTATTACTAAGGTCTTTGTATCAAACAGCTTTCAAAATGCCATCAATCTGGGCTGGAATCAGAAGCCTAACAGCTCATCATCCTCTTACCACTCTCTCTGAATTGTTGCATTCCTCATAAAAAAAACCCAAAAAGTGCCATAATCAATTATGTTGAAATAACCACTAAATGTGCCAGTATATTAACTTTCCAAGCTGAATCTGCCATTAATGGGATTAAACGTGCACATTTTCCTTGGTTATCTCTACATTTGCATATATTCTTTCTCTTCCCCCTTTTTATTATTTACATTTTTCTTCAACTACCAGCTTTTCTAGGCTTGGGAAATAATCACAAAAGTGAGGAACAGTCTGATGTTACTTGCTGTAATTAAGCAAGATATTCAAGGTTTTTAAATAACAGGCCCAGCAAGCACAGTTTATGAAAACAGACTGTAACTTCTTGTCTTCGTCTGAATTAAATCAGGGAAAGGCCAGACAGGGGAAGAGAGTAACAGAACAGAGGAAACTCCAGAAAACTAGTGACTCTTCCATGATATCAAGCTCTCTTGGGAAAAGCAAAAGCTCATTAAATTTTACCAATTAATCTGTAAATGAAAGGCTGAAGGAGATTATCGTCTCAGTTGCTTTTAAAGGAAATCAGCTTCTAGCCTGGAAAAGACGCTATCAGCTGCATATTTCTCCACTGTACACTATTTTTCAAGTACTGAAAATTTTAGAGGATAACCTACACTGTAGATGCATTTCTATGTTGCTGAATGATCAGAGGTAACCTAAACCTCATTGCATATGAACTACAATAAGTGTTAATTTAAAAGTTCTAATCTTTGCCACAGAGAAGTAGCACTAAGTCTTATTAATGAAATGCTGATACTATTAGTAGATAGAAGATGCAAAGTTTGCCATGTGCCAAACAATGCAACCTCAGATAATAATGTCAAAAATGATTATTGAACCAGTGTATCAGTAACATGTATGCAGTGAAGCCTCATTCCCTGTTAAGATTTCATTTTTTCTTACCTGGTCTCTTCTGTAGCTATAAAGAAACCATCATCTGAAGCATCAAGCCAATTTTGCCTCTGTCTCTTGATCACTGGAATGGTGCTTGTCTTAATGGCACTTGCACTGGCTTGCAAGGCCTTACCATTTGTCATATGGATGTGGGGAGCAGCATGCTGAAATCATAATAAAAAGGAAAGGTGTTTGTTTGAGAAGAAGCATTATTCCATTAACGAATTCTGCTGTAAAGGGCAGCCTACACACGTCTCAAAACCCGGCTCATCTGCCTCAACCAGTACCTGGGGGTAAGTTAACAACAAACCTGCGCCCATCGACATGTTTTACACATGGTTTTACAGCTCTTTAAAAACTAAATTAACTATTGCTAATGCCATTTTATACAAAAAGATATTGAGGCATGAATCAATGCTATGAACCAAGCAGTTCAGAAACAGAAACCCATTGATTTTAGGAGAGAATTAACATTTTCTGAGAAAAAAAACTAACATCCCAACCAATGAGACACAAGACCTATTTTTTCATCCAAGTATGGCATTAAGCTAATTTTTAAAAATTCATACTTCTCACTTTGCAGGTCCTTACTCTGCCTATCTTTGTTTTTAAATAGAAATCACTGAATAAGACAAGTGATTTGGTCCTGCTGCCCACCTGAATGGAAGCAGGACAACAAAGGTTTATGTCACCATGCTCGTGCCACGGTTCTCAGGTTCACTCACTGGTCTTTATCTAGTTAGAGCTACCTGAAATACATCTGCATTCATTTCATAACTGATAACATCAAAAAGAAAATGATGCAGTAATTTTCCACTAAACCTTTACCTGGAGTAATTGTGCAATGAGAGCAAGTACTCAGATCTAACAGGAGAAGCTGCCTTCTGACACATGAGGAGAGAGCGAAAACGTTTTATGTGTCATCTGTAGGTAGTGTTATGGAAGAATACACCATGACAAAAGTATTAATCCTAGAAATCTTAATCTTGTTTCCCACATAATTGATTAGCAGCAGGACTAACTAACGAAAATGGGATAAAACCAGATATGATAGAAGACATGATACAAAGACGAAAATTTTCTTACTTTATCTCACATGGATTCAACGTCACGTTTTCTTAGGAAGAAGTACTATTTTCTTGGTGAAATAATACCAGTATTCCACATTACCGACAGCATTTTTGTAACATTGCTAAAATGCACACAGTGCTGCACATTCGTGGGAGTCCCCCCTAATCAGGGGACCAACATCACAGTCCTTGAGTAAGGAAGGGGCTGCTAGCACCCACAAAGACCAGCAGAACAGAGCACAAAACTGATCTCTTAAATCATGTCATCTAAACATAAAAGCCAGAAAAGATAAACAAGACACAATCCACACCATTTACTCTCTCCAGTAGGACAAATTTTATGCATTGGACAGAAAATCCCAGTATTCATTATGCTACTGTGAGTAACTGAGCCATCTCCTCTGTGATCCCTTAGATCTCATGTTACAAAAACCAAACAAGAAGAGGAGAAACAAGACATCATATTTGAGTGAGTCACATATAAATCTTTCTTAGAGCTAAACTATTTTCCTTTGTCTTAAAAACAAAGAAGATTTATGGTGAATTCAGTTGTTGTTGCACATAGGGTCATAAACCCTATGTAGCCCTTTTAAATATTTACTTATTTTTTTCCAGTTTTTCATTCAATGTCTAGACTGCAGTTTGGCTTTCACATACTTTTTGTATTGGCTTTGTAGGGACAAAGACCTAAAAGACACGCTACTAGAAGTAATTCACCTGTTACTTAAAAAAAATTAGGGTAAAGTGCACAAGTGCTATGAAATTAGAAATTCATGCAGGTTTTTAACTGCTGATCTCTTCTTCTATGAAGTGGGTAGTGCTCAAAAAGAGAGTAAGAAGTCACACATGGAAAACATTGCCACACATCAGATTTCCCATTAAATATTTGTATCTGGCAGTTGCCAGTGCCATACACTACAGAGGAACATCCAAGGGCTCCAATGGCATGTTTTTTGTTGTGCTTCCCTACTCCGTAACGGGTTTAAGTTATCACATATAATGGTTCAGATCTTTTCCCAGGCTCCTTTCTAATACACCACTGAATGTTTCCTTTAGTCAAAATAAGAAGTGCAGGCAGTTCAGAAAATGTACAAGGTACAAAAAGCGTATTTCCTATGGCATAAACTCTGAAGAACAGTGAAGCCTGATGGAAAAAGTACTTGTCTTTTCACTACACTATTTCCCCTGGCAGAGCCAGATATTGCAACTAATTCTGAACTTCTAGTTTTTTCTACTTTTATTAGCCCCTAACCCTCATTCCAGGCAAGAGATAACATTATAGAAAATGACACAAGGGTTACAATATAATCTCATTTCTGTTGCATGAAATTGGTTAGAATTTTCCCTTTTATTTCCCTTCTACCCCAGCCCTTTCATGCTATTTGAAGAAATTAATTACATTTCACATAAGAACAAGGGAAAATAAGATCATTGTTCTCCAGTCTGTGCTAGGGACCACATCAATTTCGAGTTAATAAAAACAACTGAAGCTCTTGACCAGGCAATCAGTTCATTAATTCCTCTCAAAAAATATATTCACCAATGTGTATGAAAATGAGCATTCAACACCACTGTCACACTAATATCAACATCAAGAGTAAAATGAACTTTCATACAAAGTACTCATTAAATGCTTTTCTTTTATGATGATGATGAAGAATTCAAATTTTTTCCACTAGCACACAGTCATGCCAGAAAGGTTATGAAAGCCTCAGGAATACTCCCTGTGCTACCACAGAAGCCCTTCCCATTTAAAACCCTGCTTGCAGAAAGCCTCAGTAATTTCCTCACAACGCCACCGTGTGCAATGAGCCGCCGCTGCTTTGATTTTGACTGTGTACATCACTAATGAGCTGAGCTGTGAGTTTGCAACAGAGCCACTGGTGATAGGGGTCTGCATACCAGGGCAACATCAGAGCAGCACTTGAGCATCAGGAGTTTGCATTTTGGACAAATCTTCCTCTGTGCTGAGTGACTCCTTTCTACCAAGTTCTTCATCTCAGTCTGAGTATCATTGAGACTGAGATCTCTCTCTCCTCTAGGACAAAATCGTTCCATGCTCAAAAGACATCAGGAGAAAAAACCTTTGAGTGCACTTGAAAGAAAAACTTCTCAAGACAAAGGGGGCTCTGATTCAGGCAAAGTTACATCCAGAAATGAACACTAATATTTAAGTGAGCATGGGGTTATCTCTGGGAGGAGTCTCACCTGTCAAACAGGTGGTGTCCAAGCTGCAGACTGAATGTGCCCCCAGAGACCAAAGGCAATCTTGTCAAGGTCTTCAACAAAGAGGAGTTTACTTAAAGACTGTTTGTTGTACAGCTTCACCTGTCCCCTGCTGGTACATTTCTCTGCTCCTTGCAAATGCTGCTCATCAAAACTCGCCTGGCAGGGGCACGAATTTCCCATCTGCATTCATTTCACCATGGGCAACTGAGACACCTCCCACTTTCGAGGAATGCAGGAGATCCCTTCACAAAGAAGCTACACATCTTTGTCCCTGTCAAATCTTCTGGAAGCCGCAGCTCTGAGTCACAACTGTAAATCCAGGTCTTTCAACACAAGGTGCACTAGGCATAAGGCTTTGCTGTGGCAGGGAAATCAAAGAATTGACTGTATAGACTCACTATACACATGATATTGGCTACAGTGGTGGCTATGAGTCCAATGAAATCTGGATACCATCCCAAAAACACCTTATATTAAAGTGGCAACTTAATATAGCATTTTCATTAACAAGGGTAGATCTCCTGTCCTCACTGGCTCCCAGAGAAGCACAAGGATACTGAGATACACAATGGGAAGTCAAGAGAGGAATCCTGTACAAATTCAGAAACGGGACTCAGATCCCAAATCACAGTCTGGGTTCCTGTCTATAAGTTGCTCAGTTTGTACTGCTATATAAGTGGTCGAGCATTTATTCACTGAGAGCCACTAAAAATTCTGAAAAGACACCCAGGTCTGAAAAGACATTCAGCTTTGAAATAAAATATATAACACCCACAGTAATTCAAAGTGTAAAAACAACAGTGAACATTTATACTACGGGTGAAGGAAAATTTAACTCGACTACCATAAATTCTTAAGTGGACTTCAATTTATGATGTCTTATGTTTTCCCTGGTTGTTTCAAAAAGGAAAACATTCCCATTGCCCTAAATTAACATTTTTAATTTTTTTGTTGCATCTTTGAACAAAAAAAAAAAAAAAAATCAATTAAAAGCAAGCAGAGCAAAAGAAGATCTGTATAAGGAGAAAAAACTTCTCTAGAAGAAATCAGCTAAGCTCAGATGACTGGCAATAACCCATATTAATTGGTTCCATTTATTTTGCATTGGCTTAATTATACAATACATCATTTAAAACAAGTTTAGAATCACCTTAAGTTTAAATCAGGTATTGATTCTCTTTTGCCACACCTGAAGTATTCCTATTTCCAAAGGGATTAGCATTATACCTTTAATAAGCATCAACGTTTGGGGCTGGTTTAGTTATTCATACAAATGTGAAATGAATGCAAAACATAATACCCAAAATCTCTACACAGCATGAAGCCGCAAATGTTGATAACAGCATGCAGGCACACAGCCACTTTGGGTATAGAATTTCATTTAAAAACCCAAAGGCTATTAAAAATGAAAGATTTTCAAACAACAGATCCTATAGAAGAAAATAACCAAATAGTCAACACAAGTGTGACTTTGGAACCTCTGGATTTGCAACCAAATCTTTCACAAACACCTACAATAGTTGTAATGCTGAAAATCTAAGTCAATGACTTTTCTGTGCAAGGGAAAAAAAAAACACCAAAAAAAACCCAAAAGAAACGACTCTCCTAAAAGACAACAGCTGACTTGCCAAAGCATCTGGGCTAAAATGCTGCAATGTTTATAGTCCCTGTTTGTCATATATGGTACACAAAAGCTATACAACCTCTGAATAAATCATGTCTTAGAAGGCATCATTTTGAAGTAAATAGTTATTTATGGAAATCAGTAAATGAGTAATGAAAGATTAAGCTAGGCAACTATCCACAGAATAAAAGGAAATTTATTTTATAGTTAAAACATAGAGCATGCCCTCCCTCTCCCCCCCATCACACAGATGCTTAAAATATTTTCTGGGTTTTTATTTTTATGTACAAGAATCTGAAATTTAAAATAGGTGGGTGTCATTGCATTTAAATACAGAAGAAAAATTCTTGTGATGACCTCAGAAAAACTGCATTTTGTTTTTTTAGCAGAGTACACTCTATACCTTGCTGGCTTTGACTCTTACATAAATCTAAATCTTGGAGATAAGATCAGATTTAATGCCTTACATTATTTCACCACCTATAAATGCAACTTTAAAGAAGTTAAAATACTTCACCTTGGTAAGTCAGGAGCTTTTTTACATCAAAGCAGCCAAGGCAATAATAAAAATTTGCTGTGGTACCTCTCACATTCTGATGACTAAAGGTCATGCTCTAACTTTTTATGTTACTATATAAATGTAATCAGTCAGAAAAAGGGGACTTCATTTCAGAGTAACTATTTATTGCAGTAGCCATTATACATTGCTTCTCAGCAGTGTTCCTTTACTACATCTGTATTGAATGTATAATCTCATACTGTTTCTAATGCAAGGAATACCATATTTTCTGATTTTACTGACAATTTCTACTTACTCATTGAGGAGTAAGAAATTTTCTTTTACACATTCAGTTATGCTTTAGTTGCAGAGAAGAGAGGACATTGCTATAATAATTTCTCACTAAGCAGAATACTTACTTTTATTTCTACTTTTATTTATATAAGTGTAATGGACAATTACTGCGCACTGACTGCAGAACATCAGCTCGAGGTCTGAACTACCTGAGTTGTCAGCAGAGAGGTCTGGAGACGTTCACAACATAGGAACTTCAAGAACTTGAGCTATTTAAAAACCTTTTCCTTCCCTTTTTAAAAGTTTAGACATGTTTTGGTGTGAGAAAGAAATCATATAGGCAAAACCCCCATTTTTTTGGCCCAGTTTTTAGAACTGTTCTGATACATTAATGGAAAAGAGAGACTGAGTATCTTCAGAGTACAATTAACAGGAAAAAAAGAGTAAAGGTGAAGCAGAGTGAAGGGTTCACCAGCTCCAACACAACTGTCCTGCTCTTTTCCCGACACCAAGGCAGCATGGAAAAAACATTGAGAAGTTTTTCAATCCCTTCCAAAATTTTATAGCAGAGGAATACACTTGAATAACTGAGCATCTTCTTTTGAAATGGGTGTACTTAAAACAAAGTCATGACCAACAAGGACTACATCACATCCAGCAGGAAAGAGAAACATCACTTTTTCCAGACATCTCTACTATTTTGAAATGTTGTGATCTGTAGTCCTTACCTATTTATAATTCATTTGCACTGGATTATTAATGACCATTGATGACAAAGGCAATGAACTATATTAACCTTTTATGTCCTGTAGAGTCAAGAAATCCGTGGGGGAGTTTACACGTCCCATAAATGCTGTACATAAAGAAGAGAAAACTAAACTTGAAGGGACACCCTAAAAACTGTAGGAATGAAAACAAACAAGCTCATGTCATGATTTGCTGGGGTTTATTCTAAAATTTCAACACTCGCCCCAAAAACTGGTCTTTTGCCAAAAGCAGAAAGCCCTCTCCTCAAACACCCACAGGATAGGCATCAATCATTCCCTGTCAGAGAAAGGTTTTCTTTATGTGAATTGTTGTTCAGCCCTTACCTAACTTTTATTTTGAGTTTGAAACAGAAAGAGGCTGACAACATTTCTCACCCTATAAAAATGCAAGATAGACACTAAGTGCATGATTTTTTCACAATAAAAACTTTCTAATCTCACTTTTGAAGGTGTATCTGTCCACTTAAACATTTCTCTATTTCTGGAACCCAACCTATCAAACTCAAGGTAAAGTCAGAAACTGGCCTCTGAGGAATGCGATGCAAGAAATTACTCGGCTATTGTTCTGAACTTTAAATGTGCTCTGACCCATACGATATAGATAGAATGCAAGAAATTTTATTAACATTAATTTGACATAATAGAAAATCACTTAAACACAGAACATAGAATTGTAATTGGATTTTTCAGCTATTTAAACTGACGGCACTGGTACCTCTTAAGCTCTTCAACCTCTCATTTTTTTCCCAAGATTTTTTGTGAAATAAAGACAGATTCATTTTATCTCTACAGTGATATTGAACTTTATAAAAAATGCCAATGGCTTACTATATCTACTCCATTTCTTAAAGAAAAAATCATAGCTATAGGCAGATCAACATCTATAATCTCCTCTATACTTACCATTATTGTTCTTGTTGTATGGCTGGATGATTCTGGAAAATAGAAGAAACACAGTGTATTAGAATGTTTTCTTTATCCACAAAAGCCCTATTTTCTGATGCTCACCCTGAAGGCTAAGATGCTACTGCTCAGCTACAACAATGAACACATCAAAAATGCAGAGACTGGATAGATTCCTCATGAAACGAGCATGAGACTCATCATTGGTCCTGAATATACATGGCATGCTATAATATCCTGTTAACTGCACTCGTTCTTTTTGCTTAATTATCCTCTTCTGCAAGAAAATATAAAAATGGAACTAATTCATAATTCATGTTTGAAGAAGTGAGGGTTTTTTCATTTTGCTTTTAACATATGGCATCATGAAGGATTAGATCTGCAGACAAAAATACAGATAGTATCAACATAATTCCATTACTGTTCCTGTTTCAAAAAGAGTTTTATAAAACTAGACAACCCTTTTTCTGAGAATTTTGAGGTGGATGCTCAGTTTGAAACTGACAAAGCTTATTGAGAAATGCAACATGCAGAAAAGTTAACTATTCTCTCCTATAGGATAAATCAGGAGTCAGTCAACTGAACTCATGGTTATATTTATATAAATTGCAGAGCAATCACTACTAGGCCAATAATTAACACAGATTTCACCCTGCTGTTTAACTCAGATTACTTTTGCTTTTTTCCTTCCCCAAGAACAGGAACTGCGCTCTCTTTGGCTTTAAAATGCTACAGTTCCCATATTAGAGATATTTTTCTTTTCCAAAGCAGTGCAACTTCAGTACAAAACACACACAGCTAAAAAACCTGCAAGAAAACTCGCTGCTCATCTATAAGATGCAAGATGATACTACCAGCAGCCTCACAGACTTGCTCAAAATTTGGGTAGGACACCTCATTGCCTATAGCAGAGACAGTTTTTAAGGAAGAGACATTTATGAACACAACGTGCAGTTCTGCATAAAATGCACACAATTCTGAATGAATTGACTCAGCAGAGTCTCAATTCTGCAAGTCAGATCAATGCAAAATAATTACAATTTTTTTTATTCTTCCCTTGGTTCCAAATTGCAACTCTTACAGGGTTCCCAACTGGTATCACTTACACAAAGAATTCTTGAGGGATTTTATTATTGTTAAAAATATTATTAAAGAGATTAAAAGGACATGAGAAAGAGCAGCTGCACACCTTTCTGAAAAAAAAGGTAATTACACTCTCAAACTGGCATTTCTCATTTTGAGGAGTCACTTTAACCAGTCTGAAGGTATAGTTCAATCACTGATAGAAAAAAGGTAAGCCATTTTGAACATCTCAAACTATTTATAAACTCCAACATTCAACAGAAATTCCTGTATCTAGTTTACATTTACGTTTGTACAAGCCTTCATCCTTAATCAATTTTAAATAAGAAATATTTATATCACTAAGGTGACATTGACAGAGGTACTGTGAATACTGTGAATACCTACCTAAAGCCAGCAATATTTTAGTTGTGGGCTCATCTACCAGCCCTCTTTTCCTCTCTTTTTTCACACAAAAGTTATCACATATAAAAATACCTTTGGGTCACCAGTCCTCCAGGCAATTATTAAACTGGTAGTATAAGAACTAAATATTGTTACAGTCTACTGCTTCCTAATACTTGAACATATTTGGCACTCTTATAAAGTAAGAGAAGATCACAGCAGAGTGAAGAACTCTACAATCTGTTAAATTTTTACCTTCACTGTAAAGTAATTTTTGTTATTACAACTTTTTTTTTTTTTTTTTTTTTTTTTTTTTTTTTTTTTTTTTTTTTACATCCAGTAAAATAACATCTCAGGACTTGAATGTTCCTGAGAAAACCCAGAGACTGCATTCATGGAATAATGAATAATTGAGACAAAGATTCGTTCCATTTATAATCCTAAATACCCTGAAAAAAACCCCAAACAACTTATCTCCAAGAGCACAATATTTCCTGAAGAATCCTGAACCCAGGCAGAATTATCTGGTTAAACACAAAGAATGGGGCTTCTTGTCTCTTGAAATACAGAAGAGACACATTACACAGCACTTTCAGTCACCCTCAAAACGATAAAAGCCAACAAACACAAATCCATACTTTTTATACTGAGATACTTGAAACCTCCCCTCTTACTCAGAGGTGCTGTGCTTTCGGCACAGCTCTGTATGCCAAATCTATAAAAACTATGCTTAGCCATGATTGCCCCAAAATTTTCAGACACACCCTCACTCAGCTGTCTGTGAAACTGAGATCTCCCTAAAATGAACTGAGGAACAACTGAATTTTCCTGGAAATTGTTGAACAGTGTATTTTTGAAAAGAACCTGACAGACACGGTTAATGCAGTGCCAGCAGCTGTTAACTCCAGGGTATTACCATATTGATAACCTAATAATAAAACCCAGCAAAGAAGTGAAGAAAGATCTGTTATATTTGCAAATATCCCTGTTATATCATGCAATAGAATCATTCCCATTTTTTGCATGTATTTTTCTTGCTGTAGATACTGAAATATCATCTAAGATGCCAAACATCAGAGATCTGAGTATATCCATAAATAAAAAGGTAGGAAAAGAAATGTTTCATAAGGAGATATAGTGAAAAGATTCTAGGATCTAGAAGAGACTACTAATTAAGATGCCATTGTTACACAATTTAAACTCTTATATACTCTGATACACAAATATTAAGACTTTAGAACGGAGGAGACACCGATTTCTTCCAGAAAATAATTACACCCTGACTTGGCAGGTTCTGAAAAACACTTACGCATGGACACACCAGCCAATTTTGTGGAAAACTTTTAATTAAGGCAATTAAGGAAGAAAGCCCTTGCTTTAAAAGGCAGCCACGCAGCATTCGAAACCTTTACAAAAAGTCTGCAACCAATGCAAATTCTAGACCAGCTTAAGGGCATCAGAGCTTATTGAAAACCACAAATATCTTGGTGTTGAACAGAAAACAAAATTTTGGATTTTCAGTTTTATCTGCCAAGTTCTAGAATGCCTTAGAGAATTTATATAATCTGGCTCAAATTTTAGTGAAACTGGTACCAGTGGACACTAGTTTATAAATTAGTTTGTACAGCAAAGGATTTTGTGCAGGACAACGATCTGTACTTGCACCACTTCAGCATGAAGGGAACTCCAGAACAGAGACTGATTCTCCCCTTAAGGCCAATGAAGTGGATTGCTCCACTTTAAGCAGAAATGGTCAGACATCATCAACACGAACAAGGGTTTTAGAGCTGTGATGCAGGCAAATTACAATAAATGCAGCTTCAGTGCTGACAAGATGTTTATTAGTTTATTATTGTGGAAAAATTGATGCACCAACAGCAGAAACTAAGATGCTCCTGTGCCCTTTCTACAACATATTTGTTTGAACTCAAATAGAAATGAGTAAGCTGTAGAAGACATTTCTTCACATTACAATGTGCCCTACCAATCATATTGATCAATTAAGCATTCCTCCCCGTTTCCAGGCAGTAGGAGACCATAAAATTTCTCACTGTAAAACCTAAATCAGACAAAGTGCTCTGCTAAGGGATGGTGTCAGCTACATAATTATTTCAAGTTTACATATTATTCGCCAGCAACATGTTATGATTTATTGCCTTAAAAGTTCTTCGGGTCAGGACAGAACCCACATCAGAACCCTTTTCCAGCTGTTCATGTGCTATATGTATATGTGATATTCTTTATTTCTGCTGATGTAACAGGATCATTGACAATACTAATGGGTGAAACATGTCCTACTTCTAAAAATTCCAGAATAAATACACTTGAAGATAATGTGATTTTGACAGATGGAAAATAAAGGCAGACTGGCAATAGCAGAGCTGTTTAATCCTAGCAACATCTCAGCTATTCCCAGTGCATAAGACTTTAAAGGTTCATTTCACCCAGGATGGACCACCTTATGAAATATGCTGAGGAAGGAAGACTGCTTCGTTATTTCTCCTCCATTTGGGTTATAAATGTTTTGAGTAACCAAACACTATTGGTTTTTCTCCTCCCAGTTTGCAGGCACTAAACAAGTTACTTTGTTAATTCAAAAGTATTATTAAAAATAAATAAATACATATATATGTCTGATACTAAGAATGATTTTTGAGGAAGACTCTTATTCTCCCAAGACAGAAATTTTAAACACTGGAGAAAAAATACTCAGATGAAGAAAAAGAAAAACCACACAAAATTATCACAGAGCAGACATGGGATCTTTCCAGTTCCACTGCCTAAGCACTTTGTGAAGGTGCCTTCCCTATTGCATTATGTACTAAAATCGTTAAGAACTATTGCTCTGCAATCACAGCTTACGAAAAACAATCAACCTACTTGACAGTAATCATACACAGAAGCACTTTGAGTATGAACTCCACATCTTGAATCCAGAACATGTAATTCAGGAGGTAACATACTGCTAATCCTGTTACCCCACAGACAGGATTCTCTTTCTACAGCCATAATTCTTTAAAATAATACTAGGGCAAAGTAATCGTTGTAGGAATTGAGCTCTGGCTACCTGCATTGTGGTTTAAATGTTAACTTAATTACAGTGTTTGCTGTTTGAAGAGCTGATTCATTCTGCCAATTAGAAAAGCCAGGGTTACTGCAGTTCCATGTCTACACATTATCTGTATATTAAAACAAGAAACACTGATTCAACAGCAGAAATGTGGCACGTTACCATGACGTGCCCTTTCCTTCACCTGGGATCCCACATGCCTTGCTCCTTCTGATCCCTGCCATCACCAGGGTTACCAGAAACACGAGCTGCACTGGTGAGTTCAGGGATGCAACACACCAACTTTTCATGAACATTCATTTCCTTGGCACAACAAAAGCAAAGTGATCTATGGCATGCTCAAAGTAGTGCTTTAAAGCACGAATGTGATTCTAGCTTTGTGCTTTTTGTGAATCAATTGTAGGCAAAGAAGCCTTACAAAACCAAAGATACATTTTTGAAAGAAAGGAATAAATGCAGAACAAATTAATAACAGTCCCTTATTCAATTTCTAATGTACTTTCACCCTGGGAAATAATTCAAATTTCTCAAGATACAGTAGACCTGAGCATTTCAGTTGAATGGAAATTGTATTTTGACTTTAGCATAACAAAAGTAATCGCTGTCTGTATTTAAAAAATACACAACATGCTTAGGAATAGTTCTTTCTCAGAGGAAATCCAAGGAAACTTGGGTTTGCAGAAATGCTTTTGCTCCTCCCAGGCACTCCTGTGGCCAAATTACACTGCTTACCTTTTCTCACTGAAAAATACCCTGCAGTTTAAGCAGTCTTCAGACACAGAATGGAAGACTGTCCTTTTGTCTGTAATACAAGAAGCTCAAATACTTGGAAGATAACTGTAAAGTAAATTCAATGTTCGCGTTTATCATTGTGAGACAATAAATAATTTTCTCGATTTTAAAGAATTCTAGGGGGAAAAGATATTTCTCTTCTATTTTTTTGGACAAAAATATTTTCCTCCTATTTGGTTATTCTTCATGTTAAGTCTCAACATCATTTGCATCACTGGGGTTGGAGGAATGAAGACCAAAGAGGGAAATGAGGAATCATCAACTCACTGTTTTATAACACAAAAATTTAAATAGAAAAAAAAAAAATTACTTGAGACATGCAAACATGAGATGCAGTAGCTTAGTTCTACAAATGATTGACAATGTCAGCAGTAACATCCTGGGGTAATTAAGGCCTGTGTCATTTTCTAGGCACACTATTTGGGCTCTGGAAGTTGTCAGTAGTTCATCATCGTCAGTATCATCACTTGTACATCTGCAAAAACAAGTGAATTTACTGACCACAGAAATGTAAGCTTTAGAGCAATTTAGTTTCCTAATAAATATTTAAAATGAGTGCTTCCAATTGCACAGTGAAAATTGAGAGAAATTGGCTCTTCTTGTGCAAGTTGTAAAATTTAAAGTTAAAAAGGTTGTTAGGTCAATCTCTTGAGGGTCAGAGATGGTTTTAATGACTTTGTATAGAAAGGCAGGACTAAGCTCTTAAGTATTTCTGTAATGCTATAAGTATAAAAGCAATATATTTCGGGAAGTAACTAAGAGGCATAAACATCTTTTCATATTCCTTTGCTTCCCCAGTAAATGACAGTAACACAACATCATTTTTTCCTGAGAGATCTATTTTCCATATTCACATTTCCATCAATACCAGCGCACACGCTTGACTGAGAAATCTGTAGCTGAATATTTTAAAGTGTTTTCTGGCTATACTAAAGACCAAAGCTAGAACACACATGTCCTAAGCAAATTTCAGAGGGAAAACTGACTGTGGAGCAATATATAGCTTTTGTCTCTCACTTTTGGGAAGAGTGAGTACACACAATTCAGCATTAATCATACCTTGTGTTTCAGCACGGAAGAAATGGCAAAAGTGGATTCACATCGTAGCTTGTTTGTCACAACTCATTTCTTCTCTTTCAGTTGGAAATCACTGGTGTGTTAAACAAGGTTTACAACAATTTTCATTGATTTATAGTTTATTAGTGTGTAAAAGAAAATTTAAGGTTTTCTTTCTTAAAGTAACAAAGTGCCAGACGTTTTTTGATGTGCAATCCATGATGCTCGCCTGCCACCACAGCAGAACATCTCCATCTCTACCAAAACATAGTGTTGTGATAACAACCGCCACACACCTTTGAGAAAAAACAATTCACTCACTGCTGAAAAATTCCACTCTGGAGTGAAAACTCTTTCTCTTTAATGTACTTTCACATACGGTTTTGTGAACTTAATTACAATAAAGTATGTGTTATAATCATTTTCTCTGTTTCAAGAAAATTTGGGACAGGAAAGGTTTTAGTCTCCCTGCACGTCAGTTAGGCTGCTTATATTTTCATCTGTTTGTCAAGAGGAAGTAATAAATTCCCCATGGAAAAATAGGATTGAAAAATAAGCCTTTCTTCCTTGCCTATCTCCACAATATCCAATAGTATCGGTCATAAGCATAGAAAGAAGGATCGACCAAAACAGCACCTAAGAGAGAAGGTACATTTTTTTGAGGTCTTTCTCCCTTTGCCAGTTTCTCATGCCACCTTCTCATTCTGCCGGGCCAGAGATGTCTGGGTTCCTAGGAAAACAGGTCTCAAAATTGTTGCCTCATTCCTAGATACTTCATGTATCTGCTGCACACTTCAGTACATTCCAAAAATTTGGCTGTTAAAAGAATCCTCCTGAAGGCAGCAGGACATCCCAGCCTGAAATACAGCACTAAAGGTATGGGCAGGGGAGAGAGGAGGAGGATCAGGGCTGTTGATTTGAGTCTCTGCAGCTATGGAGAATTAGTTCTTTTATTTTTGTCCACAACTCATGAAAATGGTATCAACAGGCACAGACTGATTTCTGTACCTCATTAGTGAGGCCTTGGACATCCTGTGGATATTCTGGTTCTCATGCATGAAAGGTAAGGAAACGCGTGCCAGATGACAGAGATTATTCTTGTGTAAAATACCTCTACCTGATGTTTCCAAATACTATAAGCAAAATTATCATTACTCACCCTGCCAAAACAATAGGCTGATGTGAAACTTGACTGTTTGGACGCACTGTTGCTCACAGTTAAGCAGCTTGTGAGAGAAAGTAATTGCTTGGAATAATTTCAGACACTGTAATTTAAAGATCAGATTCAAAATATCTAAAGCACTTTACAGTCACACCTAAATCTTCTCATCATCAACTCCAGTCACAAAATTGGATACATGTAACCTTCTGCAACATCGTGATTTTCTGAAGATGGAATTTTCCCACTTGAAAGAGGCTATCTTCACTGCAGAGAACCACTTAAATATCTTATGCTGACTTTAATTTCAGCAGCAATTGAAATGCTGCATCTCAGAGTAGTTAAAAGCTCCAGCATGTATATTACACAAAAACTTCTCAAAGTACTGTGACTTTTTTTTCTAAAACAGCAAAATGCCAGTTCAATGGCATTTTTCATTACATCCTACAGAGTGCAAGATTTGCTGTTGTTTGAAAATAAAATGAAAAACACTTTTCTAAGACCATCCAGCAAAAGTCTTCCTCCTAAAAAAAGGGACACGAAAACCTCTAGCTACCTCCACCTATCCTCTCTCTAGCTACCGTACACAGTGCTTAAGCAGTGCAGTTTCACTTGTGTCCATGCCTTACACCAATGACTGACAGTCAATAACAAAATATCAGGGCACAACATCCCCAGTCATGAAGTTTTCTGGAGGTTCATCCATGGAACACTGAAAGGGAATCTTGTGCTGCATAGGCTAAAAGCAAAACTCAAGCCAATGTAAGACTTGTATAAGAAATGCTAATCATATTCTTGTTTATTACTCTAAAAAGCATTTAACTAAATATTAATGATGTTTCTCATAATCTTCCCCCATTTCCCCACAGAGGCATAAAAAAGTGCCATTTCCATAATGTACTACTATATTGGAAGCAAATATTTATTAATTTGCTTAAAAACAAATTCTGCCAAAATAAGGCACTCATCCAGGCAGTAAGATTGACTTAAATTATGCTAACCTAAATATATATTTGCACAAAGCCTAAGCAACATTTACTTGAATGCTGTGAAATATTGTATATCTTAAGTAAACATATTTATGTGGCTTTCTCACAACAAATTTCTAATACTGTTGGAAAAAAAGTAAACTTGAAAATGCAGACAGTTCTATGTCAATAACATTAAGATTATGAAAACAGCAAATGAGATTTAATATAAGTCCCCCGTGCTCCTTTTTGTTTGCTCATTTCACCAAAGCATGCACTGAAAGGCAGAGTCTGTCATCATCTCCATATCAGGCTTTCTGGATACTGTTAATTGATACAACTCAATAAACCCTGCAGCACTCAATAGTATTTTGGAACCAAAAAAGCTTTTTAGTGTATTTATAGTAATGCAAAAACTCCGGGGGCTGGTAAAACCTTTCACTGCACAAATAGTACACTGTGGTCAGGGAAATGACACAGAAACCACCACTTCCCAAGCTGATCTGGTACTGAAGAGAAGCTGGACAAAACACAAGCAAAAAAACCAAATAAATTTTACATTTACCAATAACCTGAGGAGGAGGTAAATGGTAAATATTAAAGGTAATCACTTTTAAGTTAGCAGAAACAGAATCTGTGCTGTTGAGTATCATTACTATTGGTTTGTTACTTTTTCATCGCATTTTATTTACACTTTTCTACATTTTAATTAAAGAGAGTGGCAAGAATAATAATCAAAATAGACATTTTTAATATCAAAATAGTAATTTTTGCACTAAAAAACATACAGATTTCACTTATTTAGGATATATGCTTTCCAGTAAGCTGTTTTCATGGAAAACAGATAAGCAGAAATATTTCCTAAAGCAACAACTTGAAGTTCTCAATGCCAATTTTTCAAATTAGATGTTATTCTGTGCAAATTGCCTTAACACAGTTAGCTGACTGCTTGATACAAACTAATCAGTGTAGCTAATGACTGATCTTACAAACTCTTTACTTTGAAGAGAATATCTATACTAAGTAGAAGAAAAATTTTACAGATTTCCAAGCATGCCTCCCTACAGGGACCTAAGGAGGGGCTTAATCATAATAATTACCTTGAACTTACTGCTGCAGCCTTCTCTGCAGGAGAAATGTGCAGGCTGCAGAAAGATGGGGGTCGGTCTCTTCTCATAGATAACAATTGATAGGACAAGAGAAAACAGCTTCAAGTGATGCCAGGGAAGGTTTAGGTTGGATATTAGGGAAAACTACTTCACTGAAGGTGTTGTCAAGCACTGGAACAGGCTGCCCAGGGAAGTAGCTGAGTCACCACCCCCGGAGGGATTTAAAAGTTGTGGCATGTAGGGTTTAGAGGTGGGCTTAGCAGTGCTGAGTTAAGGGTTGGACTTGATCTTTGAGGTCTCTTCCAATTGAAAGCATTCTATGATCATCGTTATGCCCAGGGGAAAGCAATTCACTACCCGAAGCTTACATGCAGAGTCCAGTCTAACGGCCAGCATTGGTGGAGGGGAGGCCTTTGTGCACATTCTCATGCAGCAACTACTAAACCATCCACACAGAACTTCATCCTCAAAGGCTGCAGTGGAAATTCAGCATTTATGGCTCTGCCTGCTGATGCAGATACCGTATTTTCTTCCAACTGCAAGCCCCATGGTGTCACCTTGGTCCCCTAAAGAGCCTGTGTTGCCATGAATGTTGTTTGTCTGTGGTGCAATAGCTGCATGCTGAGCAGAAATGCAAACAATCTTCTCTTGTCTGTATTCTCAATAACCACTTCTTGTCCAAGGATGTCATGATTCCTATCTAGGTGTTATTAAATGTACAGTAGGTGTTTTCACTGCAATATACAAGTAGTGTTTGCCATGACAGAAAAACATGATTATGGGGAAGATGACAGATAATGAATCAAGTTTTTCTTCCTTTATTTAGAATACTATTTCTATGAGCTTGTCTGAAAGGCAATTCCTCTCCTTTCTACCTTGACCTAGTCAGTGAGGCATGAAAGCAGACACCTCTTTTGTGCACATCATCTCTTGAACAGTCTGAGAGCTCAACGTCTGACAGATTTCTACCCTCAATAACCTTATTCAATTACAGAACAAATAAGCTAATGGCTTACAGAAGTTATAGCTCACAAAGAGATATCAGGAATGAATGCATGCATACATTTTCTTTTAGTGTAAACATTATATCCTGCTGGATTCTCCTCTTATTTGGACGAGGTAAAACTGTTTACTGTTAGAGTTGAAAAATCTTTCTGTTTGGTAATGATAAAAAAAACTCATCAATAATGCACAGTCACTTTTCAGGATGAAAAATAAAGATTATTTGAGAAAAGTTAGCCTTACACACAAATTTCCATCGTCCTCTTTTTCTTTTTTTTTTTTTTTTTTGTTTTGTTTTGTTTTGGTTGGTTAGTTGTTGTTTTTTTTTTAGAAAGCTTCATTCCTGCTCTCAGTTTGCACTGAGGTGTAATGGAGTGGCTGGATACACCAGGCCTAAACATCACCTCTGGCACTGCACAATATACAAAAAAAGCCTCTCCTGCACCTCTAGGATACACCTTTTACTTTTTCCTCTGCAGGGACAGTGGCTTTCTAAGGTGCAATGCAAAAAGCCAAAATAAAACACGCTGCATCTCTGCCTTCACCAAATTTGTTTTATTCTTTTCTTGTCCTTTTTTGTTTAATCAAGATCAGTAAGAAGAATGGTAAATGTAAGAGAAGCCATTAATATATCCTTATTCAATAAATGAGCACCACCATTCTTTGCACTGCTGCTATAAACATACCATCCATATCTTACATTTTTCTAAGTCTGTACCCTCTCACTTAATGTCACCTCACATTCACAGAAAGTTTTGTAATTCAGAGAGTTAAAGAGTATTTCATTTATATTCCTTCACATACCATCAAGCCCGTTATGATGGCTGTAGTTTCTTTTTCCCAAAATACTTAATGAAGAGTGATTGGAGGGTGCAAGCAGTCGTTTTGCACTTGGGCTTTGAAGGCTTGGTGTTGACCTGATTACATTGGGTTTCACGGCAGGATGTATCTCTGTTTGAGACAAAAGAGAGAGACAGAAATTATATCAACTTTATTTTAAAATAAATAGAACAATGTATTCCACACATGAAATTTACTTTTGATTTTCAGTGAAAAGTAAGTTCCTTCTGCACTTGTGTGTTTACAGGAACGCTTCAAACATGAGTCCTTATACCCACAGGTCCTCCTAAGTAAGAAAAATCTATTTCACTCTAGATTACCCAAGTTCAATTCCATAGTGAAGATACATAAGGATTTGAGGTTGAAGAGCTAATAAATACAAAACAATATGAAATGGGTGTATATTTTCCTACTCTTGTGAGGTTTGTATTGAAGCTACAGACCCACAGGTTTTAGCAAACAAATAAAAACGTTTTACTGTAGTGAAACCACCTCAATACCTCAAGCTATTCAGTATTTTCTGCCACAATAACAAGATGTAAGGGACCTTCCCACACACATATCACAAGGTGCAGGAGTCAGGAGGCCAGACAGTGTAGGGCTCTGCAGTTAAAACTACCCCAAAACTGCAGTGGGAACACTCCCATACAGAGCCATTACTGGGGAGCTTCAAACATCCCAGAGTATCTGCTTCATGGAGCAAGATTATTTTGGAGAAGGAGGAATAAAGAGGGTAAGAGGCAGTGAAGCACATCTGGCCACCATTCCAGGGTGGCAGCTGCTGTGCTTGCCAGGAGCTGATACAGCTGCATGGAAATTTCTCTGTCATCTGCCTGAAATAAGTGGCAAAAGGAAGCCTCAGTTGAGTCTGCTGGTCTCTCACCAGGAATCTGCTGAACCAATTAATTAATTCCCATCACAAGTTTGGGTTCAAAATGCCACCACTGTGTCCAACCTTGGATGGACCCAGACTTGTGTGGGAAGTCAGCTGCCCGAGGGCAGGTCCCGTCCCTCTGACACAGGCACAGGGCACCAGCTGCCAGCACTGGGCAGGTTGTGAGGCGCTTGCAGCCCAATTACAGCAGCCCCCCATGACCCCAGGCAGCAGAAGAGGCTGAGAAGGTGAGGGCAGAGGGGCTGGGAGTCAGATCAGCAGTCAGCTTCCCAAGGCAAGTGAGAACACAAAAATTAAGTACTTTCTCATTTGCAGCCCAGGTTTGCACCCCCTGAAAAGTGCTTCTTTCTGATTTTCTGTTTATCAAATGGAGCACAGAAGCTGGGAACATGCAAAATCTACAGTGAGGCCAGGTATCCAGGGAGGAGCCTCTCCAGCCTCTGCCATCCATGGCTATCACTCAGGAGAAAGAGAAACCACTGCATAAAGTCAAAGCCCACTGCAACAGCACATTTTTCCTCCTTCAGGAATGCCCGAACTCTGACATCCAAGTGCTCGCCTGCCCTTCCTGGAGCTCTCGGTCTCGTGGCCTTGGCCAGGCTGTACTGCAACAGCGTGCCAGGAGGAAACAATGCCAACAATTTTCACACTGGAAAAAGACTTTGTTTAATTGTTCATCACTGGTTTGGCTGGGGCTTGCAATCACACTCACCAAGCGTGAACACCCTCCCACGAGAAGCTTCGAGAGGGCCAGGTAAGAAACAATAGAACAGAGAAATACACAGGCAAATATTAGAACAGCAGAGAGAGAAGGCACAGGTAACCAGTCACTTCAGGGCAGATCTGAAGGTTTGATGCCACCAAATTTCCCACCACTTAATTAGATGAGAGCTTTTTACTGCCGTTCACTGCAGTATTCATCTGCTTTTCAAACAGGAAAGATTTCACGGCATGTCCCGTTTTTCTTGCTGTAGGGAACACGCATCTTATATTTTGCATTTTTACTAAAATGGGAACAGAGACATGCTTAATGTTATGAACCTCACTGATTGGTAAGGCAAAACTTTAAACTGAAATAGAAACACCTGCGCCGTTTGCTGAAGGCAACTGGAATTCGCATTCTAAAATGTTCATTTAGCAATTGTTCCCAATTTTCTGAAGGAAATGGTAGATTTCCAGGGCTAACAACACTAAAATATTATTTTATTTGCCAAAGAGCTCCAGCAGTAACCACAATAATCCCAAAAGTTGCATCAACATATGACAACTCCATCTCCTTTCATCCACACCATATAGGAGAGGCAATTTCATATTTTCAAGGTGAGCAAACAGTTGAGGAAGGAAGCATTTCCTTCCTTCAACTTGTCTTCAGTTCAGAAGTCACTAATCCTGCATTAGTTTACCACAAAGGCTGTCTTTTGTCTTTCTGCAGTAGAGGAAGGTAGCAAGACCAAGCTGTACATTAAAGTTCTAGAAAGGAACTCAATTAAACAGCCAGGACCACTTCCCAAGGGCTGAGTCCTTTCTGTGGGGGGTCTTTATATCTTACTTCACTCCTCCTCTACATATAGAGTCGCTTCAAATATTTTCATGCTTCAGCTCAGCACTTTCTAACCAGCTGCCTCATCACACCCAAGCAGAGTAACGAGGCATTTCAAGGGGGTTGCCTATTATCCCCTCGTATTATTGTATTATGGAATAATAGTAATTAAAATCTTTTTAATTCCTGCTGCTCTTATCCTTGTTCTTTTGCCTAGCACTTCACTGAAAATCTTCTAGCCACCTGCACCTTGTTCTAGCTCAGAGAACTGACTACAGCATTCAAATTATCCCATTACCCACGTAACAAACAACCAGTCAGCCACATTCTGAAATAAAAATAAAATAGGAGTAAGAAATAATGCTTAAAAAACATATTAGGAACCCATTTTATAGGACCAGGTTTCAGCCTCAAGCAAGAAAATAACAATAACAGCACTAAAAAGTCTCCATTTTCCACTATGTCAGTAGGGTAAAAAAAAATAAAAAACCCAAAGTTAACGAAGAGAAGCTGAACTCTTCTACTGAATCACCTCAAAAAACATCCTGGATTCCAGAGGGGCTTAGGCAGCTGCACCTTTCTCTCACCTCATCTCCTCAACATGTATCCCAGCTGGAGTGTTAGCCTGTTTTCCTCATAACTAGGAGGTGATACAGGACATTTAATTAGCCAGGGGTTCACCTTAGGGGCTTTGTTTTAGGGAGCACAGAGATGACTGGTGAGATTACAGGGGATCAGCCCCAGCTCTTGAGAGAACAGGGCCTAATTTTAATGCTTGTCCTACCTCACCTGTGGAACCTGCAGCCAAGATGCAGAACAGGGATAAAGGGAAGTGATGACCCAGGATGTGCAGGGCACTGAAATCCTCTCTGCCTTACCAGAAACACTGAAAACAGTAGTGCCCTGAGACACACTGTTAATCATATGCCAATAAATATCTGTAAGAATGGCACAGCATGAATTCTAAAAAGAAAACAAATGCCTCCTACACAAGCTATGACATAATATATAATACTAATTTTTATAAGAAAAATAACCCAAGATTTACTTATTTACTGAAACTTTCAAAAATCCCAAATAAACAAAAAAGACCACAAACAAACTAAACTAAAAAAAAAACCACCAAGCTACACGGCAAACAAAAAGCCATTTTCTAGCCATCCCTATAAAGCTAATTCAGATGCATGTATTCAACTGCACTGGGTTCACTTCATATCCCCGTAACACACGTTATTTTCCTCAACTGCAGTGAGATACCCTTACTTCCCATACAGTCAAATACCAAACAGACTCTACAAATACCTGGCATATTTTAGCATTGTTAATCTTCTCCCAGACCTTCATGTACATTCACAAAATGCTGACACTGTTCATCCATTTATTCCCATTAAACCTCCAGACTTAACCTCCCAGAGGGATCAAGACAACTCCTCAAAGGCTACATGACATGGCACCGAAAACATGTGGTGTCTTCTAAGTTTACCCACGTCACCATTTCCTCTTTAGAGGCACAGACAAGTCAGCTTGGTGAACCATCCCCTGCCCAGCTTCCCCCTCACAACCACAACTCCACCAAGTCAACCAAAGCAGTCCTTTCAACACACATAACACACACAGCTGGGATGTCTGTAGGAAATTATCACTGGATAATTGTTCCTTAAACTCCAGGGCAGGAGGAATCAAAATTCAGTGAGAATGGCATTAATTCTTCACTACCTACATTCTTGAAGTTAGTATTTTGACAAAATTGATGTTCTGGAAGAACAGCTGTAACTACATTAATAGCTGATTTCTATTTCAGTAAGGCAAGAGACTTACTGTTTACTTTGATCTAGTACAAAAAACCTCCTGGTGATTGAAATTATGAGCAAAACATGTAGACTTAGCTCAACACTCAGCTTCACTTCTGCAGAACAGGATTAACACACATCAGAATTATTCACTGCTTCTCTAATCAATGGATTGATTTCTATATTCATTTGAGGATTAACAGCCTCTGGGTTAACACAATTCTTATATGACTGCGTAAATATTTAATAGTCAGCGATGGTTCCTCGCAAGGAATCACTATTACTAGAATTTTTCCTCTCCCCATTAACTTATGGGTTCATTGTCCTCTTGGCTGTGAACTCAGTAAACATTTCATTGCACCTTTTAAACTCAGGTCATCAAATTACAAGGTCTGTGTCTTAGTGTGGCTGAGGTCCCCTTCTTTTAAGTAAAAAGTAGTATTGCAAATGGATTCAAAGGGTACGGTAGAGCGGCCCTGAGCATAGTGAGTATCTCCCCTTTGAGCAGTTATTATTTTTATTTAGGCAGCCAGACTATTTTTTACATTCTAAATTACATCAGGTTTCACTCTGGCACCATAAACCAGTATCAGTAGGACTCGTGCCTGTATCCTGCAAGTTCAACCATGCAGTTTTGCAACCAATAGTGGACCACCATTATTATTAATTAACTTCAGAGTTTTTTTCTTGTTACTAAAAGCATAAATCTCTCTTTCTGTGCACACCAGATTATAAAGCCTCAGTACACACCAAAGGTTTGTTTGGTTTGTTATTCTCTGGAGGCAGATACGCACCTAAATACCCAATGATACATGACAGTGGTTTTCTGGTGCTTTTTATCTTCAGAGGATTCCCAGCAAGTTCACAATGTCGATCTGCATCTGAGAATTTTAAAGAATAAAACTCAGTTTAAATATTTTACCATTACAAACAGATTTAGGATACACCAACCAGTTTCTGACTTGCATTTTTAACACAAATTTCTTTTTTTCTTTTAGGCCACCTTTTAGATTCTCCTTTTTTTCATCAGTATTTCTAATCATGGATATTTAAAGGCAGGACATGTCCTCATTCATGCAAGTGATGTGATGATTTTTTTTAAGTTAATGCAAGTTTTAACACCAGTTTGACTGTATTTTTCACTCACAAAATCTTTCTAGAAATAGTCAGCCAGGCAAATGAAACACAGATGAAAATGTGAGTAGTAAAAGAAATGCAGTTTTGGCTATTAAAAATAATTTACATTGAATTCTTTTTTGTTTTCTACAAGCTTCTCTGTCTAAATGGGGTAATACAGACGTAAGGATTTAAAGCTGGGACTACTGATTTTTGTCATACAACTCTTCACCGTAAACTTTGGAACAAAATGGTCAATGGTTGTAACCAGGTATTACAGAGCTCAAAGGTCTCAAAGATTGTAACTTTCTGCTAAGTACATGAAAACTAGCAGAGCAGCAACTGCCTTAAATTTCCTGCTGCTACTGTGAACACATAAGCAGAGATTCCATCCCCGTGTCCCAAACACAAAGTGTTAACGTAAAGAGGTTCATGCTTAGACAATGAAGTCAGTCAACTTAAGGCAAAAATTCACAAGGCACTAGGTTTCAGTAAATAATTTCAACCCTACTGGAAATTTATTTTTTTTTAATTATTCAGAATGATTGGGTAATCTGTCTTCCAAGAGCACATAAAAATCCCCATACAGAGCTTCCAGTATGCCTAGAACATGAGTATTTTGTTCCGTACAAAATTACATTCATACAGCAATTATATAGATAGGGAGCTCTCTCAAATGGAATTACTTCCCACAAATACCTACCTACAAGTTTCACAGGAGAGACACATTATAAATAGATTATAATTGCAACTCCTCCCTGTGTTTCACCAAACTCTTCCTGTTTGCTTCATTCCAGCATGAGACAGAGTAAATAGTAACAGGAAGAGGACAAAACACTGTATAGAACAATTTACAATCCCTTTATCTATTCTAATCTAGATCTGTGCAAAAATCATGAAGATCATGAATGCACAGCAATGACTGGAATAAGTATTTCAGATGTTCAAGAAGATGTTTTCAGTGCAGCAGACAAAGCACAACTTACTTTAATAGGTCAAGAAATCTACCTGAAATTCTGGAAATACCAACGGGTTTCAAAGGTTCCAGAGCCCTAATGCTGAGTACATGAAGTACTTCATTATTTTTTCTTAATCAAAAAATATACTGTGTTCAGGGGAAAAAAAAGCAGCACAAACCTGGTGCCTGGAATATTTTTAATATTACACAACACCTGAAATATTTTAAGTGGTGGAGCAGAATGATGTGTCTCCACTGATTCCCTCAGTAAAATAAGCACAGGCTACACAGTATTTTATATTTACTTTGAGAACAGCAAAGCATCACCTAAGAAGTAATTAGCAAGAAAATTTTCCATCTACGTGTCTTCAGCGTAAAAAAAGATATTGAATCATGGAGTGGTGTTAATATGCTGACTGGGAATCCATACTGCAAGGAGAGCAAAATTTCCATGCTTGAGATAAACCATGTTCACCAAAGGTGAGTATTCCAAAGCACACCTATCTATTGAAACAGTAAAGTATGTTTAACAGCGGCAAACTTTGATCCACAATAAGGTGCTCCATTAAAAAGTATAATACAGTTTATGATCTTTATGCAGAACACAGAGAAAAACACAGAAGTTGGATTGTGCATCACTCTCAAGTGTAAAACCAGAGAATAAAATTTGGGTAGGAAGTTACTAAAACTCCCAAAATTTAAAGCAAGTTCTAAAATCAAATATGAGCTTTTATATGAACAATAAAAATCTTAGTAAGATCAATGAAGCAGTGGAAGCTATGAGAAAAAATACATTTATAACAAGAGGAATCTTATATTTTTTTAGTATATTTTTCAGACATAGCAAAAGCAGAAAGTGTGCTGGTGTCTGTAGCAATAGATTATGAAGGTGTGAGGAAAATACACAAGAAAGATAAAGGCACAGCAGAAAAGCCAAATGCATTCCTTGCATCAGTGTTCATTGCAGAAGCACGCAAAGAAGGTCACTTCCAAAACACTTTAATGAGGAAAGTATGAGAACTGTGTCACACTGAAGTGTCCATAGGAAATGTTTCAAAACAAACTGGTTAATGAGTAAAACCAAGTTACCATGACCAGGTGGAATTCATCCAAACTGCTGAGCAGACACGCTGCTGGTGTTTAATGAATGCTTAAATAGTCTGGGTTCAAGAGAACAAAAACAGGGCAAATGTGATAGCATTCTTCAGTAAGTAGGTCTACAGAGTGGCAAAAGGTTGCATTATTAATAGAGGCACACGGTTAAATTTGGAAACATCAAGGGAGCCAACAAAGACCTTGGAAGGGAAAACAAGTTTAATGTGTTCTCATTACTCAGCGGTGTGCCCCTGCAGCAGGAAGGACGATGGCATTCTGGGCCTCACGAGTGCCTGGCAGGGTGGGGGAGCGAGATCACCTCTCCCCTCGGTCCAGCTCTGGGATCCCCCCCACAGGAGAGATACAGGCACACTGGAGAATGTCCAGCCGAAGGAAAGACTGAGCTGACTGGGTGTTTGAGTACAGGACACACAGGGTCTGGGCAGCCTTGAGACGAGAAGGGCAAAGGGGACACCCGGTTGCCACCTGCAGCCTCCCAGTAGCAGCGCACAGAGACACTGAGCCAGACCCTCCTCAGAGGAACACAGGGACAGGACAACGCTGTTCCTGTCCGAGGCAACAGCCAGCCTGGGAGGCAGGAAATTGTCAGATATAAGGATAAGATTATTTACTCTGAGGTTGATCAAACACTGGAGCTGGTGCCCAGAGAAGTCGTGCAGTCTCCATCCTTGGAGATACAAAAAGCTCACCTGGACAAAAGGCCTGTGAGCACATGAACCTTATGCCAGAGGTGGGATTAGAAACCTCCAGGTCCCTTCCTACTTACATGTCCTATAAACCAGTAACTGCCAGTCTCATAGGCCTGCCAGGATCCTCTGAGGGGACCATGACATGTCCACATGCAGCTGATCTGGCATCCAACTTGGCATTTCAGTGTGCTTTTACCAAACTGTGTCACCAAAGGGCTCTGATGTCCAGCTGTCACAGGGTAAAAGAGGCTTTTTCAGGAATTAGCACCTCATTAAAATTAATTGTCTAAGTAATCCCCAAATGATCTGTGCTGTTCAACATATAAAAGGGCATGAAAAGAGGTGATTAGAGAGTTAAAATTTCCTGATAAGTAATTTCTGAGCATAATCAAAGCTAAAGCTGATAGCAAAGGATAGGAGCAGCATCAAGCAATGCATGTAAATGAATTATTAAGGAGTAAAATAACCATAATATACAGATATAATAATGGCTTCTACACCATCACAAAGCAGAAGAGTATTCATGGAGTCAGCATCAACTGCTTTATAAAAATATCTAGACAATATTAAAAAAGAAATCAAAATCAGAATGTTAGAAATTACCATGTTAGGAAAATAGAAAACATGTGACTTTCTAAAATTATGAGAAACCTGTATCTTGAAGTACACATTATTTGGGGCACCATAACCCTAAAGAGGATTCAGCTCAAGTACAAAAACCTCTAGGTAATTACATTACAAACCAGTGTGAAACACATTTTTTATGAGGCTCTAAACATGCCAAGCATGATGACTGATGTGGAGATGACAGAGGTGAAAGAAATCAGTAATGTCAAGAAGAAGATGATAACAAATGAGGCTGTGCTTTGGATGTGGAAGTATTTTCTAATTATTTCCTTTTCATAAAAACTAGATTTGTAGGTCTCTTAAGCTTAGAGAGACTCTCATTAGCAAGTTATTTCTCTTTGACATTCCATCCTATCTCTGTCGAAATGCAGATTATCTAATGAATGTACTGTGCTCTATATATTCCCTGAATTGTATTCTTCTTAGAAACTTCGGAAAAAAAATACTATGCTCTGTCAATTATTTAGCTGGCTATTAAAATTTGGCATAAATTGTATTCAAAGATAACAACAGAGAAAATATTTTCATCCTACATACAGCTAAAAGCTCTTCCATAGCTATCAAAATCAAGGATGCAAAACATAGTTTGTGAACCAATACCCATAAATGTTACTCAATTCAGATGAATGGGTAGTTTTATGTCAAAATATAAAATACAAACTTTATGCTTACAAAGACAAGTCAGTAACATCTTGCATATTCTACTGTTTTCATTTGTCTTTGTTTCATCAAACTAGATCACTAGCAAGTACTGTGTACCACATTTGTTAATAAAGCTGAGGATTTAAATGTATAAGTTTTCATCATGATCAGTACGCCCATTTCCAGATAACTATACATATATTATACAGATAATATATTACCATGCACTGAAAACATTTTGACAATCATGTCTACACAGACAGCATGTAGTTATCCAGATCTAAATCACTATAATTAATACATATAGTTATAGTGATAAAGCTATATCCAAGCAATGGAAAAAAAAATCCCTTGGAAGTCTCCCTGTGCTGAAGCAATAATGTTTACAGACGCATGGCTCGCTGCCAGGCATTTATCAACCTGCCTGTGAGCTGCAAACAGATCCAAGCTCGTCACTGACTGCTGAGAAGAATGCTCACTTTGCTTTTCTCTAATGGAGAGACCTTCCCCAGACAGGATGGTCTTGCTTAACTTTCTAAAAAAACATGCAGTATATTCAAACTAAAAAGGAGGTAGTGCAAGAGATTTAGACCATGAGAATTTCGTCTTACCAAAGCAGTTCACCCATTCTAGTTACTCCTGAAAAACCATCAGGCAAGTTTATTGTCAGCAACCACAGTGAGTCTATTAAGTTCAGGCAGAACAAAGTTTGAGCTTTCCATGATGGGCTGTGCTCCTAGCAGGAGGTGCTGTGCCTTCTCAACCTCCTGGTGGCCATCCTGAGATTGAACTGGGATGTAAATGCATCATCTCCACTACCTCCTGCTGGCATCTGAGCAGGGGTCATGGTACAGGCTTCATTAATGAGGAAAATCTAATTCTGTGCACTAACTGAAGGAATAAAGAACACAGAACAGGACCTTGTTTTCTGCCAGTGGAAATAATGGGCTGAGGGAGACGACGTGGGTGGACGTACAATAACAGATAATGCTCTCTCAAAACCTGGTTTCACCCAAAAGACGCTTGGGCCTTAGGTTATTCTCATAGGCTTCCATGCTCCTCTGAGACAACAGAAGTACCTGCAGAAGTGTTCAGGTGCACAGGTGGAATGCAAAAACCAATTTATTTTATGAGTGAGCTCCGACGCCTGTTCAGACAGTCTTTCTCAGATCTGGGAATCAGTTTCATTTATAACCTGGCACTTCAACAAATTGCACAAGACTAAGCGGGCATAAAACCTGGTATGCAGCTGGGATAAGTGCCCTACCAATCCTTCTGTCCTCAGATTTTATGGTTTCTGAGTGTTGTTATGGTGCCTAATGCAATATGATTGGGAAATACAGTTACATTTACAAGAACTGGTTTGGCATACACAGAGTCAGGAGAGTCTGACAAAGCATCTAAGCAGCCATCAGATTCAAGTTGCAGCACACCAACACGGAAAACAAATTCCAAATCGGTTCTTGGGCACTGTAACCATCTCATGCCATATCACATCATGGGTGACCTGGTACTCTGGCCAGGTTATTATCTAAGCATGACTGCAACGTTTCTAATGCCAACACAAATATTCATTCAATACTGTAATTACTCACTAGATCCAGCATAGGAAATCATTACTGCTAATTAAAAGTATCTTGTTTGAAAATCTAAAAATTATTTGCTTCAAGATAACCTTAGAATAGGATTCAGGGCATTCTCAGGAAAAGAGAGACTATTTAGTTATAACATTAAGATCTACAGAGTTCATTGAGAACAGGTCACCAGATGTTAGTACAGGAATAAATCTACAAAACAGTCCTTTTCTTTACTTACTTTTTTGTCTCTACGAGAGCAAGAATACGACAATGACAATGCAGGTAAGAGCACTGTAATGATTCCACAGAGGGAGAGACTGCCAGAAACAGAACATGGATTGTGGATGTGTGTGTGTGCAAAGAAACGTGAGTTAAATTAGTTGAGGTATAATTTGGTTTCCACCATTAGAACATTATTATAATGCTGTGTTCAAAAACCATTAACAAATGAGACTTTTTTTCCTTCAACCTATGTTGGGTCTAATCAGGAAACATTAGAATTCAAAGAGACAAAATCGCAAGGTACAAATTTGCTTTAAGCAAAAAGAATAATGAAAGAAAGAGACTAGAGGGAAAACAAAAAGAGTCTTTCCACTCTTGCTGTTAATCTAATATAGAACTTTTTCACTCAAAGAAGCAAAGAGAAAACACAGCACTGCCAGTCTGAAGCAAGAATGACTATTTCTTGCTGAAAAGCTCACCTTTACACTGCTCTCTTTTACCATTTAACACGTGTTCTAGTATGATGATTAACAGTTGGATGAAACTCTTTTTTTCTGTTTTTTGTTTTCCTTAAACAAACGTTTCATCTTCTAAATTCTTTTTACTGCAGCAAGTGAGAAGAAATAGGGATATGGATAAAAAGATATAACGTTCAAGAGAACTCCTAAATTTTTCTCCATGATTCAGCAGAAACATAAATTTAAAGGAACAATACTTTTCTCTCAGAAAGTAACTCTCATTTTGGGCTGAGGATTAAAAATATAATCCTAATCCAGCCCTAGACATACTTCTTCCATGAAGAACAGCTCATTTTATTCACACAGTGGACACACGGTTTCCTGAAATCTGAAAGTTTCTCCTGACTTGCATAGATTTAAAAGAAGAAAGAAAATGGCCAAAAAGACAACTAAAAAATTAGACAAGGACAATGAACAGAAATATTCAGCAAGTTTTGGAGTACTGCAGAAGTAGGTGAAGAGTTTGCATATGCATAATGGCTGGTCTTAAAGTACATAAAGGGAAAATAATTACTTCAAATCAGATTTTAAGCCTCCATGGAGCAAATTTCCTATAAACAATGCAAACATCATCTGCATCCCAGATAAGTATGCTGGGAAAACATTTAGTGTTTATCTAGTGAACACGGTTATAAACCCTACATCTAATAATTTTAAAAGGTCTCTTCAACTCTAATACAACTGACAGTACAATGAGTCAGCATGGTTCATCCTGGAATACCAGCATCTGCTCCAAGAACTGTATCTATGGAAGACTGGGAATCACAGCCAGACAGTATAAGCAGTAAAACAACGTGCTCAGTGCAGACACAAAAGCTGTCGAAATATTCGGTGACTTTGCAGCAGAATTTACACACATATGCAGCTGAAGAAACTTACTGTTGCTGTCTACAAAAATTCATAGCCTTTTGTCATACTACTACAAATTCATCAGGTCTTTATATTTTGTCTATAAAAAAGAGTAAGTATTATGTAGAATTTTATTTAGAACTAAAATTTAAAACTGGAACAGAGAAAACCAAAATGATGCAACTATGATGTAATAATAAACACGGTTATCACCACTATCTGATTGTCACAGCAACAAAGGACTGTATTGCACAACACATTTAAATTATTATGAATCCCCTGCTCCTGATTCTTTGACCAACCCCACCAAAAAAAAGTACAACATGTACAGATCTATAGGCTCTGCTCAGCAAAAGAATAAAAGAACAGCATAAAAGCACACTTCTTTCATGCTGCCCAGTAGGAAGTATGTATATCATGGCATTGCTTTTCCCTTCCTGCCCCCCATTTTTGTTAATGTCAATTTTTGAAAGTGAATGAGGTAATAGTTATCCCCTTTTTAACTAATTTGAAATGTTTCCACACCCTAAGATCTGTTCAAGGCAACCAGACTTTATCCAATGTGTTGGTGATATGCTGGACAAACGAAAAAAAAGAAATGAAAAGCAAAAGCGTATAGACAAGAAATGTTTATTGAAAAAGAAAATAAAATTAAAAGACAAAAATGGGTGGGAAGCACAGCACACAGAACTAAGAATTAAAAAAACATCTTACATTCTGCCTTAATGGCAGCACAGTTAATAGGGACAAAGGGACGTCGTGCTGCCTGCCGCAGCCGGAGGGTATTTTTGCAGACCTGACGCGCCAGTTTTGTCCAACACGTGGTGTGCAGAAAGAAAGCCTGCCGTGTTTTCACCGCCGACTTTGGACTGCCGGTGTTACGGACCGGAGTGCCCTGCGTGGCCTGCCGGGACAGGTGAGTTCGGACGTGCGGCTCCTGCGGGAAGCAACAGAGAGAGCACAGCGCACACACCTGAGTCACAGCACTCAAACGTCCCCAAGCCGGACAAACCCACAAGAATAATCCAATAATATGCCTAAGCACAAGACAAAAAACAGGCCTATGTAGGAAGCTGTAAGCCACAGAGCAGAGAACTCTATTGAGAATGGATATAATGCCATTCCAGATGAGATATTGCATAGCATATTTAACGTTTCACAGATAACACACCATTAGACTGACAAAATGACAAATGACAAAAAAATGCAGGAAGCGCATGTTTGTTTATCCAGGAAGGAGTCAAATAAACACATGGCAAAGCTTGAACTGTACAGTTCTACTTAACATAGAAAAAGGATTAATAAACTGAGTTTTGTAACACCGAGGTTGAACACATACATAAAAACCCACTCCATTAAATAATCAAATCACAGCAGTCTTGTGAAAGCACCACGTTTTGTTTTAGAAAAGTTTGTCTACGCAATCCTACCTCTGTAGGTTGGCTGGAAGACAGTTTATCTTCATCTGTCTGTGTAGGCATTTTCAGGCCACCATACTTCTTCCAATAAATCCAGCAAGATGCACACAACCTACATTGCATATTCGGAGGGCCCCAAGAGTACCATTGGTGAGACTGTGGAGCTAAGGAGGAGAAAACAGCACAGGTGAACTGGTGCAGGCTACATTCACTACAATAAATCAAAGTTCTGTAATACATGGCTATATATGGCCATAATATATGGTAATATAAGAGCATTGTATGGATAAATATTTAATATATTTGACACGGAAAGTAAGAACTTGAATTGTTAGTTGCTTTAATTTTTACAAAAGCACCACAGAAGTCAACTCCAAATGGAAATTTTGAAAATGCTTTTATAATAAATTTCAAACCAGGGACTTTGTATCGCTGAGAAGAGATTTTCTTCCAGAGGACTACCAGAAAAAAAACACCACCACTATTTCTAGTGTCACCCTGGAAGACAGGCTTATTAAGTTGGATTTTAAGTCTGCTCTTATATAACCTCTGTTGAGGGTTGCTATTTCAAGAAGTCCTACAAAAATTATCACAAACACACAAAATACTAGAAAGAAACAATTGCCCTCCCCATGTTCCCCAACAACAACAGACGGGGGAAAAACTCCCAAAAACCATTCAAACAAAAAAAAAACCAAACCCCAAAACCAACAAACAAACAAACAAAACCTCAAAACAAAACAAAACCAGCTCAAAAACACTTCAGCCTTAAAGGAAAACCAAAAATAAATTTGAATCTAGAATTGTGAAGGTAAAGGAATAACATATCAGTGTCATCATATTATACTACTTAAACTTTCTGTACTTTATGAATTGTACTGTTAAAAAATAAATCATAAAGTAATTTGAATACTTTAATTAATATACTGAAGGCAGCTCTAACTTTAAAGTTATTTCTGCCGTAAAAGTAATTGCAAATTATCCTCTGTCTGCAAACAAATTACGTACCCAAAGCACATATTAAGGCTCACCCAAACTCTTGAGTCATTAAAAAATATGTATTTACTTACTATAGCAGCTTTCACAAGCCCGACCTATTACTGTGGCTTGTGCCTGGTAAGAGGCTCCCATTGCTCCATTGACTGCAGCAGGTTTTCCATTGTTGCTGGATATTTGGTTGGGATTTGGTTTATTGCTTTAAATAAATTTTAAAAAAAAAGGTGGTTTTACTAACTGGATAGTCAACATGAAGACAAATAATCTAATTCTGGAATTCTGATGTGTGCTGACAACATCTACGAAATCTTCTCTAAACAACAAGACTAATTTTTGTACTCTGTTTTCAGCATTGTATCAGTCATTCTTGTAATTATTGTAACTACTAATACTTCAGTGAAGTAGGACTTCACAGGTCAATTAATTCAGAGAGCATTAATATACTCGTAAGTTAAGTACAATATTTCCAGAGTTTCAACTTTGTGAGTCTTAATTACCCTCAATACAATGCAAGGCGGGATAGATTGATTCCTAAGATGATTATTTGTTACTTTAGGTAGCATAAAATTAAAAGTTAAAATGAAAATTGAAGAAACCTTTCCTGTATCAAGTCTCTATTGAAAATGCCAACAAGTCTGTCTCCTGCCTTTTCCTTTTTCACTATATCCAGCAAGAGACAATTTTACAATTTCCACATATTCTTTATCTTGGGCAAAAGGTACAAGAGAAGGGATTGAGAGACAATTAAGTCTTCTACATTATGATCTGTTGCTTAGTTACCTTCCAGAAAAGCCACGAATTGAAAGAGACTCTATGGCATTAAGGACAGAACCTTGCATTTACAGGAAATACCTAATGATCAAGTTCAAAAAGGTAGTCAGGTCTGAGAATCAATTCTACTCAGATTTCAAATGTAATAAATTAGTCTTGAAGCAGAGCATTTAGCGATCCCATGACCACCGCAGATATCAAAGACTTGAGAAGTCCCACCATCCTCTTATTCTTGACTAGGGATTTTGTCTTGAAATGGAGGCAAAAGACAGGCAGTAACATAAAAACGCAAAAATCCCACATTTTGAAACACATTTTGTCATCCAGTACATCTGGTCCCTACTGTGAACATACTGAAAATCTGAAATTGTCCATATAGACCAAGGAAATTAAATTGAAAAAGCATAATGTAAAGACTGAGCGCCTTATGGTTTTCCTAAAGCAGCCCCTCATCTGAGAAGGTTAGGGAACACACATAATAGAGTTTTCAGCATTTTTTTAAACAGTGTGACTTATTAGAGATGTGAGCTTCAACACTCACAAAATTTGTTCTGAGATAAGATTAAAATTATTAATTTAACAGTCTACTGCTTTCATTGTTACATCTGTTTAAGAGAGAAAAGTCAGTATGAAATATGGAAATAAAACTCTATTGTATGTAACTTACACAAGCCATCAAAAATCTTTGTGAAGTACTTCCTTTGGTATTACATTCTTCTGTTATACAAACACACCAATAGGAAGTTCATATATATGTAAACTGAATATACCCACAAAAAGCTTAGAAAAAAGTGATTTGTAATCCTTTCTTTTGTCACAATATTGAGGAAATTATGAACATGAAGGAGGGATTTTATCTTTTTTCTGCAAACCACATGTTAACAGAAGCAGATATAGCACCCAGTTTAAATCTAAAAGAAATACAGATCAAAAACCCCTCAGAAGAAAACAAGACTTCATTAATAGGACTTGGTCAAAGATAGAAGATCTGGGGCTGTGTGCTACCTTTAATTTACAGGCAGAACATCTCTTGTCTCTAGATGAAGAACAGATTTTATCAGCCAGATAAAACTGCAATGGGATATTATCTGATTTTATTTTATGCAACTACATTAACAACTGCTTCTATTTTGAAATACTGCATTTACGCAAATACGAAGTTTTGTGCTACAGGGATTTGGAAGAGATAATTTTGGAAAAACTGCTTTTTAAATGGTAAGGCTCTTCTTGCATGTGAACAGTCCACAGGTAGCACTTGATCAGCTTTTGTAAAACTTCTCATTCCAGACGAAAAGATTGCAGGTCGAAGACAAAGGGATCAGTACAGTAAGAAGGTTTCATTTAAGACAGGAGTTTCTAGCATTTTCTGATTATATCTGTGCATATAGCAAATCCTGTGAAAGTAACTATTAAAAAGATGACTAGGAAAATACCATGCATGTAACTGCACGTTACTGTTTCAATTTTACCTGTATATTACTCAAAAAAATGACTTTGTTGTTATACTCACTAGGTGGGGATGTATACTTGTTTCAATTTACTTTCTGCTTCAGCTGCTTTCAGACGTTTCTAGTTGAAAAATTAACACATTAAAATATTTTATTATATTAAGGCATGAGATGTTATAAAACTGCAAATAATCCATCTTTAAATTATTTCTATTTTATGATTTCACAAGAGCCTTCAAAACAAGTGTTGAGATCTTCAATATGAAAACCACGAAAAACAAGTTCTTTATTTAGAATATTAGTTTGAAATCATAATATGCTGTCCTTCCCAGTAAAACTCACAGGCCTCATATATGACAACAAAACTGTAAAAATGACAATTACGGTTTACATAAATTACATCTATATAAACATGTACAGCATTGTGCCTACCCCTCATTGCAGAATTAAGTAGAAACTAAATGAATGAAATTGTGCTCCTCATCAGTCACGTAACAAAACTTCTTGTGTGCTCTGTCCAGCCTGAGGCTGGGATTTCATAACACAGTACAAGAAATAGTAAAGTCCACCGACTGTTAGAAATATCTAAACACATACTAGCATTAAATGCCTTCAAAACTATGCCTCAAGAACATCACAGTAACAGGATAGCTAAACTACTGCCAAGATAGTCTGGGAATTTACTAAATCATTACTTTCTTCATACTTGCAACAAACCCAAACCATTTTGCATTTCTATAATGTTGAGAAGTTTTACTTATTGCCATATATTATACAGGTAACTAAGATGACAGTTTTTTCAGCAGTGGCAGAAAAAATATGGAGTTCAGATGTCTACAGGTCATCCAAAACATTTGTATGTAAAAGACGAAGAAAAAAAACATTATTTCCCTGCAATTTCTGCACTCAAGACATTACTTCTGTTCACTTGAGAGAAAAAAAGAAAAGGACAAGAGAGAAAAGGAGTTGAAACATGGTCAATTTCATTACAGAAGATGAAAAAAATGGGGGGACACATTTATACCCAGCAATAATAAATCAGTACTACCTGTCTTTACCAGGTGATTAAAATTCAGCCCTTCATTTCTCCTACAACAGCCAATTCTCCTCTCTGCTATACTCCTATTTTTTTATATCCAACTTTTCCAAGGTTTATAATCCAGGAAAATATTTCCCACTTGGAGAAAACTATCATTAGGTGACTGCTCTGAGAGTCCCTTGCCTGAGCCATGAGGTGAGTTACAGGGTTATTCAGCTTTCCTGGCCCAGCAGTCTGTCTAAACCTCCTGGTGTAAACTGCTGTTCTTTTCCATTTCATAAAGTTCCCTCTGTGTTGTTCATTTATAAAACTCTCACTTATAAAAATTGTATCTTTAAGGAGTAATGTATGACAAATAGATTTCTTATCAGTCCATGCCACCATTAATTAATTCCCATGCAATATGAGAGCTCTTTTCCATTTATCTCCAAAACAGGCTCTTTTTTCCTTACAGTTGGTTGCTGTTCACAGATGCCCAGTTATGTTGGAGCTACAGAAGTGAATCCCACTGACGCTGCTGGTACAGTTGCAATCTTTCCACAGCGCCAGGCTCAGCAGCGCTGCCCTACCTTCAGCAAGCCCATGGAAAAATGCAAACACAGTCTGCTCTGCCTGCTTGGGTCAGTTTTTACAAGAGCAAGGAGAAAGAACAGCAGCAGCACCATGCTCCAAGTCTCATAAACTGGTAGTTTTTAATCTGAGAACATTTCACAGCCCCAGCAGAGGAGCTCTCAATGGCGAACTCCCTCTGCTTAACAGCAGGACACAGGTTTTACACAACTGTCTCTCTTTCCTTTCCACATTACATCCAACAACATGGAATTTGTCTTCAGCCTGAAAAAAGCATGTGAAACTGCCAGCCAACAGGCAACACACACTCCTCAGAGCTTCCTAACAAACTGGCTCCATTCTACAGAAACAACGAGTAAATCCCACTGCACACCTACCATGAGCAGAAGAGAAAATACAGTAAGGGGCAAGAAATGAGGAAAGTAGCCCTGAAGCACTGTCAGAATGTAAAGGCATGTGTAGGAAGCTGTATTAAGCCCTGATGGCAGTGTCAATGAGATGTGACTATACACACATTAATTAAATTTTAGCATACTTTTAGTACTGGCATGGGAGTTGTAAGGAATGCAATTTAACAATTGCTTTCCTCCTCTATTTACTGAAGTGAATGATACACTGCCTTCTAAAAAATAATCATGGAATGCCATTTCAGTATAAGCTATATTTTTACGCATTAAAACTATGGCTAACATTGTTCTCTAAAAGCAACAGAACATGTCACAGCCTGAATTCACACTGGCATACCAAATTTAAGTACCAAGAGGAAAGGATGCAGAAAGAAAACTACCAATAGTTGCAGTTTCTGAGATGAAACCTCTGCCTCTGCCTTCTTAGAGACAGAACTGCATGTCTAGAGACAGAGTTGCATGTTGAAACTGAAAATATTTAGACAAGAAACAAAGCACCAGTTTGTAACAAAATCCCTGGAGCAATGTAATAAATTACTGGAGCAATGTAACAAAGAGAGCTGATGCTTTACCTGGAAAAAAAAAATTTGCATCTTAAACAGTATTTCAAACAGGTGTTACAGACTGCATTGCAGCAGAGGTCAAACTATACCAACCCAGTTTTCCACTTGGGGTCTACTGCTTTTAATGAACTAGCATTGAAACTGAATGTCTGTGGGTTTTAAGAACTTCTGTTATGAATATCAACTTACAAATATCCCAAGAAATGACTATTTCTCTAAACTAGTACTGTTTTCAACAGTGGAAAGAAATAAATGAGAGGCAAATGTAATATATTGTTGCAGTAGAGCACTTCAGCTACCATTTAATATGTTCTCTCTTTTCCTCTTATGAAGTCTCAGTAAAGTCTTTTCGAATTGAATCAGACTTTCAAGGAGAACACCACAAATAAGTTTTCATTCAGCAAAATCAATCAATCAAAATCTGGCCTTCCTCAAACATTATATGTAATGTAGTGGTCATGAGAAGCGCCCTATCACCAGGAATGATTACCCAAGGCTGAATCAGTTTTGCTAGACAAGTTCAGAGAATTGAATATATCTTCCCTATGCTTTGACTTGAAGTGAAGATGTTCTCAAAGCAAGGTGGTAGCCATTAAATCATCACATTTATATTCTAACAAGAATAACATTTAGTAACAGTTATGATAAAGAAACCTTTCTTATGCCTGACATAACACATCCAATTCACACAAAGAAATAAAGATAATTAAAAGCAAATTTTCCTATTAAATCACACCAATCTAGAACTCAGAGACTGTATTTTAAGATTCAAGTATGTGCATTGACCTTTTGCATCTTCCCATTCCCACCAGTCCCCCTACTCCTCAAGCATGAGATTTAGAGAAGAGTGACTCTGAAATTGCCACTTTATCGCTGAACACATTTTTCTCCCTGAAAGGCATTCAATTATCACTGCTTGCTCTTTTTCAACAACCCCTACAGATATTGTTTTTACTGAAGTGTATTTTCCACAAAAAACTAAACAAAGGCATGATGAAGTTCTGATCCCTTCTTAGGAAGGATTACAGAAATGTTAACCTGGATAAAAATGAGGCATTTGGCCTACACTGGCTTTGTTATTGATGATCACATACGTGACCCTGAAAGAACAATGTCTAAAGCATTCAATCCTGAGTGTACTGCCATGGCCTGAGTAGGATGTTGTAAGTTTATTTAGTTACAAGCAAAACACAGGCGTTTACAAGAGCATTCAAGCTGCAGATAACCATAAAGCCTATGTGCTTTTCTTGTAAAAACCCTAAGCCTGTGAAAGGATATGCAACCTTAACACACACGCCTTGATCAGTGTAGCAACAGAATTATAATAGAGCTCTAGAGAACTACAAAAGGGATCTTAGTCCTTCACCAACCATTCCAGAGTAAGTATTTCAGAAAAAAAGTCACATTTTTATCTGATTCTTAAAGATAATCTGTTGCCCAATCATTAAGAGTTGGCAAGATGCACAGCAAATCTCTATTGGCAGCACCTTTCTAGGATAAAAATTAATGGTGAAAAAAAAAGTGTTAAAAGTGAAATGAATGGTGACAAACCTGGAAAAACATGCCTTTATATGGAACTTATTATATTCTATTTGTATTATCCATAGAACTAAAAGGTCCTACTGATGGTCCAAGACTCTATTATGTGGTAAAAGACCTTTCCCTTACTTTCTATACCCTAACAAGATGATGTAGAAACTATTTCAAATAAACCAGAACAACCTAAAGCAATCATCCTTCTGATACATTTAATCTGAAACAAGTCCAAAGATCCATCTAACAATACAGATGTAATTATTACAGCATAAAAACTATATAAATATATAAATACATATATATGTACATAAATACATATATATATAAAAACAATACGCTGTCCATAACATCACCACTAATGATACAGCAAGTAAAGGAGCTACAAGCTTAAACATTAAATCAGAAATTAAAATGGAGTATTTTAAAGTATTTTATATTTAAACCAAAGAGTAAATCTATAAAGAGTACAGTATATAAAAAGCACCAACACTGACATTTTGCCTAAACTTGCTAAAAATATCCCAGTATTGGTACCCAATATAATCTTAACATGTTTTCGCTCCAGAGCAACCCAAACAGTTGAACATTCAATCAGAAGGACGAACACATCCACTGTGTGCAGAATGGTCTCAGTTTTGAAATGCTGGTAATGCCAAAGTAATGTTTTGTCCAGAAGTACCAATAAAATGTTCACAACACCAGCAGCCACTTTAACACCATGTACTTTTCTGCTTCCTTCAGTCCCATGGCAGAGCTTCACAGCCCAAAGCATTTGCTTTGCAGCCCATTTCCATCTGACTCCCTACTGAAGTAGGAACCAGGAATCCCATTGCTTCAAACCAGCATACAATACAAACGGCTTAAAAAGCTCTTCACGGCTATGGGATGTACAGCAGGCACCAGAGGATTTGGCAATGCAGCCTGTAACAGCACAGAACCACTGGTCTATATCCCAAAATATTACCTTAGGCCTCCCATGGAATATCTTTTCAAGAAGACAAACAGACTTTTATGCTTTAACAAGATCACATTTTTTTAAGAATGTCTCGGACGGGTTCATTCTGAAGTACTCATTAACTTACCTGCTGCACGTATCTGTCAGTGGTTTTCCACATGTAGTAATACTCAATGATGCTAGTCAGAGACTTCCAAGGGAGCTGAAAAAGATTTGTTACAAGTTAGTGGTTCCAAGAAATTGGAACGTCCACTTCTTGTTAAACACATGCTAAAATCAAGTATAGTTGAGACAAATACTAAAACCTGAATGTATTAAAGAACTACATTAGAATCCATGTGAAAACAAACACATATTGCAATTAATAATACACAACCTTTCCTTATAGTTAACAACTATGCAGATTTACAATATCACACATCCAAATCTAAATGTAATTTATTCTGTTTAAGCCATATGGTTAAACAAAATGATCAAAACAGAATGCAGATTTCCATCAGGAAACACAGAAGGTAATATCTCTATTATAAAGTGTGTCAGATGGAGAATAACATTAGGACTAAAAGAAATCATCTTGACAAGCTCGAGTCTCATGATAATTTTACTCTCAAAAAATACAAAGGATACCATACTTAGTTCACAGATATTTCATGTCCCATAACAACTCAGCTGCTCATACATTACCACTAGTTTTGCATAAACTCCCACATGCTCTCAACTATTATCAAGAAACAAAAGGATGCGAGGGACAAATGTTACCCTGAGCAACAAGAGTGATACTGACAATAAGTATTTCACAAAAATCTCTATACAAACAAGGTACATTTGATAATGACAATTATTTTGGGTGCCCATGTTCATTGGTAAAATAAAAATGCATTAACCTAAGTGTAGGGGAGAAAATTAGGCAATCATTTTTAATTATCACCAAAAAATCTATTTAACTCCACAAGGTCTTTCTATAATTTAAATTAGGATGTCTCATCCAAAATTCTTGCAGTTTTTCTCCATAACTTGGAAGTGTTACTAATTTGTGTGTTATATTTTCTAGAGGCATGCATTAATGCAAATATTATCTGCTTTCTAGAAATGAGGATGATGTTTAGGAGGTTCCAGAAAATACAGGTGTGGAAACCGATATTTCCAGCCTTACCGACCCCACTATGCAGCTTTCTGCAAGTCTTAAGCCAAAAGAACAGTTTCCTGCACCTTTAGTTAAATTCCTAAACACCAGGGGAACACCTTCTCAAACTGCCTCTCCCGGCATGCAGGAGCTCACTAGTTTTTCAAGCTGCTTGATTCAGGTTCAGTCAGAAGCATACCACAGTGTGTAAATCCCTGAACATTTACATTTGATTCAAAAGTAGCAGTGTAAGAAATGCATATGCTGATGTCCCAGTAAGTAGTAACACAATTCAGGCTCCTAAAATCCTTTTGCCTTCTCAGGTAAATTATGCCTCGAGAGAAATCTTCCCCCAAAAAGGCCAGTGACAAGAAGATGGGTTTAGTGTGAAGTGACTGATGAAATGATTCTCAGTCTCCAGGTCCACATTCCTCCTGGCATCCAGGGGGAATGCTGTCACCCCGACCACCTGCCATTGCCAATTAGCATTACATTTTAGCATATCCATATTTATTTTCCTTCCTGAATACTTATTAACACGTTCATGCTACAAATGTTTGCCATTTCTCTAGAAAATACTTTAATCTGTTTTAACTATGACTGTGACACCAGTGTGTTCATTCACTCAGTAGGCACCGACAATTAAAGGAAGATAATTAAGATGCTTGGACCAAATAACTGTAATCTTTTTACACTTGGATGCAAAACTTGGAAAAGCTGTTTGACAGACTGAGTATGGATAACCTGTATTCCATTTACCTATGCACTTAATGCTCTGAACTGCCAGTGAAGCTGTGAACAGCCATGGAATAATACATTGTCATTACCAAATTCTGTTATTGAAAGAAGTAAATATGCCCATCTGCATAACATTTTTGCAGGAGAAAATTAGCAAAAGCTATCACCTCTACAAAAACAGAGAGAGGGGAATTTTAAGTTTCTTTAGTTTCTCTGGGGTAAAAATAGACCAATCAAATCAGATCAGCAAGAAAAATTAAGGATGATAAAGCTTCCTAAAATGAAGATGGTAATTTTAAGGCATGCTTTCGCAATTTTAAAACTGGAAAACAGTTGCTCCTGCTTACAATAAACAGTTCCAATTCCTGATTACCAAGGCCTTTCCTGCCATATCTGAGATGTAATAGTTATAAATTTGTGAAAACGGTTGATAATGAAAAACTAAGAATTAACAAGTATAACATCCTTGTCTCACTGTTAGGAAAATAGTTACATTTGGAGAACATAAAATATTCATTCTTTTTTCCATTCTACTACCCTAGAATGTGAAATAATTCAAGCACATCAAGTAAATTGAATTAGCTTATAAGGTTTAGGTTGATTAGGATTCACACAGAGTCTTAAAGATAGAAGAAGCTCTCCCACAAGAGTCAGTGAGCCAACAGTTGATGAAAATTATTATTCAAAGGCTAGACCGGTAACTTGATAACAAATGAGCATCTCCTATCTATGGAATAAAGGTAAACTCCTTTACACCATTTAATTTCTAACAATCTTGTTTACTAATATTTAGTGTTCGTAGCTTAATACTTCAGCTGCACATTGAACATCAAACAGTGGCAGTTCACAGTAATTGCTGGAAAAGTAAAGGAATCTGACCTTTACAGAACTATCATGGAAGGGCTGCAATTGCAGCTGCTGTGCCTTGCAAATCTGGGCTGACTCAGAAAAGGCAGCTCCTCTGGAATGTAATGACTCAGGCAGGTACTACATCACCCTCCTGCTTCAGGAGACTGCCACCAACCTCTTTCTGCCATGCAACGTGACTTTCTTGCCTGTCCTGTGGCACCACTGCGTGACTGCTGAGGTTGGAGTTTAATCTCAGGCACTGCAGACTTTAATTTTATCATTAGATCCTACGTGGAGACTCGAACAAGTTCACATGTTCACTATCAGTTCATTATTTTCTTTGGCCTTGCTCTTACAAGACATCTAAGAGTACATCTAAGATACTCAACAATAAGTAAACTTGTCAGTGGCTCGCCACTGAAGAGAGGGATGATAATAGATAAAAGTATTATCATGGAAAATCACCGCTTACGTGCTACATATTTATACCTACCTCACCTTGCAGAAACTTTTCACATATCCATGATCTAAATCTCGAAGGACTATTTTCAATGATTGCTTAAAAAGCAAATGTGTGTTTTCAAATCCCTGTACTTTTAGAATGCTACATAGGAAGTGAGAACACATATATTTTACACTAGAGAAATTAAGATATCCCAAGACTACACAATGATTAACATAATTGAAAGATTTCAAATTACATAGAATTAAATAAAGACTGCGCACTGTTCTTAGTACTGTGTAAACTGAGACATAAAATAGATGTTCTTCTAAGGATGTTTTTAAAATAACACTTTTCCAAAGATTAAAAAAAAAGTGACTAAGAATAGATAATATTCGTGTTCTAACTTAATGAAGCTATAATTAATTAGTGCCCCACATCCATTTGTGCTGCACTCTGACTCATGGTTAAGGTGCTCTCAGTAGGCTACGAATCGCTATCACCAGATCTGTGTGTGTCTCCTGCTTTGGGAGGAGACCAGGGGAAAATAGCTGCATTTTGGGAAGGAAGATTCAGTGAAAGAGGGAGGGTATCAGGAATCTATCCGAGACAAAATCTGAACACTGTAAACAGCTTCTAATAGAATCATTCAAATCATCTAGCGTTTGAATATTACCAACGCAGAAGCTATTCTTGTGACACCTTACTACACTGTATCACTTTAATGTATTAGCAGGTAACACAGAAATTGCACAGAAAATAAAAGTACTATATAAATACCACAGACAAGCCTTCTGCATGCTTGCTCACACATTGTGTTAGGACACAACTTGTAAACAGCCAATAAAACGTGTTAACATGCTTAAGGCATTTTCAAAAGCCAAATATTATATATTAGGAACCATTTAATTGGAAGACATAGCTCCTGAATTATTGTACAATTACAAATGAGAACCATTTGTCTGTATGAGAAATAGTAAGGGATGTAGTTTACATTAAGATTTCTGTTCTAAAAAATCTATAAAATATTATTTTTCAATAATATTTTCTTGAACTTCAAAGAGCTGTTTCATCCATGATGCAACTTTCAACCTTATGTCATGAATGCAGTGAACATTTTCTCCCTTAGGAATCTCAAAATTAAGCATGCAGATATAATACAACTATTAAAATGTCAGTTCTTCAGAAAAACAATAGCCTTCCCTTCCCACCTTCATTCAATTACCTGTTCCATTTCAAACCTGTGAAAACGAAGGAAAGACAGCTCAGCTCATTGCCAAGCCTCCTCCCACTGTCCCTCACTCTATCTTGGAAGGACTTCTACATTTACCATACAGTACCTTTTTTCCCCCCTCACAAAGATTATTAAAAAACTTCCCCAAAGAAAATAAAAAATCTGAGCTCTCAGAGTCAAGCAGAATGAGATTAATGTGGAAATGTTTCAACCAGCTTCAGTCTTAATGGAATTCCTTTGGTTCAAATCTTAACCTTTCCAGGAAGCTCAACTTGAACTTGGTACAACAGAGGAAATGTTTTTCCTTGAAAGAAAAAGGCTCTCCATAAAATGTGCAAAAAAAAATCACAGCAAATTACTAGCAATTCCAGCAATCATTGTTAGAATCCATTTAATTTCATTACTCTGCATTAGAATTAGCAAATTAAAGGTTTACTGCCCTACAGTCTGATACTTCAGTACCAAAACCAGTGTAGTTAAAATGTATTGGAAAACATTTCTTTTACTTTTCAGAACTGCCAAAACATCTAATATGTCAAGATAACTCCCTGTAGTACATTTTAAAGCCCATCTGAATACAAATTTCTCTCTGCTAACCATAGTAGGAAATCCCAGCTTTCCAAAAACACCCAGGGGAGTCAGCCATGTAGCTGCTAATGAATTTCACTAGAAATTGTGGAAATGCTCTGCAAAGTTCCTGGACCTTTTTCAGACGCTTGTAAAATCCTTGTAAAAATCCTTATCGGAACATCTCAGCATGAGACATCCTACCTGGTATTAAACCACTAAACAGATTATCTTCTGTCACCATCTTTCCAAACAATAGCATTGAAGAAGAAAGCATATTGACTTTCAGCCAGATAAAATGTATACATATGTTAATCATATATATCAGCTACGCAGATTTCTCCCCCAGCTAAACCTTCCAAACCTACAGAAAGCAGTTATGCTCAACCCATGGCAAAACATAGCCACAGAAAAGGGCACTACTTCCATACTTACAAAGTCTTGTCGAATGTCATTGAAGTCCTTGCCATACTTTTCCAAAGCCTCTTCAAATAAACTAGCTTCTGATGCTGACCACTCTTCCATTTCATCTCTACACAAGACAGGCCCTCCCAGTGGCACTAGAACACTGATGGCACTGCTCAGATCATAGTTGTGTTTATGCAGTGTGTCCATTGCGTGAAACTGGCAGGGACAAGGAGAGAAAAAAGAGGAGTTTAAATAGACAGTAGCCCATTTCAGTTAATGCAAATTCAATGTTATTCTCTAGAAGCCAAGCGAGGAGCCTCAATTAATGCTAAATTTAGAATCGATCTTGATATCGATACAGTTTTCTGCTGCAGAATATGAGGAAAATAAATGGTTTAGTACTTAATCTGGGAAAGGAAATACCTTGATAAAATGTTTACCAAAGATTACTTTCGTTTATTAGTTCCTGTAAATTACTAGCAAACATTCCTAAAGAATCTCTTGTTGGTTCCAAGAAACCCAATAAAGACAGCAGCATGTATTGGCTGCGGGGCCATTTTCAATTAACAGAAGCTCTAAATAGTAACTAAACAGCTGCTCAGACATCTATAAGCTCAATATTCTCATTGCTGGCAAAAGAAGACAGTTATTGTTTTCATTATCATCATACTGAAAGAGCAGCAAGATTTTTGTCCCTTGCTAAATTTTTGTCCCTTGCTAAACACTGTTGTCACAGACCAGTAAATAAGGTTTCTTTGGTTGATTCCCTTTCTGTTATAAAAGAGAAAAACAGAAAACAAACAAATTAAAACAATCTTCCCTCTGTAGGTAACACTGAACATTCCCATTGCTAACCAATGATGGGGAATATGAAAAGTAAACAAATCCGCCCGTCAGGAAAATAAGCAGCACACAAGAAGCATTTCTGACTCAGCGTCCCTAAAGACCTCACCAGCACAACCCAACTGGCTGTGCTGAAGGAGGTATCAGTTATAGGTGCAATAATGTTTGTGACTCGTATCAGTCTCCTTCCAGTGTGTCCCACCAAAGTGCTGGACTCCAAGTGTAGCGTTCAAACTCTCACACGGCCACAAACCCAGCCATGAGAAAACCTTGCAAGGAAGGAACACTCCTGCGTTATGTGCCAGTATAGCAATTCCAGCTGAGCTTCTGCATACAAATCTACTGCAAATAATTTATTTTTCTGATCTTTTGTCATCTTCTATGAATGATTATTGTCTTTCTCCAGTGTTCACTATAAGTCTTTGAGTGCTATCAAGCACAAGATTCTGTAACTGTTTTGTCTGCAAGAAGCAATGTCACTATTACCCTGCAATATATCATTTTACTTATGGTTCAATTCAGTTCACCAGCCTGGAGAAAAGCCATCGTTAAAATCAAGTATTCTAATATGAAAATATGTAACAATGTCTAAAATCCATCAGCTTCATATTAGAGAACGTACATTGAAACCACTGGTTTATTGCTTTACTCATTCAGGCAATGAGTAAACCAGGTCTAAAGACTGAACTCTTACAGTAGATGTGTTATTGAGGTCTCAATCGCTGTTTAAATTGCAGCCCTCATGAAAAAGCAGTACACACAGGGCATCTTCCAAGCAGCTGCTGAATCCAGATCTATTCACCGATACCAACTTACTTAAAAATGACAACAGAAGTGAATAAATCAGAATCTTACTCTTGCTTTATGTTCATTTTTCATCTTGATAAACATCTGACTCCATAATGCTTTTTTTGATATTACTAAAGAAAAGAATCATACTGAACTCTGTGGATAAGTGCTGTCTTTGCTGAGCTGTCCTGTGACAGAAGACCACTGACTAGTTCTTCGATAACAACTCTGCCTTCTACAGGTTTGTCAGCCCTCACCTGCATCAAATTTCCACACTGCAGTGCAAATTGTGGTAGCAAAAGCAAGAGAAGCCTGAAGGCATTAGTAGAGGCTGAGAGAAAAAGTCCTGGACTATCTTCTTCTTCTCTGCTTTGCCCTAAGAAGCAGGAGGCTGAGAGACCTGGCATTGCCTCTCCCAGACAGGAGCCTGAGGGACAGAGAAAGAACCACCTTTCCCTAAGAACTCCTACCCAGAGCATGCTGCCCAGCACAGAGCCACGCAGGTAAGAGACAACTTCAAGCCCAAATATAAGCAGGCAAAGGAAGAAACTCTCTACCAAAAGCTAAGGAAGGCCTGCATGGAGCTGGAAGAAAGGGCATGAGAGGGCATCCTACAAACCAGCCATACAACACAGCTCCAAAACCAGCTGCAATTTCAGACTGAACTCCCTCCAACAAAGCACTCAAACCAGAAACTGAGTGAGGATTCTCCAATTCAACCATACTTTAAGCATGTTTATCTTAGGGAGCCACATATATGGAAGTCTAATAAAAATCATTAAAAAGGCACCATTCAAAATGCAAAGGAAAAGACTGTTCATACTTTTCATTTTGAAGAGACAACTAATACCAGGTTTAGGTCTCTACAGTAAAGTCACATAAGCTCTTCTAAACAAATCCACCACAAGGAGCAAGTGATTCCAACAACCTGCTTTGCTTTACATGGCTCTCATGGTCAGGATATGCACTAGGAAATATTTAGGAATTTGAAACAGAAGGTCTTCCCAGTCTCTTTCTCTTCTTAGAGATGAATTTTCATTATAAAATAAAACGCTGCCTTTGAGAAGGCCAGAAATGCAAGTTTTAGTTGGTTGTCTCACAAGTTTTTACCACTCTAAGAGAAGCACATTTATTATCATCTAAGAAAGTAAACACATATTGTTTCTTGTCTTTAGCAGGGGGTTTCCTATCTTGTCTCTTTATCTTCCCTATGTTTTCAAAATACAGGAGCCTGCAAGCAGCCTCTCAGTTGTTACTCGTCTGCAAGAAAAGTGTACACCAACCCCGAGTTTATCCATGTTTATAATCTAGACTTTTGTTTTCTTTTTTTTTTTTGAATATCAGTCTGTTTACAGTTATCTCTGATTAAAACTAATTAGGATTAAAACTTCATTAGGAATACTGGAAAGCCACAGGTGTGGCATACAGAAATCCCATTAATAGTACCTCAGGTGCAAGGGTTATCTGCCTTGCTTTAAGAAGATAGATGGTATAATTTTCTTAGTGTTATGCACCTATATCCAAAGTATAAATGAGATACACCACAAGTTCTGAAAATGTCTCTACTAACTTTAACTGCTACTGAAAATATGCTCCCAATTAACATGGAAATGTCTGAAAAAGTAACTATTATAATGACAAATACGTCTTTTCTTAACTTAGAAGGAAGTATGTTGCCAAAAATCAAAAAAGTAGGGCTTTAAAAAGCTGAGGGGGTAGGAAAATGAGAAGAGACAGACACAGTAATTAAGCCTAGGGTGCCTCCTTTGATGCCTCATTATAAGATATGCCTTTCATTAAGTGTAATGGAACTTAATGGATCATTTGCAATGGAGAAACATTAACATGGCACTCAAACAAAGTATCCCTTTATTAGCAGCACTGCACGTGTACTTTCAAATGAGAAATTGCCATAAGGATAAATCCATTCTGTTAATCACTGAATACAGTATGGAAATAAAGAAGAGATGTGCAATATGTGGAATTTATTAGAAGTTCTTAATCCAACAAAATATTAATAAAATGAAAAATGTTAAAGAACTATTTTGATGAACAAAATAAAGTATTTGATGTGAACAGAACTGTGTTTGTAAAAGTCATAGTAGCAATTGTGAAACAGAAAATTCATTTTGAGTATTACTGAAAACATTACATTTTGCCCCTGCCGTTACAATACTATCTCAATCCAGACTAAATCAGTTTCCATTTCGATAGCCTTTGAATACACTGCAAAAGATAATAAATATTTTTCTCATCATAATAATGAATTTATTTTATCTGGAATACAAGAATAGTCCCACTGAATCAGACAAATCATCCATCTAATTAAACATTCTATCTCTTACAGTAGCACCAAGGAATGTCAGATAAAATATTCAGGTAAGTCTAATCACAGACTGAGGTCAATTCCCATTTCATTGACCAGCATCTACAAAGCTTAAGAATTAGGATATTTAGAAGGTACACCTTTCCCTATTCTCCTCAGTACTAATTTATGGCCTAGGGTACATAATTTTTCTAACCTTTTTTTAACCTGCTGGTATTGCCCATTCCCACAAAATATTGTGCAAATGAATTCCAGGGGCTCTCTATTCACTTCATAAGGCAGCACCTTAACTATTTCAAACTGATCTGTTAGTTTTATTGAGTTTCCTCTAAATCTAACACTCGAGTACCTGGTAAATAGCAGGTCTTCTTTAGCCCAAACTATGTGATAATGTTTAGGTACAAAAATACCGAAAATAATAAAACAAGAGTTGATGTCTTTGGAAATCTGAGTCAAACTCGATACTCTGAAACAGCAGTATTTTTGGTCTCACATAGTGTTCCTGGCATATTTTATTTACTGTAGCACACCTTCTCATCTCAGCTAGTATGATTATACAGAAACAAACCTGTAATCAGTATATTTTTCACTTTCTCTAAAAGAGGCAGGTGATTACATTAACAGTGAACAGCATACTAAGGAAACATAGTAAGAATATGATAATTAAAATGTCCTTAAAAAATATGATTACAAAGTCAGATTGCTTATCTTTTAGAAAATTTGATGACATATACATCCAGTAAGTAGAAAGTATTTTCCGCAGCTTTCAATCAGCTTTATTACCACGTACTTTAAATGACACTGCTGTTGAACTGCACTGAATGAATCCCTATACAATGAGCATTATCCATTCTGCTGTGGGTATCCACAGCTGTGGATGATCCACAACTAAAGCCAAGTGTTGTACAGTGTGATTACAAGGGCAGCACTGAGAAGCTTGGAAAAAACACACGGGATTTTCTAACACATACAGGCACCTTGCATGCAGGTATCTAAAGGACAACTGGCAGAGAATGGGGACTTTGGAGTAACAGGTAGTGTTAATTCATGGATATAGAAGTTGTAGGATGTTTAAGAAGCCACCTACCAGTGTGATGTCTCGGGAAGCAGCAGCTGCACTCATGTGTAAACTGGGCTGCCTGACAGAACTACTGCAGTCCAAGGCTCGAGCAAACGTGCCAACCGCACTGCAACAGAGGAACAGCAGCAACAGTGAATAAATACACAGAAAGATGCAGTCTCTTATATCAGACTATGTCATATCTACAAAAGTGTCCTTTTACACATGGAAGTCACACACTGTTACTGCTAAGATTTCAGATCTTTGCTAACAAAGAGCAACTTGATAAAGACAAATTACTAAACACTGCAGCAAAAACTCCGACCTTCTGCCCCCAAAAGTAACAACGTACGAACAGCAGAAAACAAAAGGTACTCAAAGAATTCTCATGTACCAACCTCTTAATGTATCGATTTTTTAATTAATTATGAAGTCAAAGGGTCTCCACAGTTTGGGGTTTACAATCAGGACTGCTATTTCTAAAATTAAAATGCCATAATAATGCTTAAAAATTATAATTCAAATTAAAAAGGGGGTTCACCACGTCCCCATGAGGAAATTAAAAATATTTTATTCACTTCAGCGGTACATGTCTACTACTTCCATTAGCGAGCCAAAAAAAGCACATTAGTCTAAGGTACCTCCAAAATCTTGGTTTTGTCACAGGTTTCAGCCAATAATGAAATAAATGGATCTCTCAACCTACCTAATAAAAGCATGCCATTATTGAAATGGACATACTTTTTCCAAAATTTTACTTTTTTTCCCACTTTTGATGAATTGTACATGGCATCTATAATACTTAGACTGTTCTAAACTGTACACACTTCTTGGAGAGCAGTAAACATTTCTTGGAAGTACATCTGTGTATCATGCACAGTGAAGGAAAAGAGGCACAGAGAATTTGACTGGGTCCAGCTTGTCATACAGGAAATAAGCAAAGAGACAGTGGCACAAAAGGTTATCAATTAACAGATCAGAAGTTTCTCCAGCACCTGGAGTTGTATAATGACTCTCGAGGTGCATTGTGTCATATTGCTAACAGAAAAAAAACATTTGTTGCACTTATGCCATAAGCCCTTCTAAATTCAAAGACCCAGTCACGTAACAGACGTAATACAGTGCAATCCTCTGGCATAGGGACTCAAGCCTCACTCGGTAATTACGCGCCACACAACTCACGAGTGCAGAATTATACCAGTGGTGAATCTCACTGACAGATCAACACACATTGCTGTATCCTATAAACCTGATATTCAACAGTAAAATAATGTGCACCAAGATTTAAATTCACTGAAGTTATAAATGATCATGGAGAAACTGATAATAACGTATGTTATGGCTACTTTATCTTGAATCTCAAAAAATTTATTACTGTTTCAGCATATTTCAGTACTTGCTGTCACAGTCTTACAAGTTAAGATTCAACAGCAGTGACTCCAACTCCTGGTATTAACTGCTTAGATTTCTAAAGGCTGTGGAATAAATAAGTGATATTCAAACGTTTTTCCACAATCTTTGCTCCCTCTTTGCGGAGATGGCAAATATGAGACAAGAACACACAGACACATTCTTTTTTCTTTTCTTGTTTTAAAAAGCTTGGCAGTACCTAAAACAGTATTTATCCACAAATCATTCCCAAGAACAAGGCTCTATTGTGAACACATTTCCTGATAGTCAGTCAACCCCCTTCAACATGCTGGCATTAATAAGGGTTGTAGCTAAGCAGTCTTTCCTGTGATCCTTCTGTCCCTACTGTTCAAACCAGTGAATGTGGCATGACTGCATTTCCCTTCTGCTGCTACCTACTAACCTCTTATCTTCCTTTTGCATAATTAAAAGGATTTTCTTTTGACCATATTTCTAAAATAAAGTCTGAGTATGCCACGAACATTACAAAGAATGTTCTCACAGTCACTCTCTGGCAGATCAAAATTTTGAGGCTGACTTCAGAGCCCAAGAGTATCACATTGCCCAGAATGTAAAGTCAAAATTAAGAGACAATATAAAGCTAGGTTTATTCTGAATAAGTGATAAAGAGGTAAGAACTGATGCACTAGTGGACATTGCTTCCAGTGCTTTACTGAATAGGAGAGGATTGCAACCATCAGAAGAACTCTGTGTGGGAGTTTGGAGTATGTGAGCGCAAAACAAATTAATAATAAATAAAACACATAAAGACAAAATAAAATAATAAAAACAATAGAATAAAAGATAAGAATAAAACCAGCATAAAATATAATTGAACAAATATGATAATAACAATAAGAATAAAACAGATAAATAATATATAATAAAATGCAGGCAGTGTACCATGTAGGGTGTCAATGGGGACACGACAGGGGATGGGGATGGTGCAGGACACAAATTGGGGGGTGTGGAGGTGTGAGGTGTGTGCATGTCTGTGCCTCTCTTGAAATCAAACTAACTTTTGTTTTCCCTTTCCATAAAAACTTGTGAAAAACAGTGAATTTCCAAATAAGTGTAGAAATTCTAGAACATTTGGCTGTTAAATAGTAACTAGGTACAAAACTAAATAGTGATATACAGTGCTCTGTATAATCTAGCTATGCAATTCAGATCTAAATTCAATATTAATTTTAGAAATCACTAAAATACCTTTTTATGTTCCTCAATTAAAAATATATATATGAGGCACATATTGATGCAAAGGTGAAAAACTACCGTTGCCATTTTTCCTTGCATAATTTTTTTCTAATTCCACTATTCAAGAACTGTTTTAAAAAAGGAACAAAATAAATACCTAACCAATGCCATTTCCAGAAGACACACTATTGTCTTCACCTACCTAAAATAAAACTCAGTATTAAGCCAACACAAGCTAAGCAGTCACACCCTAACCAGTCATTTTTCTTAACAAACTTTCAATATTAATGTCTTGTTAAGCTTGTAGAAGTCAAAGAATAATTGTAAATAGTTAAGTGAAATTATATTTAATTCAATAATAACAGTAATAAACTAACGACCCAAAAAACTGTGCTCAGCAAGCTACTTACGAATTATTCAACAGGTAAGTAAAATACTTAGACTTCAAACAGAAACCAACACTCCTCACATTTTCCAAAATAAGCTAAAGCCAAAAGTCACACAGACAGTGAATTACACAGGTGGCAGAGAGATGGACAAGACAAACAATTGATATTACCAGCAGGGAGATCACTCTCTGCACAGCCTGCATCAGCAAGCAGCTATAAGAGCTTTAAGGGTTAGACCAAATGATCCAGTGTTACCTTAATTAGGTTTTCCTTGGTTTAATTATCTTAAAGAGCAGAACCAAGAACGTTCTCTCAAGGATTTATAACAGATTGCAGCTGACAACCATACAAACAAAACAAATGGATATAGTCCAGTGCCAGGATCTAAGACTATGGAATAAATCCACAAATTCAGCAAAACTCAACAAGGTCCATGTCTAAAAAACCTGAGAGAGATCGCTGCAGTTGCTATGCCTGTGTGTCCTACATTTAGGCAAAATTTTAGATTAGATTTTGAACAGAGAAAATACGTTGCTCCGAATTTCTTATAGCTCAAGTCTAAGACAGTAAAGGAAATGTTCAAATTTCTGCACAAGATTAACATTAGTGGTAGGCAATGAAATTAAGAAGCAGCAAACACAAGAGACTGTCCTAAAAAGCTTCCAAAAATTCGGTGGCTTGTCAGCAACTAGTTCTGAAAAGGCCTGTCATTTACCAAAGAAAATCTGGAACCCCTCCAATCATACATCGGGATAAAAGTAGCCTCTGCTTCTCCCAGTAGCAAGAGTGGTCCGGCATCAAATCAGACCCAGAAAGTTCTGGATCCAGGCCAGCAACTCGCAATTTTCCTCTACTTTGTATTCTTGAAAATCCAGCTGAGACATACATATTTCTCAGTCTGAGGACATTTATTTCAAAACTGCTCACTCTTCTACACGGTTTGTCTGTTTCAGTGATACCAGACAAGCAGCGGGTACACTCTGGACAAAGCTGTTGGACGTGAAACACATCTGTGCATACATGAATCTGCAAACCCACAATTCTCCACAGATACTTGCAAACTAACGAATGAGACCTATGCCTCACCTCTGAGCTAATATTTTTGAGGAAAACAATTAAGTGATCTTTGGTGGTTTTCTACATATTAGGAATGCATTTTGTTTTCCTTCTTTTTACTCCAATGTTCCTTTTCACAGTAAATTGGAAACAGTCCTAAACGATGACCTCTTAGACTGCTCTGAACTTTACAAACAGCAAATTAATATCTGATTGCTTTTTAAGAGAGTGTTGTGATATCTAAAATATTGGAAGAAGAAAAAAAAAAGTATCTCCAGTGAAGACACATGTAAACAAGCAAATATTAATTTTAAACTGAAAATACACCCAAGATTTTTACTAGTAGACTTTGCAAAATCTGACCTGCAGAACATATTCAAAGTAAAATGATGCTGTTACAAAAGACACATTTTCTTTGCATGTCTAAGGAACTGTCTGTACAGTGCTATGCTTCATTATTATCACTTCGGGTATTTACAGCACAAAGGGAGATGACATGACAAACACGAAAAGTCACCTGTCACTATTCTTTTGCTGAAAGACTCTCAAAGTTAGAGTGGCATGATATACAAATGTATGCTACGACAAACCTTCGCTTTCATTACTATATTAATAGAAATGAAACATATGTGAAACCTCTCTTATTCAACAGAAATAGGATCTGATAGACAAAAGTAGTTTAATTCACAGGATGTTATTTAAGGCATCATCTGTATGCCATCCTGCAATTTCACAGTCACAGAGGAGGAGATGTACAGCCCCCTAAAAGCAGGTCCATGAAAACTCTGCTACGGAAATTTATTCTAATGAATTTGGGACAAGAAGTACAGTGATACAAAATGCACAAAGGAATAAACATATACTAGCCAGGCATGACAGACAGGCAGAAACACAGAATTTTTGATACACCTGGTAAACTTGATGTGAACATATTTTTCCTTTTTATTGCCGAACCATCTGCCTACCATTACATGCTGAAATTCACCTTGCTAGCAAACATCCGGTTTTGTGAGCGCAGCATTGGCATCAAGGTTTCCCACCATTTTTGCTGCATAATTTTATGTTGCAATTCTGCCATTAAATTTAATCACCTCTTTAATGAACTTCAATTCCTTTTACTTCTCACCACCTCCAGAGAATCCAGAAGCATTGTAATACTGAAGCCTTCAAACCGATGTCTTTTATGTATTTATTTTCATTTATGAGCTTTGGGAATCTTGTCTGCTGCCACTGACTACAATGAATTGTTTCACAAAAACAGAGCATTACTATTTGATCACACTCACATCTGTAAATGTTTTTACTTATGGTTCTCAGTTAATGAGTGTATTGTTTTCCTCAGTATAATGACAGACATCTTGCTAGTTGAAGCTGCAATGTGTTCCCTTCCTCACCATAAGATAAATTAATGTAACAATCATAGAACATCTCCAAATACACCAACATACCATGAACATTCATAACACAGTAACCAACAGAAAATGAATATAATCACTGTCCTAGAGCAAATGGAAAAGTGGGAGCAACACAGGAAAGATCAAGCTCTAATTTAACATGACTAATAAGTAATTTTCCATTCTTCTATGATTTTACATCCAAAAATAAGCAGGCATTCAAATGAAGAGAAATATGTCAGATAAAAGTATGTAATGCCATTTTAATGTCACAGAAATCAAAGTACAAAATTTTAAAGTAGAGATGCAATGCTTCAAGGCTCTTTTAATTAGATTTCAGTTGGAAATAAGCTGGGACCACAAATGTCTGTAAAATAGCTTCATTTAGAGATATATTCCTTCCAGAAGACTACGTTGATAATGTAGTTAGATGAAGCAGAACAAAAGAACCACGTTCTTAATGGTTTCACTGAATCATAAAGCACATAAACAGAACTAGAATGTACCAAAAATGTATCATGCAATGAATTATAGACCAAATTAGCAGATAGAAAGAATTTTTTTTTAAAAATGGGTCATTTCTTGAGCTCTCAGCATCTCTCCAGACCAGAGCCCACAACTCCTACTGGATTTGAGACTGGGCAGGATAATTTTTGACTCTGACAAACTGAAAAGACAACAGGACTATTATGTTATACAGACAATAGGAAAGCTTTTATTTCCTAACACTGTGTAACTCAGGTCAGAATTAGAAGAAGAACATAAGATGTGGCAATGAAATGAAGTACTCCTTGTATATTAGAAATGATAAGAGACTAATGACTGGAGGAAACAGGGTGTATCTATGTCAGTTCAAATCAGGAATGGAGTTTCAAAGCCCCTGTCCCCAGCATTTTTATCTACTGCATCTTAACCAACAACAAAAAGTATCTCATAACATACAAACTGGGTTCCCGCTAAAAGTAGTTCCACACACTCATAGATACTTAGTCCACAGGACCTGATTAGAGTTATGGCTAAAAATAAAACTGCTCAACATGCGCAGTGTGGACACCAGGCCCTCAGCACCAAACATTTCAATTCTACAAATCCATTTCTACCGTGTTGAACTATCTGCTAATGTGGACAGATCTAAACGGCTGTTGTGGCTTCTCAAACTCCTGTCCTTTGAAGCTGGCAGACACAGAAGAATCATGGCCAACATACCGGACAGAAGAAAAACTGGTTGATGAAATTGTGTCTTATTTGAATGAAGTAAAAAATGCTGTTGGACTTTTCATCGCCACAGCACAAACATTACCTAAAAGACAACTCAAACCCAGAATACACTGGGGTCTGATGCCTCAAGCTTCTCCTAACAGATGCTTTTGCTAGTTCAAACAAGAGTCCTTACCCAAACTACGCTTCAGTAGCAGCACTAAGGTACTTTCAAGATTTGTATGTCAAGCAAGACTACTTGGAGAGGCCAAGCTTATGGATTCTTCTGCTTTTTTCCATATCTCCACCATTTTTTTTGACACTATTACCTCCAATTTCTGTATAGGATAGGCATATCCTTCTACCTTTCTACCCAGGAAATTATTGCATGCCAGGGCTTAGAGAGACATCCAGACTGATCAAGCATATAAATCTAGAAAAAAAGGCCTCTCATTCCTTCCTCTCATTCCAGTAAACAAACCTTGTAAGACTGGGAAAGCTATGTGTCCAAGGAAAAAATATAAATATACTTGTAAATGGGCAACACAAATAAAAAGAGTATTTAAACACCTTCTAAAAAAACAACAAAGCTGCTTGTGTGATTGAAACAGCGAAAGCATTTAAGGACAAGAGCAACTCTTCTTCCAACCAGATCAGACTGAAAAAAAAAGAGAAGAAATACACAATTCCTTCGATACAGCATCTAAAAAGGATCACTTGAAAATGCTTTTAAAATGTCAAACACAATAGCATACACATACTTAACAAAAATCACACCTGGGAAGGTACTTAGGAAAAAAATTATTCTTGTCATATTTTCAGATTTGCAGAACTAAATACAACCAGAGAAAGACCATTCCAACTGGAAATCCAGCAGGCACAGCCAATCCCTAGTGAACCACAGTTAGGCCACAGCAGAGCTGTCTGTAAGCACTGTTCACCACATCATAATACCAGCTCTCCACTCTTACTCAAGCAGCTTTTAATGGCCCTGTGTAATGGTCCAGTATAAATCCTGCAGGCACACAACACACTGAATTGAAAGCTGCCACCAAATCATCACAGAACTATTTTTCCAGAAATTGGTGAAAACCTGTTTCAGAAGCCACTTAGTGCAACAGAAATGCCATCTTGCACCCTGTGAATACAAGTACATGGGAGCTTGGAAACGGTTTCTGTCAGTTGAAAGGCAACTTCCAAGGATGAATGGAGTTCTGTGCAAGAACATCCTCAAAGCTGCACCTGAGTAACACCTGATTACAGATGGCCATTCACCTACCACAGGACCTTGGATAGTTACAATTAATCAGCCACGACCCACCATAACAGAAACCATCTTTACAGAAATGCATCAACTTTATAAAAAAAATGCAGTCTTGGTCAGGGCACAACATTGCAAAGGATGTCTTAAATAACAGGAAGAGAGAAGGATATTCTTCTTTATGTATTTAATTATTCTCTGTTACTTCCCAGCAGGCTGCTTACTGATATACTCCTCTGGGAACATTTTTGGCTCCACAGAATACTACTTCAGCTCCCCAGAGTGGCTGAAAAACAGTGGGTAGAGGAATTTAAAAGTAATGAATGAACTCTTCCAAGATTCACAATCTTCATGCAGATGTGTTTTTAGGGCACACCATAATAGTCTGGCCATGCATCTCCAGGTATTATATTGCTGGTGAAAAAGTAGTTCATATTCCTGGTTTCTATGGAACATCTACCAGACATTGTGACCTTCTGAGTACCTGTTAACACCTAAACCCCTCGGTCTGTCTTGCTTGAAAATTCAATAAGGGCAGGCAAAACCAACAAGTTTTAGTACTGTATAGAAAGGATACAACATTCCAAGTGGGAGAATAAGGAAAAAACCAAGTGGATCAGCACCTGAACTGTAAACAAGTAAATGAGCATCCCATGTCACCGTACACATAAGCTGGAAAATACAGAGCAACTCTTTTTTCTTTTTTCCTTCCTGATATGTTTTGTTCAAAAGGCAGAAAGAAAAAAGCCCAAAAACTAGAAACCATGTAAAAGGATTATCTGCCTAAGAAGATTCGAGATTACACTCTGCAAGCAGGTTACAGAAAATACAGGAGATGGATTTATTCAGGATAAAATCCACACGTGAACTGTGTTCTCTGTTATCATTAGAACAGTACCTTTGCAAGCATGAATTAGAGGACAGGCAAAACCTGCTGTATCCTATGAGCGTAGAACTGCCCTTCAGTAAGAAGCCTACAAATTTTTGAAGGGTTTTTTTTAAGCAGAAAAAATTTTTAAATGTATTTATAAATTCAAAGCACTTTGATGTTCCCTTTATAAATCTGCAAAATCATGTTAATTTATAAAATTGAACCAATTTTTTTCACTAATGAAATACATGACTTCAAAACTTTATTTCAATATTCATCCAAAATAATTGCACTGTACATTGTTCAGCTTACATGCACCTGTGGCAAGTTCTGCACCCATTTCATTTTTTAACATTTTCTTTACTTTTACTCTTAACTTCTACTTTACGCCATGAAATTCGAAGTACTGTAACACAAGACTGAGTTATTATTAGCACTGAAATCATTTACTCTGAGGGGAAAGCAAACTGATGTCTACATTCGAAGTATCAAATTCTACTATAACCCGAAATACAGGGAGTGTAGCATTATTCCAAAACTCACTTTCTTTTTCTCTCTCCTGTATTGGTAGCTTCAATAAATATACCAAGGGTCATGGTCTGATTTTCTCTTTTAGCTAACTGTGGGAAAGAGAAGGGCTCACAAAATGGCAAACAGGATGAGTAACACGATATAGGGGAATAAATAGTCAGTAGAAAAGGAAAAGGATTTTTTTACGAGAGGATTTTAATCTTACCGTGCTACAACTAAAAACTGGTCAATCTGACGGTCTGTAAGGGGGCTATCTGGATCCCATACTTTTACTTCCAGCTTTGCCTGTTCTCTGTCATCTAATTCTCCTGTCAAAAGGTAGATGGGACAAAACACTTATTACTCACAATGTTTTCCTTCATGTAGTTCTTGCACTATGTTTAAAAGAGACATTGTGCATTTTTAAACATATACACATACACAGACACACGGAGTACTTAATCAGCAGTTATCAAGTTAAATTCCATAATGCAGCATCACCAAAATAAATATCTTCGCTTAACATCAGCATTTCAATTTGAGGAGACGTTCTTAAGAGAGATAATATCAATGAAACTTAATAAAATGTCCTTATAAAGTTGAAACCATAACCCAAGTAACCAGCAGTTTCTTTAAATTGCTTGTCTACTATATCAAAGTTACTGTTTCACCTAAGCCATACTAAAATTAATTTCACACTTAACCAGCTTTAGCAATTAAATTCTATCCAATTCGTATTCTATGCCCTCAAAAAATAAATCATTATGCAAAAATGCTATCTACTATATTCAAGCTTTTTTTTACCTCTTCAGCCACTACATTATCTGTATTGTTAATATAAATCAAACGATTAAAATTGCTGTGTACATTGACTAGTTCTGTCCTTTTATAAACTAATACATAAGGCTGCACCACAAGCAAGTTACTATATACTACATCATCATTTCCCAACTCCATTTGCGTGAACAGAACAATTTGTGTACATGCACATGGCTGAAACAATGGGAGTGGTTTCCAAAATTTAGTTTGCCCTATATTCATTGTTACAAGAGTATGGCATTTGTACTACGCGGAAGAACAGTGAAGTGTGAATTTGGTACAAGGATTCACGTTCACCAGAAAGCCTTGATCTTGTCTTGCCTACTACACCAATAACTTCTCCTGTAAAACAAGAAACATTTCAGAGGCTGACGGAGGAAGCACCACATATGCCACCAGTACCTGAAGATTTACCTGCAGGACACAGCCAACACATTTGAGGCCACGAGAGATGACAACAGTGAAGTCAGAATCATTGTCTTTCCCTGCTGTTTTACAACAGGAGAGGGTTCTTCCCTCAGCAAACATGAGAAAACCACTAATTTTTAGCTGGTTGCCAGTACTTGTCTGAGACTTTTACAAGCTACTACAAGACTGAAAACCTGTTGTTAGATACAGACATTCCAATCCCTTTGAAAATCTAGGCTGTGTGGGTACCTCTCTGAAGTGATCTTCTCTGTGATCAGTCTGTGCTCTTTCTCATGACTTAATGAAAACAGCCAGTCTAAACATGCACAGTATCACCAAGACGTGAAGTAACATGTACACTTAAAAGTCTGGAAGCAGACTGCAAACCAAGCACTGGCTCTTCTGAAATCACATCATATATCTCTAGCACATTGATTCTGGAAGGAAATTAAAATGTGGTATAAATTTATCCCTAGCAAACACACAAGTTAGAACTGCACCATGCTGTCTGGCTAATGTTTCAGGAACAAATTTCACAGTCACATTCTCAGAAAAACACAGTAAATTACTTTCTTCCAATACACAGGCAATAAAGAATTGGCTGCCTAACGGGACTTCAGCTTCTGTTCAAGCTAATTCACATCCAGTACTGGAGACAAACTGTTAATTTCTGGTATCTTGGAAAGGAGTTTAGATCTATAAACTTATTCTATCGATTGCACACCTGTCAATACATTCATTTCTTCCATCTGTGACAGACACATTGTGGGTGATGTTCTACATTTTATAAATATTCTCTGAGCACTTCATTTCAATCTGTTAATATATAGCTTTTAAATATCTTTAATGTTAGTTAACCATTTCAGGACATCATATGCTGGAGATCATAACATTACTCAGGTAGATTATACTTCTCACAAAGAGAAAACATCATACAAACACAGCACCAGTATTCAATCAAAACATGTCATTCTCCTTAATCAGGTTAGCAAAAAGAACAAAAAAAATTGCAATACCACAATTCTTACCTCAATTAGAGGTAATTAAGCAATTACTACTATAAAGTGTTGTAACTCTTGATAAAGGTAAATCTGAAATATTGTCAAGCAGTATTTTGTAATGGCAGTAGACATAAATAGGATACAAGCAATGGAATATCTATACCAAAATAATCTAAATGCATAAATAATTGCAATATTAAATATCACTGCAACAGTGCTAGACAGAGGTTTCCAGAAAATAAGTGGTGTCTGCCACGCTGCACTTTAAAAAGCTACTTAATTCCTGATTTTCCGCTTACATGGCAGGATATAATCACTTAAAGAGGGAAAGTAACCTAAACAGACCAAACCATGGAGGTAGTCAAGCAGTGCTGTAGAAAACTTTGAGAAGTTCATTTCAGGAATAAGTATTTTTTTCACTTCCTTTGCATGTTCTGAAAGCATCAGTATAGGAGGATCACATAAGATAAACAGGCCTTTCAAAATAATAATTATCAACCCTCTGTGTTTTACTTGAGCTGTTGAGCCTTAGCTGATCATGCCTGTACCACATCCTATACGATTTTTAACATAGGAAACCACTTTAAAACTAAGACGCAATTTCTCTGTTAGCACATCAATATTTATCTTCTACATAGTTGAATTTGACACCAAAGTATAAGACATTCAAACCGAAGAGATGACAAAGTTGTCGTAGTATTAATTCACCATATTGCAAAACCCAGGTCACAAAGGAATGGGGGAGTTTTAGTTTCAACATTTTCAGGGCATCTGAGAAGTTCAGTTTTAAAAGTGTCACCTTCCCTTACCACCAGCAGCATACCAATTACAGCTTCTGAGAAGTGCTAGGCAATTTTTCTGAATAGCTGGTATGACATACCAGTATATCCAACTTATTCTAATCACTGCTTATGATTTTATTATAGCCAGTCTAATACTGATGACTAATTTAATTGGAAAACATTAGCAGATGGTCAGAAATACGTCTCCTCATCAATCATTCAATTCCTTATTTCTTATGGCTGCCTTCTAATAAAAAGTTAGATATTTCCTTAAGTAAAAAAAGTTTTGTATTTCAGTTGGTAATTTTAAACAAATGAAAGCATGATATGCACCTCTAAAAAAAAAAAGGAAGAAAAAATTTACAAAACAAAAGTAAACCAAGTGCATTTAAGACGAGGTACAAGAAATTGAAGATCTACTTAAAGAAATTAAAGATCTACTTAGTCTTTTAGATTTCACTTCCTGCAGATAAACACCCCAAAGATAACTGGTACATCAGATTCAGCATGATTCTATGTTCTTCTAGTATTCAAGAAAATAACTTGCAATATAAACTATAAACAGCTGTTTTAGAGTGCAATTCTTTGAATTTAATAAACATATAATACTGCAATATCATATGCTATTAAGAAACTGAAACATGAATCTCTAAGTTAGGTTTTATTTAAAAAATGGTTTTCAATGAAACAATACAAATTCCACTTCTAATGACAAACAGTTGATGAGGTCTCAGATTTTAAAGACACTTGTGAGGTATAAAGTGTTATTTTTGTATTTTGCATGATTTGCACTATTTTTCAAGATACCTTTTTGCTCTCCTTCTCAAAAAGTAATTTAGTTGTCAATTCAATCCAAACACACAAACTAAACGCCTGCAGTGCTCAGCTTTCTGAACTAATCCACCTTTCAGGATATGCAAAACAGAGGTGCCAGCTGCTGGATCCTTAATTCCATGGGACAGAACATCTGTAGCTGTGGGGTTTTGGTCATAGTAAGGCAGTCGAAGTATCCATGGACAGAACTGGACACCAGACCAAGAGTTTCAACCACAGAGCTCCTCCTAATAAGCAAATTCATTTATTCACACAACCTCGTAAAATCAGCCAGTTTTGATGTTTGTGTTAATTCCTCAGACTCACCAGACGCCTGAGCAGATAAACATGAAGGCATTTGTAAAGGCTCATACTCTAGTGCTTAGCATATCTATAAAAAGTCAATTCAGTGTCTTCATCTCTGTGTGTCAGTTTTGTACTCATGAAACAGGAATATCTCTTCGCTAACACTGCAAGGATGTGGAAGAGAGGTACTTGTTGGTTCTTATCCCCCTCTAGATGAGTTCAGCATGCAACACAATGAAATTTCTTTCACTGAAATATGGATTTAGCAGATAAACCATTTAGCAGGTTGTTGCCAGAACTCTTTGGGAGTATACTATCCGCAGGTAATCTTCAATTGTTTTTTGAATGTAGTTTCATGTGCTGTTTGTGTGCCACCACTGTAAAAATAGGAAACTAATCAGTGAAAATGAGGTTTCAGTTCATGAACCACATTCTCATGCTGCTACTCAGACAGTCTGCAAACATTTTCTCTAACATGCAGAGGAGAAAAATAGAATCCCATTGAATTTTCTTGTACTGTATATGAACAAAGTTCCAGACACTAAACCTGTCTGCCTAACGTAAAATCTGAGCTTTCCCCCTGGACGAAAACTACATTAGTTCCTCACTAAAACAGTCAGCATATTCATCCTGCATAAAATTCTTATTACTCATTTTTATTTTTTTTATCATTTGCAATATCTCACCAGATAATAAAAAAAATCCAAAACTTCAAAAATTTACACTTATCTCTTCAAAAAATATAATGGAGTTATGTGCAAATAACTTCTCTGATCAAAGTAACACGAGAAAGCTTAGACGAAAAGTGTAGGCAAAAGAAAAATTATTTGTTTACCTTTCAATTTCAAAATAATCTCCCCTCCGCCTTAGCTTGCCTGATAGAAGTATATTCATATTACAATTATTCAGATAAGGAGTTATATGTTTACACAAATCTCATGGTAAAAATTTATGAATGTAAGACATGTATAAGGACTAGAAATGAAAAACAGGCTATATATAGAGATTATAAATGAAAGATATCACATGATAAAGGCCTGTTACTTGTCTACAAGCATTTAAACTGCTCTTGGGCATTTTTAAAGCCAATAAAACATGCATAGTCCAATCACCACTTATCTTCCAGAGCTTGAGTTTATAAAAAACATTTAATCATTCTTCACTTGAAAAATCCCTTTTGAAATAGAACTGCCTCCTATGACCTTAAAGTTCTCTCAGTGTTCAGCTTTACAGTACTTATAATTTAATCACTGATGATCAAAAGACAAGAGCTCGTGAACGCTCAAGAGAGCTTTAATTCATCATGATCTAAATTCCTAGAAATTAACAGAAAGAATTACACTTAAGCTCAGAATAAACTGAACTGTAACCACGCATTAATGACCAACTTCTACATAAAGCTGCATCAAGAATGGCTGGCTTATGGAAATGCCCAGTGCTGGAAGGAAGGAACAAATTAGGCTGCCTCTTTCTCAAAATCCTGCAGAACTGTTTTCAGTTTTGCTGAAATTCCTGAAATAACAACACATGAGGTAATAAGAGATTTCAGGAAAGCATGGTGAAAATTATTCTGACTGTAAATAATAACAGTACTGTACTACATATGAATATCAATTGATATATTAATATAAAAGACTTGCCTTTGAAAAAGAGATACTACAATGCAGAGACATTGTATTCTCAAAAAGAAAAAACAAACAAAAAACAAAACAAACAAACCAAACCAAACCAAAAAAAACCCAACCAACCAACCACCCCCCACAAAAAAAAACCCAATACCAAAACCAAACCCTGACTAAATGAAAACAAAATCTGTGGTCCTGCAGTTTCAGGTTAGGTTTGGATTTTTTTTTTGTCTTTTAAAAAAAAAAAATATTAAAAATATGCAAATTCCCTGTGACTTAAGCATTCTAAAGAGAAATAAGACTTTTTCTGTGAATAAATGTAAACAAAACAATTTAGAGAATAACTTTTTGTTTAGGATGAAATGTATTTTGACTTATTCAAATGTAAAAAAACACATTTCATCTGCATCTGCTATTTGTTTTTCATCTTCTACAGAACAAACTTAGAAGAAAAATCAGACTTGCAATAAAACAGCAAAGAAACAAAAATCTGAGTCCTTTTAGGTGAAGTTACCGAGGTAGAAAATACCAACAAAGTCAAGTAAACACTAAGACGTTGCTGCTTGAAAAGTGACTCGAGTGCTCACAGGGATAATAAGCACATGCGCAGCACACAATAAATAACCGTACCCTTCGTAAGACTGACTACCTGACAGAACTCATTTAGTATTTCAACAATCTCAGCCAAGGCTCTACAGCTATTACTAGCAAGAAAATCCTTCTGACAGCAATCATGCACAACCTGCCACACCAACAAGAAGCACAGACCATTCACACTGCACTGCAACCAGAGGGCCAAAATAAGCCGGCCACTTTAACCATTTCCTTCAAGTTGTAGAAAAACAGGAGGTTCATAACAAGCAGAGCACTGATAACAGAAGCCTAAGTCTCCTCAAGGAGCTAAGGACAGCAGGGTATCATGGCTCTTTTTTTACAAAGACCAAGAACTCAACTGACTTCGCCTCAAGCATAAATCAAACTTGAGAAAGGCAGACATGCCTTTACAATTCAGGGCATGGATAAAAAAACCACAAACAACCAACGAACAAGAAACCAAACAACAGAAAAAAACCCATTCCAGCTATCCCCAAGCAGGACAACCTGCATAACTCGCCTCAACTCTCGAACAGCTTTTATAAAATCTAATTGATAAACAGCACAATTTCCAACTCTTCCATCTTATCCTTGACTATTAACGTAGAAGTTGAGAATGCTCTGAGAACTGAAGCTCAGAAATTTCCATGACCATACGTGGTCTGTTTGATCAAAATTATACATGCATTTAATACCTCAACAAATAGGACCAGAGGGCAACAAGTATTTTTAAACGGCGTGACTGAAAACACTTCATAAAACACTATGGCTTATAATGCAAAGCTTCAAATACCTAATTGAGCTTCTGTAGCACATGTGGCCACAGCCCTAAACTACAGCTTTTCCTTGCAAATGCATGATTAGGTAGAAGCAAAGTCTTTCCTGAAAACAGGCATCAAGAGGCCATTTACATGTGTTTTGTTTAATTTCTAGTAAAACTGATACAATTCTATAAACATGCTTTTAATTGCCCAGCACAAAAATCACTAACTCAGCTCCCTGGAAGTGAGATTAGCAAAACTGATGTAAAGGGTATTATAATCCCATTAAAATTTGACATGAACAACATTGTAAAGTGTATTCTACTGCTTGTGATAATCAAGCATTTGACAGTTAATTATGCAAAATTTACTGTATGAGCTTAACAACAAAAAAAATCTTCAATTCTGACAAGGGACTACCATGTTTAAACTGGATAACCCTCAAGAAACAGCTCCTACTTTTAGAAGGTATTATAGAAAAAATTTCACGTTAACTCAAAGTCAAAAGCACGACCCAAAGAAACCCCATTTGAGAACAAAATATATATGAGCATATATAACCAGTAATTTTATTATTTGTTGGGATTCACCTGATCTAAATATCTGATCTATTTTAGATACCCATTTTCAGCTGAGATGAATCAAGTCTCAGCAACTCTTTCTAGTCTGACCATAAAGGTAACTCTTACTGGGTTAGCACCATCACACCTGTTATGTCTGGTGTTCTATTGCAGCTTCCACAAATAGGAGCTCCTAAATCTGCTTGTTGTATCTTTTGTTCTATGCATTCCTTCTGAAAAATCCATTAAAATAGAAAGCCACCATCTTATATTTGAACCAAGATTGCTCTGCTTCTGGCATATTCTAACCAATATTTTGAAGTTAGCATTATTTTGCAGCTGATTTATCAGATTTTCTGTCAAATCTAAAATTTCAATGCATTTCACACCGAACTTGGTGAATTCTACAAAATCTTGAATTTCTACAAGGTTCCTAGGCATCCAGAAGCAAACCTGAGTTAGGCATAAACATCTCCTTTTGTACTTGTACTAAAGGTACATTTTATTTCAGACTTTCAGCTTTGCTTTCTGCTCTCTGGATCCCAATAAGGTCATCTTGAATTGACAGGAAACCTGGTTTTAGACACTGCCTGCGAACTCCCAAATTGCTGTATGTAGAACACGGGAGGTATGCAAGCGAGCAGACATACTAGTTCCTCAACCCCATACAAAAATAACTTTATGGTTGACAGCTTTTTCCACGAAAATCTTTCCCTCACATACTGCTCATCGAAGAGCCTAAAGGTGCTGCTGTTGTCACCTTCTGTGCGTGCACAAGAAAAGCAACTCTTCCTCTGTTCATACCTAAGCAACTGGGTTTACACTAAATCCACTAATTTATTCTTGTAATGGCAGTTTGTTTCGCTCACAAAGGAAACACTAGCATGGCCTCAAAATCATCAGCCCTCGTGATTTTTTAAAGCCAGTTAAATACAAAAGGTTAGACAGATAATATCTGTGAAGCATTGAACTCAGGGAAAAAAGAGGCAATGTTCTCTGAATTTTATTTTCTAAGAACTACTTACTGTATTAATGTGTCCAGTTCATATCCAGCAATTGTCAAAAAAGTGATCACTTAGCACAAATTACAGACCATATTTTCTGGAAATCAATAGGACACAAAGACACAGTATTTGCTTATCCTGTCAGATATTTCTCACAGACACACATTATCTGTCTTCAGAGTATCTGGCTGTCCAATTTTTAACTGAAATATTTGAATACAGAACTGTCTAAAAATATTTCATATCAACGGTTTTTAAAAAGGACTCATTATTATCTTCTCACAACAGATTTAAATCATTGCAATTACATCAGCACTAACAGAAATAATCCACCACACAGACTTTTGACAAGAGAATCAGATGCACCGTTCAAATTACTGCTGCAGGCCTCTAGCCGTATTAGTGATTTTCAAATTCAGCAGTGGTTCATACAATAAATGGGAGCATTATGTACCTCGAAGTAACAGAACAGATCCCTCCTCATGAGATTACAGTTGAGTTTCACTATTCTAAGGTATATTTTTCATTTATTAAACCAAAAAAAATAAAATTAGTTATACAGGAAGCATTTATTGAACCAGAAAACACAATATACCCAGTCCAAGAATCCTGAACTTTCATAATATTAAAAATCCAAATAGATTGTAGATGAGTTTTTCATCTCTCTCTTTACTTATAACCATGTTTAAACTTAAAATCCTGAAATTCCAATATTCCCAAACATTAAAAGGCTTGAACTCTGAGTTTAATAGTTTCCATTTGGCATGTCTGGTCTATCAAAAACAACATGCTCCTACAACTGAGTTGCAGTAAGCAGCACAAAACCAGTAAAGACTTTAGAAACCATTCTTAAAGGAATTAATTGATTCTTTCTCAAAACAGAAAAAATTTTAAAATTTGGAATAGTTTTCCTGTACGTCATCAAAAATTTGCAGCTTAAATTTGTCCAACTGCTCCCCTTCTTCCTATTAAGTGCTCAATTAATTGAACTGCATTAATTCTAAAATGCCTTGGCTTCAAAAATGAAATCAACTGCACAAGAAATGCTATTTCTAGGCACTCATTGAGTATTTTCAGGTGTGCAAGAGAGACTCCGGCTTTTAGTTTAGAATTTTATTTACTAGAAGAAAAAAAAAAAGCTTTGAGCGGAACATCTTTCCTACAGGCTGCTTCTTCCTCCATTTCAGAGCCTCTAATTCCTCTTCTGTATGTCTTAGTAGGGGGTACTCCCCTTCCTTGCCTACTCCACACTCTTTGTATTGCTTTAAATGGCCAGAGAGAACCCAATTGTGTCAGATCCTCGCTCCATAAAGAATTCCCTAAGGTCTCCTTTTAAACCCAGATGCAAGAGATAAGCAGCGCCGAGCTGGGAACAGGACTGCAGCTGGGAGGGGACCATTAGCATGTGACTCCAAGACCATCCCTCCAGGCCATTAAAACAGGAGCTCGCAAACAGTCTGGCATCGCTGGTGGCAGCACTCAATCTGGACTAGCAGCCAGTTCTTCAGATAAACCTTTAAACCGAATCATTCCACATTACACCTGTCCATCTCTTGATGCTTGTCTCCTTCCATATACCTCTGCACGGAAACTGGAAACTGATTTCCCAAACAAACGCTAACCCCCCTGCATCCATCACCCCATTTCCCTCTCTGACGTGCCTCTGTTTTGCCCAGGGAAGTCTGGCTGTGCCTGACTTGCTCTGCACTCAGAATCCTCAGAGCAGGCACGATGGGCAGAGCCGGATGAGCCGAAAGGAGCTGCTGCACACAGGCGATGAACTCAGTATCACCAGACACCTCCCCTGCTCAGATCACCACGGCTGGGGGCTGGGATGCCGCCAAGGATAACAGAGGAGCCCACTGCTGCCTAACATCCCCTCGCTGTCTGACTGCACCGCAGGGCCTTTCCCACAGAGCTGCTCCTCTCAGCGCCTTCATTCCCAAAGAAATTTCACACATTTGTGAAATACATGAGTAAGGGTACCTTCATATGCTATCATTTTCCCTTCAGCTAGAAAAAAAAAATTTGAGGACATCTTGCATCACAGAGGGAGAAAACTCTCCTTGTCACCGAGACACATTAGTAGATTTGGGGTTCACTTTTTTATTGTCACTTTTCTTTTATCCTCCTATTTGCTACATCACTGACCAATTTTCAGAGGGCATTAAAATGACTAAAGTCTTCTCATACCATCAATAGAATCAAAAGGTCTATAAACTACCAAAGAGTCCAAGTCCTTGACAATGTGATCTATTTAAAGAGGAAGCAAATAAGTGAAATTCAAATTAATTGTTGGAAGAGAAATTAAATTAATTTTCTGCATTTGTGATGACTGGACAGAAGTGGAGAGGTTCATATGCATCATGAGAGACCTAAAAGATACACCTTAAAATGAAGCATCTGTAGGAGAGGTTACAGAACAATTATATACTATGAACAGTAACAAGTTACTTGAGTTTGGACAAGCATCCTCTCCAGATTTTTACAGGATCTCAGGAATACGACAGCTACTAATAGAGACTCATGAGCTCAAACCCAGTTGTGTTATACCTAGGGTGTGAAGGAGGGAATGTGAGCTTAAGAACAAATGTGAGCAACTAAGCATAGTCAAGGCTCACAGCTATACTAGCCAAATCATTCGAAATTGCAACATGAAGAATCCTGAACTGCTGCAAAAGGATCATAGAGGTTCATAAGGAAGCTCAAGGTGACAGCCTACTGGATTTCTAATAGGCTTAAAACAAGTTTTAAGAAAACTAAGAAACCACAAGTGACAAGATCTCCTGCAGGGATAAACAGCTGATGGTCTGATTCAGCACGGTCCTTCCTACACTGCTGGGCTGTTTTCTTGAAAATGCTGATTTCAACACTTAAACGTGTTACATTGCCTAGCACCACACTGTTCTACCAGATCCTGGTACACCAAAACAAGTGGGACATCAGAAAACTTATTCTGATAAATTACTTTAAAAAATCATAAGAAATTGTTATTCCAAACTGTAATAATTTTCTTGAAAATACAATTGTTTGGTTGGGATATTTTTTGCCAGAGAATTACTGCAGATAGTTTCACTAGACTTACATATCATGCCCAGAATGCAGTCTGGGCAATGATAAATTTTTTTGTTAGATTTGTTTAGAAAATATCCTTTGCTTCAGAAGTTTTAATAGAGCTTTGACAGACAGAAGAACAATTATTGACCTTTTTTGACTTGGTTGCAGCCTTTCCACTTGATTCACAACAGCATGAGTGAATGAAAGTAAGCATTACTTAAGAAATTACTGATTTGCCCAATGAGATTACTGTAAACAATTGGCTTCCCCATTTGCAACACGACTTCAATTGTATTTGTTTAGCTAAGCTGTCATGCATTTTATTTTGTGCAAATGCATTTACATTGTGTGACAGCTGCAGTTAAGCCTCGAATGGCATGCTTGAGGCAGAAAGAGCAGTGCAGGCATGTGACAAAAACAATAATGCATTAAATGAACTCCTACAGAGCAAAAAAATTTCCGATTTCTCCCATTCTTAAGCATTTATCCTACTTCATAAACTATATCCCTAATGCCATGCTAGCACTTTTCTCTCTCTCATTTTCTGCTTTTTAGCCAACCATGTAAAACAACCTGTCACAGCTTTAGTTGTTCCACTGCCTGAGACACACTGGTTGAAATGCCAGAATTTAAAAACATTTGGATTTTAAAGCTGTGAGACAAGTAAGAATCAATGTTATATAAAAGTCTACCAAGAATCTAAACTCGTTTGCCTGGGTGCAATCTCCCAGTACACAAAACATGACTAAATAAAATCTGTTAGTTAAAGGTGACAATATTTTGATCATATTCAGAACAATTTAAAAAGTATGCCTTGTAACCAAGAAGCAATAATAATAATGACTTACCCAAACCAACATTATATAGGATTTTGTTCTAGCTTGTTTAGGGTCTTTAGCTTTGTTTATTGAAGTTGCTTATCATGGATTTGACAAGTTATTGATCAAATACAGTAGGTGGATGCACCAGACAGCAGCTTCTGGCCATCACATGCAGAGAACCAGATCCCTTGCTCCTGTCCTGTGGAGTAGGGATGCTCAAAACAAGATACTCCTTGTCCAAATTCATGCTCTTGATTCTCAGACATAAACCTTTTTATTCTCACTTTGCACAGAGGAGAAGAATGTTACCCCACACTGGAAACTGATGTGAAAATAAACTGATATATCCACAGAATAAGCCACTGGAGAATGTGTTGTTAAAACAAAGAAAGGGCCTTCTTCAGTATCCTGCTAGCCAGAATTTGAGTCGATGCTGTAGAACAGTCTCCTGTCTTCCAGCATATTAAAAGCAACTAAAAAGACTCTAAAAATCTTCAAACTAGAGTGCAGACAGACTGTAACACTTGGCACTGGGGGGACGAAAGACTTCACACAACCATAACATCATTCAAACCTGACAACTTTTACTCCCAAGTTTAACTCCCAAGAATGGTGACAACAAAAGGCGGAAGAGACTGCGGAAAGAAATCTGCTCTGGTCTTTCTCCAAAGTTACAGTCTTCACTAAAAGTGTGATCTAAGCGATTTAGCTACACCATTACAAACAAAAGTGGCATAGATTTACAAGGCTTACACATTTTCCCACCAAATTTAAACTTTGTTTACATTTGTTTACTGCAATTATGTAAAGGATTTATGATTCAATGTATCCTAAAGCGGAAAAAAAGAAAACAGTTGAATCTGGAATACTTTATCATGCATCATGATTTTAATAAACCTTTTAGTCTTTTGAAAGTAGATGTTATTTTCATTTCAAAAATTAAAGAGAAACAAATTTATCCAATACACTCCTGGGGCAGGGAGAAGCAGGTATGCAGCATTATCCAAAGTTTGACCTAAACACCTGGGTTTGCAGTACATCTTACTCACAGATGCAAAAATGGCAACAGCAATGCACGGGGAAAAAAAATCTATTCCTACAAAAAACACACGTAATTCTCCAATAAACACCAAAAAGTCCAAAACAAAAACACAGTAGTCTATTCAGATAGAACATAAATTATCACAGTATGGAGAAAGTGCAAGTAATTTGAATTTTTAATCTACTAGAATACATCACTGTATTTACAACAAATTAATTTCATGTTTGTAGAACATCCTTTTACTTTTCAGCCATGTTGTGACTGGTCTTCTGAAAGCTAAACTAAACTGGTTTTGGTCATTTGAATTGCATTTATGTGTCAGTAACTTTGGAAATAAAACAACTGATGGTGTGTGAATCTTTGATGTGTCTAATTTTTTTTTTATGGTTCTGGGGATTCTCTGGTAATATAAAATATGCCTACCAACTACCTTCAAAAACGTATTCTTCCTTTAGATTACAGGACAAATTTTGTCTGAACAAATTCAGGAATGCTTTTTATTTTCTTTTACAAGACTATTATTAGATTATATAAAATCTGATTTTTCTGAACTAACGACATGTTGTCTAAATTCCCTCTTTTAATGTCAGGTGATTGCTCTAGACTTTTAAAGAGTTACACGTTAGAGCATAATAATTTGGAGATACAGACCATGAGCCACTTCTAACAATACATGCTGAAAAATGTACATAAAGATTAAAACTCTTCACAGAATACATATTTTCCAAATATAACTATTCTATTCTATTAATTTTAAACATTGTTTAGATTTGTTTTCATGAAAGAAAAGGCTTGACAGTGAATGGATTAACTTCCAGCCTATCAGTTTACATAAAGACACAGCAACAGCTGAATCACCTTTTGTTTTTCCTTGGAGGTCAGAGGGCTATGGAAACATTTAGAAAAAATCAGTCCAAACTACCATAATTCAGATATTTTTATCCTCCCAAAACCAAACTTTTTTCCACAAGCCACTTGAAATAAATGCAGATTAATCCAACTGAGCTGCTCAAGTGCTCCATGTACCAACAGATCCTTGGTTTGTGGGCAGCTTCATGCTTCTCAGCTCTGATGGATTATTATTTCCTACTAAAGGCAGCAAGAAGACAGCACAACTTATTGCATTTTGAGGGTTAGTGGGGTGTGAGAAAAAGAAGACAGTAACACAGTGAAATCCTACCTTCATGATGTAAGAGAGAGATCATCTACTCATTTTAACTAAATCAAGGATTTAACTCAGAATGTTAAGCTCTAGAAGAACTTGGTAACTTTAGGTTAAATGAATATGGAATTTAACTTTAGAAGAAATCAAATCAGAAAAATTTGAACAGGGAAAAACATTTCCTTTACATGTAATGTTCACTATTTCATAATTAGCCTCCATCATTAGTAATTTAAGTAAGAAGAATTCAGTAGGAAAAGACTTCATGCCTGGCAGACAACCCTAGCTTATCCTGAAAACCCCACAGTTCAACCAGGTACTTGGGGATGATATCAGTACTTCCCAGCTGCCTCTCACACACATTGAGACAGCCATTTTCACACGAGCCCTCTGGCAAGCTTTCCTCCTGAGCATATGAACGTCTACAGGACTATTTTTTCCCTATGGCAGGTACATTTTACAGCAAGAATAGCAGTGGATCATAATCTATTCATAAACCTGTTCTGAAACAAGTCTGTACACCTTATAAACAAACCTGAAGTGACTTCCTATAGCCTATTCCTGGTTATTAAAATAAAAGTCAGAATAATAATGCAGGTGATCTATTAAATAGCATTCATTGCAAAATAATCTGCCACTTGCCAGAAATCAAATTATTCTCGTTTTATACATTTATTAAATAAGCTCTGTAGAAATAAGAAATTATTGGGGGTTTTGTACAAAAGGAAAAGTATAGCAACAAAAAAAAGCAGATCACGATGAATGGAAACCACAACATTTAAGGTTGCAAATATATATATTTGAGACATTCAGAACACTTTGGACTTACTGCAAGTGATATTCTTCTCACATAAACTTTTCTTTTTAAAGAATAAATACCATGACTCTTGAAAATAGTATCTACATCTAGATACTTCCGAAGAAACTTTTTTTTCTTTAAATTTAATTAGCAAATACAATTGTAAACATAACAAGACACAATTACTCATACTTCTTAAATATCATCCAAACATTAAATAAATATTTTACTTGAAATTTTGTTTAAAAGAATAGTTTCAAAACACTAAGCAAAAGACTAAGGCATAGGTAGTTGTGCTAGATTATAAATAAATAAAATAAAATTTAAAAAATATCACTGATTTTAAAGCTATGCAAAGGCTAGAAATAGTCATTTCAACCCTGCTACAAAACAGACAAGACACTTTAAAGAAAGACAATATTTTAAAATAAGAAGACATTAAATCTTAAAATGTTAAGACAATAAAACAAAGACATGCATTCTCTATGCATTGTCCATTTTAAAAGGGAAAGAAGAAATATATTTTTCACTTGTTTTAACTACAGTGTTATTATTTTTCAAAATGAGTTGGTTCTTAACATCGTCTCTCAATGTAGCCTATATTAAATAACTAACCAAACCATATAATTAAATAAACAAATATTGAATGCCTATGCACAGACTGGAAATAGACATATTTTCAACAGCTATTCAAGTATCCTTTCTTTTCCCATAATATCTACTGGTACTCATAAATTTTCTCAGACCTACCAACTTACTTTCTCTGCCACTATGAATAAGCTTAGTTCAGAAAGTCAGCTTGAGCAATAATGCAATATGAGGACTTTTATTTTTTTCACTAATCAAAGATCATGTATTTACCTTCCACAAGCATGTCTGGCACATCTGCTTGATATCTAGGCCCCACTCTGATTTCTCCCTTGTCTGCTAAAAGCGTTTTCAATGATGGATCATACACCAATGAGTAAAAAAAAGTATCCTAAAAAAAAAGAGACACATTTGCAACAGCATAATAATTCTTAAAATCAGGTTTGCAAACTTGTAACACCTCCCATTTGGAAATTTGCATACTTTACAGAACACAGATTTGGTACATAAATCTTTATTTTACATAATACAGATGTTTCATGAGTACTTTTAAAAGGCTAATTGAAACTTCTCTCATTGTTAGGACTTACTTCAGAACGGAGCAATAACGAAAAGATTCGTATGCAAAAATATATCAATGGATTTGAAGAGAATGAATGTTAACTTCTTTCTGAATTTAACATGTTTCCAATCATAAGTATCTCTACCATACTGACTTTCCATTACAAATTAGTCTCAAAAGACATAAAACACTGTGTAAACCCTTTTCAGACACTAAAACAGTATTAGCAAATGTGGTACAGTCATGCAAGCACAGGCCAAGTCCTGCTTTCAAAAATATTTTTACTGATTATCAGTGGTTTGGTGTAGAAATTTAAAAATAAAGGCATGCTAATTTCAGTTAGAAAACACTGTCTCCCTGATGTTATATTAAGACATTCCAAAGAAAAATACATTTATTTTGAAGGCATTTTGCAATACAGTTATCTTTTAAATTCTTGGGGAATTTTCTTCCTCTCTGGTAAAGCTAAGCATCCTAAGTACCTTCCAGAGGAAGGTGAGGAGATACAATACAAAAAAAAAAAAAAAAAAAGGAAAAAATAAGGAGAAAAAAAAAAGCACCATGTGAATTCTTCCTTCAGTATCTGCTACAGGAAAACATCTCTGTATTTTTCTTCTGTAAGATGACATATTAATTAATTCAAATTAATTATTTTCTAAATACAAACAGATTCATAATAAACCTATCATTTAAGTGCATCAATTAAATTTTTATCCAATAATATTGTTTAAATCAGTGTTTTGAACAACACAAATTTTCTAACCTATCATCCAACATATGATTTTCAAAGTATTGTTTGCCCATGTATTAAAAACACAGCTATAAAAGAAAAATAAACCCATCTCAATATTTAATTGAATAGGAATCACAATTACCTCTTTCTCCAGGTATGACAACACAGATTCTGTCTCATTCAGAAGTGCAACACTGCATTTTCCCCTACACAAAGATAAGCAAGAACAGTTACTTAGTAAAAAGTTCAAATTTCAAGAAGAGTTTTTTACAACAAAACAATCTAGATATACTTTAAACTCCTACATTAAAAATATAAAAATATAACAAAATTTAAAAATGAACACTGCCATGCTTTAAAAATACCAAAATTAACATCAAAACAACAAAATAAATGGCTGTACTGACCCAAGCATTCAAATACATTGGAATTCCACCAAACTGGGAAATAGTTTCAGTAATGGAGAAGCAAAGAAAAATAAGAGGTACAATGGCAAGCAATAAATACACATACAATTAATAAAAAGGCCTGGATTAAAGAAACATCACCTTCAAGTCACTTCTCTCCAATAAGTTCAGTGTATAATTTGAAAACAAGTAACCCAAACTAGAATGAACATAAGATTTTACTTCCAAGGCTGTAAAAACAAAGCACTTTTCTCTTTTGAATGAAAGTACTTTCCATACTGAATCATGGAATTCTATTAGTTTCTTCTGTGCCCACATTAAAATGCTAATGACCACATTTCTGTGCAGGCTCCCATCGCTCAGCAGTGGTACAGCCCTGCCCATGTGTAACAGGAATGCAATGGGAGTTTGACCCCAACACCTTCATCCCCTTCTCATCCCCATCTCCCCCAGCATTCCCTTGCCTCAAATTCCTCTGTCTCCAGCTTCTCTGCAAATAACCTGCAGAATTATTTTTAACAAATGGTATTTTAAAGAAACGCTCATGGATGTGCATGAAAAATGTTAAGTGTGCTGAATCATCTTGCTAGCAACTCACATTTTTATGTTATCGTTTACAACAGAACTACCATTTTATATATATATGAAGATATATTTATTACCCCTTAGATACAGCACCTTGTATTTCATGCACCTAAGTTTCACTCGGTTTAGTTGGTATTTGCCAGGAGGTTCCTGTGGCCTCACACATCCAGCTACAGGAACTATGCCCAGAACACCCACCTCCCATCTTCCCTCATGGAACAGACCAGGACACAAATATAGAAAGAGTAATTGTTTGCAGAGACCTTCTTGATTTTAAGATAACACCAAAATGGGTACTGTAAAAACCTCCCATTCTGTCAGGGAGTGCTGACTCTAAGCTCAACCAGAGGCATTAGAAGCCAATTGCTAATGGCTGATCATTAAGTGAACACACCCAGCTAATGTCTTATTCACTGCCACTGCACATCCTGGGGAAGGGAGGTAAGCCACACATTACCTCCTGAATTTCTCTTCATTGTCATACCTGTCAGGAGAACCACATCACCCAAGAGAAATGGTGGGAAGAGGAGGAGGAAAAGTCTGACCACAAAACACAATAGCAGAGGAAAAGACTCCTGCAGTGGAGAAGTAGGAAACCTTCTTGATACCCCATCGTGTCTTTCTTTGAAGGTTTTCTTGAAACTTTTGGCCTTGATAATTCCAGAGCCTTCACTTCTAAAACTTAATTATGTTGTACCATGAAGTTAGTTTTCCAACTTTATTTTAATATTTTATTAGGTTTTTTTTTTAATTGTAAAAGGCTAACCAGGAGTTTACCTTTCCAGTCTTCTTCTATTCCATACAGCTCTACTATGCTCCTTCTCTCCACTACAGCCTGCCCTTATTTAACTCCAATTACCACAGTAGCATTCACTGCTTCACTGCCATTGTGACTGCAAAAGTATATTACTGACCAACCTCATCTTTTATTGCTGGTCTGTTAAAAAATTCATTTTATTTCATTAAGATACAAGATTAGTCCCTGCAGCATGCCTTCCAAGTGAGTGAATTTCGATTTGATGCTACATTTCTTCGTACAGCACTTGAACCACCTAACAGCTGGAGTCACACAGAGGTAACATTTTGCATGCATATATGACCTCTCACATGCATGGACTTGTGACTCAATGAAGACAGTACTAGACCTACAGTAGACACTAAAATAAAAATAAGAAAACAGCAACAACAAAACTCACATTTGAAAACAGGTAAATGACAGCTTTTTTTCTAATTTTGACTCTCTATATTACAGTTAGCCATTTTTTTAATCTAGAAACCTGCAATACTTTTTACAAGTGATTTAGAATCTTTACCAAATTCATAAAAGCCTACTGTTTACATAACGCTTCTCTTTCTTTCCCATCAGAGGAAAAGCTTTTCTGTCTAGTTGCTAAAGCTCTGCTGGGTTGAAGCAAGCATCTAGTGCATTGTATTGTCTCTGGCACCCTCAGTCATGAATGCTAAGGAAATAACTTCAGTGAATATCAATTTACAGTAACATGGCCCTTAATATTCTCCTACCACCACTTCACTTTTCGCCCATTCTTCAATACTAATAATCAAAATGCCCTGGAGAAAAAGTTAATGTCACTTAAACCACATCACAAGGTGACTTGGGAGTTAGTTCTTTAAGGGATGTATCTGGAAACACATAGCTTCTCTGGATTTAAAAATAATATTTTCCTCCTAATTATTCTGGAGCTTCATTCCTTAATGTTTTTAAATAATTTCAGGTAATTGGGACAGATAGATCTGTATCAAATAAATAATCAATATAACAGCATAAAATCTGACTGTTCTAAACTAGACAGAGAAAAGAAAGGGGGAGCTAGCTACCTACAAAAACAAATGAAAGACAGTGTATGCTGCATTTAGCAGATTATAAAAGCAGTTACACACCAAAATAAAATTACAGTCTCTTCTTTCAGAAATCCTACTGCCTTTGCATTTTGAGTATTGTTTATACTAGTGACATACAATGCCACAGTTTCATTGTTCTGTTGGAATCTCCCGCCTGAAACGTGCCACTAAACCGAACAAAACTCAGGTAAAAATTACAAAGAATTGCCCAGCTTTAAAAAAATTACATAAATAAATAAAAAGTTGTCCACTATTTTTTCACCATTTTTTTTATTTTATATGAAACCTACTTCCTCTTTTGTAACTCTGATTCTCTGATTTAAGCTGTATTTCTCCAACAAGCAGCATTCTTGACTTAACTGGTATCATCAAGGTGACTTATTAGTTAACAGCATCAGAAGGTCTCAATGTTAAGATGACAGGTCTGATTTTGACCTTTTTCTCAAATGAAAAATATGCAGAAAAATTGTTTTTACTTCCTACAGAATTAGGCAAAATTTATCTTGTAGGAATGTTGAGGGAAAGTTTCAGCAACCTCAGCAATGCACAAATAACAGCAAACAAAAAAGTTAGCTTTTACATCTTCATTACAAGTTAATTTTGATGAGATTAAGTTGTGCCTTCAGAATCCTTTCTGCTCTTAGATGTACTTCATATTTGAACCAGTCACAACTAAAGAGTTGTTCCATTGAGCTGACAACAATGCCAACAAAACTTATTACATTATTAAATCAGCCAGCAACAAAAAGTAATTTAGAGGTCTTGCAGTAAAAGGAGACAATAAAACTCACCTATATATAAATGCTCATGGTATTGCCAGCTTCTATCATATAAACCACTTAGGATTCAATTTCTTCTCCTGTCCGAGTCACCAGAGCCACAGCTCATTACTTTTTTCTTCAAAGCATTAATCACGTGAAAGCTTGAAAGCTCTTTTCACATGCTATACCTTCCTTCACTTTCATTTGTCAGAAGTTTTTGTCTGCTTGTAAATTTTTTTGTACGTTCGAGCTGTCAACCAGGAGGTTGACAATTCCTGATCGTTTACACCCATCAGCTAAGGGATGCCTGACAAGTTATTTTTCCACACCTACAACCTACTTCCATACCTCAGGGAAGCCCTTCTGTTACAAAAGAGAAACGAGACTCACACTCTCCCAACAAAAAAAACCAAAACCAAACAAACTTTAGAACTAAAGTGCCTTAATGATTTTGTAGGAAAGGATTTTTTCAACAGCCCAAGCAGAAACCCAGGACCATACAGTCCCAAAAACAAAACCCTAACCATCTACTGCCAAAACCTCAAAGCACAGAGACATTAATGAGGATTACAATGAAATGGTAAGAAATACTAGTCATCCTGGTAGATAGAAGTCTCATTGTGGACCCCCCTCCCTGTTTTAGGGAACTATTTTTCCTGGGATGTGTGGGGGGCTGTTTACTCTGGAACAAAGAAAAGGAGAATTAAAAGAAATTCTAGAAAATAAATGACAGCTTTGTGAGATGCTTGTAGGTCAGACTGTCCCAGACAATTCAATACAGAGCTAATGAAAATCAACACTCTACATGAGATGTCAGTTACCATGCCAGTCCTGAAGGAGAGATTTCTCAGAGGGTAAGCTAAGACCCAAGAGATCTTCAAAACTGAAGACAAAAACGTGCCATATTTCAGTGAGACCCAACAGAGGAATGAAAAACATGTGGGAACTTACTTCAGACAAGATTGTGACAACAATCAATATTTAGATGAGAGAAGGACAAGACTGCCCTTACTAATCCGTTACAATTAGGGCAAAAGATGATGATAACCAGCTCAAGAATTTAAGTAGCATGAAAAAAAGTTGTACCAAGGTTATTATACCAGACAATGTTATGAAAATATTTCAATATAGTCTGGTTAAACAAGCTAGAGCAAAACACCAAATTGCCCAGAAGATACACTTAAATGCCTTCTTGTTTGCACTGTCTGGGTAATCGTTCTTTAATGAGCTTTTTCTTAAAGTAATCAAAAAATATGGATTAAAATACTTAACAAAATTTTAAAAAGCTGATGCAAACTCTTATCTTTTAAAACTATCAAAATGAATCGAAATCAACAGCACCTGCTTAATCTTTTACAGTCCCTGTTTGTTTCAGCATAGCCCTAATTTTCAAATCAATGGAAGCCTCTACAATTCCTGTTCTCCTGTTCTTGCAGGCTATTTCTTCATGTTTTCACCAGATGAGTAAGACAGCCCATGAGATACGAATTATCTTAAAATAAGGATTTCTTGGAACAGGAGGAATGCAAAAAAAAAAAAAAAATACAGAAAGAAATTACAAGAAACAAAAGCGCCTGCTGCCTGTTAACCAGTATGAATGACAGGAGTGGAAAAGGCAACCTCATGGGTTCAGTACGATGCCAACAAAGTCTCCTATTGGAACGCAGATGCAGCCTGGGTGACAATGATGCAGTGCAAGAACTCCTGATCAGAACTCATTGCTCTGGGGTCCCACCAAGTCAATGAAACTTTATATGCATTGCTTATTCAGATACAAGTTGAAAAAAGAAAAAAACATATGCAGGCATGATCCCAGAGACATGAAAATAATTATTAACTGACCTCCTGAATACTACAGAATTATGTTGGATAATTTTGTACAGATATCAACCAATTGTATCTTGATGATCTGCATCAAGAAATGTTAGTGTCTTTGTAGACATTTGGAACACAGAAGCATGAGTCACTAGCTAGACAGTCTGAGAATAAAATAACAGGAAAGAATATTAGGAAATATTATGCTTGTGAGAAAAATCTGATTTGATTTTAACATATGCTGTTACTTCAGTGACAATCAGAGATTAAACTCAAATGAAGGTGCATAATGAAGAGGGGTAGAAAGGAGCCGGTGCAGGAGTAAAACTCCAGAGCAATCTCTCCCATATCCAGCATGAAGGGAAAAAAGGTACAGACATTGAGTAAAGGAGGAGAGAGCTACCTGAAATAACAACACTTTTTTTCCTGAACCATCTTAAATGAGAAAGTGTTTTGAAGATTTCCAATCAAACATCCACTTTGAGCCAAGTCTTGATCCCTTACAAGCAGCCTAAATTGCAATGATGATCACCAAACCACAGAGTGGGAACTGTGGAGTCCAAAGAGCTTCTACTAATTATATGAAATTGATTCCCCAGTCACTGGAAGCCAATACTAAGAGTACTTGTGTATTTTACCTTGAAGCCCAGTTTAAGGGGCACAGAATGATGCTGACAGACACATACCAATGTCTTTATAGCAAATTTCAAGTTCTCAAGACTGCAAAGAGTAACTGGGGAGCAAGCTATTGCATAACACTAAAAACAAACAAACAAAAAAAGCATCATAGTGATTTAAACCTGTGATAGATCCCTAATTACAGTTTGACTTTTAAACTATTCAATCAATATTTGGAATTGACAAAAAAAAGAAATCTGCATTGTATTGATTCATAATTAATTGGCTCAAGTTTGTCTCTCTTCATTTACAGAGCCATCTCAAACATGAGGAAGAAAACCAAACAACACACGAAAAGTATTAGATAGGTGACTACTACTGGGATCTGTGCCACTGACAAAATAACACCAATCTTCTAAAGAGTACAAGATTGCGTATCTGTGGCCAAAAATCAATCAATAAATTTGGTATTATCTGATTAATACACGCTTGATCAAATAAAATTAAAAACAGGATGCACAGCAAACTAATTTATGCACATCTAAATGAACTAGTAAATGCCTGGCATCTAAACATGTGCACAGATCATATGGATGGCCCAGGATTTTTACACTGCATGTGGCTTTTAGTCAAAAAATTCAGAGTTTTAATTTTAATTAGAGCTGGAGCACTAACTTTGAGCACTCTAAATTGGTAAGATTTACAGACAGTCTCCTGAAGCAACTGTGCCCAACTGACATGGATTTAAAAGTAATTAAAAGGTAAATATTTTCTCGATATGGCCACACTAAAACTACATATTTTGATATCTCAAAACAACATAACTGTAGATGTGTTTTCTGTAAAGTGGAAACTGCTTTGTTGCAAACTCAAGTGACTGATATTTTTCACTAGGGATTAATTCATTTTAAAAAGCAAAAAATTGTTGCCTTTTAGCACAGCAGCAGAGATGCACATGAACTCAACAAAACCACAGGAGGCTGGTTAGGAATGATTTTCCATACAATTATGAAACCATTTAGGTTGGAAAACACCTTTAAGATCATCAAGTCCATTACAAGCTGCCCAGCTCTGAAGCAACGCCCATCACTCCATGCAACCGAACGTAAAAGTTTTGCACCATATGAAAGGCTCCTACTTTGTAATTATGTCACTACAGGGAAATAAGTACTGATTTTCAGATATGTAAGTGACAGGTTTCCACTGATAAATACACTTTTTCTTACACTGTTACTATTACTGGCTATCGACCACATATGAAAACAGGATTCTGTCCTGAATTGAATTTTTATTTTAATTCAAATAAGAATATTTTGAATTCTATCGGAAAAGAAAGAAAAGAAGAAAAGAGTCAGATATGCTTCAAAAGTCCCTTTGTTTACTCAGTCCAGAAGGGAAGAATACCTTGCTTAACAATCCAAATGTTCAGGTAAGCACATGCCTATGCAAAACAAATTCACTCCTTATCTAGTCTGATTTATGCCAGAAAATAATCAGGCTTATAAGGTTCATAGTCATCTTTTAAAAAGTAGCTAAAATTTGTATTTATACTCATACACCCTGTATAAAGAAACTTCTAGTTTGCCAGGAATGCCAAAACTAGAAATCTTGAGGTAATACCACTAAATTCTAAAGTGCCCTGTCTTGAAAAGTAACACTATAAAATGACCTGCCTTATCTGTCTTGAGCTTCAGACCATTTGCTGTGTTTTGACAGAAGGAATCCCATATCCAGAAAAAAAGTATTTCTCTACACCTTAGTTTTATCACACAACTTTCTCTTTTGCTTCTTCCTGATCTCATCAGGACTCACTAATATTGATACATCAAACAACTGAGTCATTTATAACACATCTAAAAAGTGTCAACACTGTTACAGCTTGTAAGCATGGCGTGTTCTCATAAACTGCAGATTCTTAAGCTACTTTTCCTGCTGTGTCTACAAAGTGGCACCAAAGTTCCTTTAGTCTACCCAAGAGCAACGGTACCATTTAACAAAAACCAAAAACACAACCACCCAAATAACAAAAAAACACCATCACCAAACAAACAATTAAAATGAACAAAACAGCAAACTGAAAAAAAATTAATGCTGTGTTCCGGACTGCATTACTGATCAGAATAATATCAAAAGAGGGAAACCAAGATCTTTACAGACTGATACTTTGGAAGTTCAAGTACAATTTTTTGTATGCTTATGTGTAAAAATATGTAGAAGGTCCAAATTTCTTAATAAAAATTGAAGAACTCTTCTCATGATCTGACTATTTGGATGTTCTTTAATGCCACACATGCACAGGCATTCTGCAAAAATACTCACATTCTCCCCAATCATATTAATCAGCTTTTAATAAAACCATCTTATGCAATCACAATTTTTAAAAGGCTCATGGAGTCCTTTCTGCGTTGGAACAGAAGTAATAAACCAAGCCAAGACCATCTTAAGACAGTTTGGAGGGTTGTTGGTTTTGTCTTTTGTCAGTTTTTAAAATAAAAGGTATGTGTAAGATTTAAGAATCAAAGCTCAGAAAGTTTTTCTGAGTTAAAGGCCATAGGTGCATAGAAAACTTGAATTTGCTGTTTATGCCAAGCAACAAATATAATCCTCTAAAAAGCGTAAGAAACACTTAGTTTATCCAACTGCAGATTGAATAAACAGTCCCCATTAAAGATTAGGGTCCAGATTTACTACAGTTATTTGAACAAACCCCATAATGACAAACATCTACATAATCCACAGATATCCTACACATGTAAAATGAAATGCAAGAAGAAGAAAATTATTTTCTTTTTTTTTGTTTCTGAAAGGGGTGGAGGTTGCTATTGCAGTATAAAGCAGCCCAAAAGATTCACACCTGCTTTTATTATGACATCTGAGAATGCTTGGCTTATGCATGCTTTCCAAACACTTAAAATATAATCACCACCATCTTACATAAAAAAACCCACAACCCCAAGACTGAAACACCATATAAGCAAACAAGAAATAAGCAAAGATATTGAAGTAGCAAGATGAACCTTGATGTGTAAATAAATTCTTCTACACAATTCATAAGAAATATTAAACTTTAGAGCAATTACAAATGAGCTTAAAAGCTAATGCAATCTTTTACAACAATCTAAACATGTTTAATACCTATTAACTCTTGGGAGCTTAAGAATGAAAAATAAATTTAAAGCCCAAATCACAAGTCAGATAACCCAGTGCATCTCCAACAGGATAACCATTTGCAGATTTTTATACAAGGACCCACTTTCACCACATGCTGAGTTTTATGGTGAATTTTGCAACACTGGCAAACAATTTCAACTTTCTGATAACTTTCATCATTCCCCCCTCTCCGTAACTTTTCATGCCTTTCCAAAATGCTGTATTTGGTAATGCTCAAACCTCTGAAACCCCAAGTACACAGCACTGCCTCAACTCAGCCCCTGTCTGGGATAGCACTGCTTGCAGGAGCCACCTGCACCAATCTTGGGTGCATTCACTGCATGACACTAATGAGGGAGAGTGGCTCAGGGAGCCCAGCTGGCAGGACGAGAGTGACAAGGACACGTGGGATTACAAAGCCTGGCAAAACTGCATCTGCAGCATGCAGGGATTAGGAAGGAAGGGGATAATCCACGGGAGGGGTGTTACTGACTGCACACATTGGAGCAGACAGGGAAGGCAATAATTTCACTTGTAACTTGACAAGCAGGCAGGGAAGGTAACGAGCCTTGTGTTTGATGCCCAGACTGACACATGAGCTTGTACTGTGCCACACACCATGACTCCAGAACGGTGCTGCACCCAGCTAGGCAATTCCACCTTCTGAAATACATTCCACTGCAAGAACTCTGTCCACAAGGCAGCACTGCCATGTGTCATTACTACTACACAACCCACTTCTAATTATTTTCTAAATCTTGCTCTTCAGGGTTTTCTTATGCCAAAACTTATACTGCTCCCTAAAGCTACTGAAATGGCATAGTGACACCTAATTTAAAGGGGAAACAAGATGAAGTCTAAAAAAATCCCCACTTTTCTAACAAAACAAATTACATATCAAAACAGTTACATGTAATGTATCTACAGCAAAATAAAAATATCAGAATAAGGAATGAAACTGTATTTCACTAATACAAGAGCAAACAAATTACATCAGAATTATTCAAAGCCCACAGCTGCAGACCAAAAGAGCTTCAGAATTAGACACACACAGAAATCTAGCTCACTAAAATAACTGTAAGGTAACTCAACTATGAAGTAACAGCAACAGGTGTATAAATGAGACATCTCTGTATCTGGAATTGTGAACTAGAACAGAAGCAACCTTAATGACAGGGTTTTTCGGAGGGGAGGAGGTGTAATTTCCTCTGCCATTCAGTTTGAAAAACGTAAAAATGGGTAAAGTTAAGAAAAGAAGAAAGACAAAAGAGTAGCAGTAAAACCTTATTAATAAAGACTAAATAAAAATATACTAGGTAAAATTCCTTCATTCCTTAAATTACAACAAGAAGGCAATTACTTTCAGATATTTTTCTTGACTGAAGATGATGGGAAAAATTCAAGATCTGTAGCTGTCAAAAACCTCCTCCATTCTCTTAAAACTGCTTTGAACTTTTTCCTGTTCCTTCCAGAGCGATTGAGGTTTTGTGTTCTTACTCTTGAGAGAACCGATCTCCAACCTACAATCTATACCATTGAACCATCTACTCCTGTAAATACAGTTTTTCCTATCTAAGGGCTAAAACTGCAGGTGCTTAGAGCAAAGGCCCACATCGTGGAGCCACCCTGGTTTTATTGCACAAATATTCCCTGGCTTTCTATATGGAGGCAACTGGCTTGGTAGGCCAGTGGCAGCAGAGAATGTCATTGAACCTGACTTCAGCAAGGCCTGCAGTGTTCCAGTGTCCTTCAAGCAGATTGGAAACATATGGACTAGATAAGTAGACCATAAGCTTGGAAAAAAACACCAGACTGAAAAGGCTGTGGTCAGTGATACAAAGTCCAGCTGGCTGCTGGTTACTGAGGGCATCCCCCAACTGCTGACTCTGGAGCAAACGGTTTAATATCTTTATTAACCAGAATACACTTTCAGCAAGTCTGCGGATGATATTAAACTGGATTTTTTTCACTCAAGTTATGACAACTAAAGGGAGAAATTCTACCGCTTTGTTCAATTAGCTAATGAAAAGATAGATAACTAAGATGGAGCCAGGCTCCCTCCAGGCAAGCACAGTGGTAGGACACAAGGAAGTAGACACTAAGTTTTAGTAATTGAAATTCCAAACAGATGACAGAGGAAAAAAATTCACCACAACAGTCATCAAATACTGAAACAGACACCCAGAGAGGCTGTGATATCTGCATCCTTCAGTATTCTGGAGTACTGATGGAAGAAAGCTAGAAGAGTACCACCTTCTCAGTATTTCTATTCTCTCTACAGGACAAGCTAATTAATAAAAGTTAAGAAAACCACTGAGAATCACAGAATGTGAACACTAGTAAGTTAAAAAGCTAAATAAGGAATATTTAATAGTGTACATGCCTTCTTGTTTCTTCTTAAAACAGAGTTTTAAAACGTTGTTAGTCTATATCAAGCTTGTTCCAGAATTTGTCTGGTAAAGGTCTTAGTAACACGTGACAGCACAGTCCTACAACATTCATCTGTTCTGAAAAGTAGATGCAAGTCATCACTCTGCTTTTGCCTACTGTGCTGTGTGGCATGTACTATGAATTCTCGTGTTTTTCTGCCTTCTTTGTGAACTATGTACTGGAGAACCTCTATTGTATTTGTTCCCTGAGTTGTGAGGTGAGAAGACATTTACAATACTTCTTCTATGTAATCTTCCCCCTGCAAGGAGAATACCTTATTTCAATATCTAAATGTCAAAGTAAGTAAAAGAAACTGCACAGGATTATTATCTCCATGCTATAGTTGGAGCAGCAGAAAATTGACAGTTAAATGACTTTCTCAAAGTCAGAACGAGTAGCTGAACCAAGCACAGGAAATTAATACAAAAATTTCCAACTTCCAGTTTTTGTGTTGTCAGCAAGAGAGATAAGCAACATCTCATCACTGTGGTGCCCAGAGACAGGACCTGAGGGAATGGCCTGAAGTTGTGTCAGGGGAAGTTTAGGTTGGATATCAGTAAAAGGCTCTTCCCCCAGAGGGTGTCTGGGCACTGGAACAGGCTCCCCAGGGAAGTGGTCACAGCACCGAGCCTGGCAGAGGCACAGGGTGTGATTCTTGGGGATGGTGCTGTGCAGGGCCAGGAGCTGGACTCAGTGATGCTTGTGGGTCCATTCCAACACAGAATATTCCGCGATTATGTGATTTGCCAGTAAGAGAGAAAACAAACATGCACGTACAAAGTGTTTCTCCTGTTGGACAATATCTACTTTTTTTTGGCTTCTAGACATTTATGGTCTGAAATAGTTGGGGGCAGCTGGATGTAATGAGAAAATGAAAATTCCTTAAGAATGCAATGTAAGAGGGCATTGTTTCACACTAGACTCCCCCCACCACTGGGCTATTTCTTTTCTATTTCTAGATTCATCACCCCTTCATCTCAACACTAAAAAAAGTTTTCTTGACTGCTAAACAGAAGATGACATGAGCACCTACATCATTTACAGAAAGAAGTCAATAAACACTTTTTGAGCTTTAGCAAGCCTCTTCCTACATTAGCATTAAAGACAATTTAAAACAATACTTGAAATGCTTCTGCAACGTTTAGCCAAACTCAGTCATGACTTCTTCACATTTATTTAAGTTGGGGTAATTTTAATTTTACATGCATGCAGCCCTAAACTGCAGACCTGACCATTGAGTCACTGCCTCCTTTCCGAATCCATCTGTTGTTTTCCTGGCCAGACAAAATGGTCAGGGTTCCTTTGGCCAGCAGAATAACTAAAAAAAATTAGCTCTTCCAAGGTAGTAACAGACTGACTTTTTACCAAATTATCAACTGATGCTCGAATTGGCAAGCTAGAGCTCTTGTCCCTTCTAAGGTTCAAACATCATGTAACAGAAGGAAAAAACAAAGGCGCTTCCAAAGCAGTTCATGGGACAACCTGGCCCAACTCAGCTAAGATCAATGACACTCTTTTGCAAGGCTGAAGCATTCAAAGCAGATGGGCTACTGGCAGGCAATCCACCCAGCAGAACACACAGATAAATTGTATTTACTACTTCTTACCTGATATGCGTTGCTGGTAGGGACTCATACTGGCGAGAAAGGAAAAGCTCTCTGTGCTTCAACTGATGTTTCTGTTTATCAGTCAAATCAACCTCAATTGTAGTTTCAGACTCTTCTTCAACTTCTTCTGCAGAGAAGCAAAGCGTAGGTCGAAATTAACTCTGTTGCATAACATCATTGCAACCATTTCATTTGACATCCCCCCCACCCCTTAGCAACCTCCTTTAGTATTTCAAAGAAAAGATGAGTTTAACAAGACTACAGTTTATGTAACTTGACAGAATGTTAAGTATTTTGAATTATACACTTCTACTTCAACCCTTTAAAAAATTATGCTCCTCTCCTCTGTACTACGCATTGATGTCTTTCACACAGTTTAAGAACAATCCTGTCAACATTACTCATTCTTTCTTCATCTTCTTTCCTCTGTTTTTTTCTCTTGCTTGCTGACCAGTTTTGAGTTTGACTTTCTCTTGCCAATATTACTACCACTAAAACTTTTACAGAAGTCCTGGAGAAAAGCACACTTTCTATGAACTGAAATTTACTAAACATAATTGCAGTCTAAGACTGCAAAATCTGTCCAAGAAAACTGAAAAAGCCTAGTGTCTTCCATTATGTTAACTTTCTTAGATACTGACAGCAAATGCAGTGTATTTGCATATTTAAATAAGATTTAAAGTTATTTCTATTTTAAGCAAGACAAGAAGAAAAAAAAGCAGATACTAGAAAGAGTGACATAGAGAATTGAAGGGCAATGTTCCCAATGCTTGCTAACATGTCACACAATGGCAGGCTCTCCAAAAGAGCTATCCTGGGACCTTGACGGCTGAAATCTGCCTTCCTAGTGGATTTTTGGGACATGTGGAACTCGAATCTGTTCCTCCTCCAGCTTCCCAAAAAGGGCAAAAAGTCTCTCTGAATAATAGATGCAAAAATACAGACCCTTCAATAACTTCTCTAAGATTTGGCAACTTTCTACCTGGTAAATTATCCATCATCTGCAAAACCAAGTGTAGTTTACAAAATATTTCTCAGAAAGTCAACAACAGAACCCCAGCATGAGAGAGTATTTCACGTTAACTACCTACAACAGAAGACCACTAGCTCCACTAATAATAACCATTTTTACAACCAACCTACAAACACTGTTTCAAATTGAAGCCTGCCTGCATCCTCATAGCAACCACAGCTCTCTCCAAATGCAACACTACTACTTTTTTTAATCATGCTTGTGTGTAGCTCATTCCACTTCTAATAGTTCTTTTCACAAAAGTGATATACCAACACACCCTGATATAACCAACTTCTTTAAACCCAATTCCACTTTATGTCTATCCTGCTGTAGACACCCCCATCGCCTTCCTTGTTTCGGCATGTTTTGTGGAAAGAGAGAACAAGAAAACAAAAATGAAAACAAGAATTTCCCCCAGCTCACCTGACAACCCACAGCCTCACCAGGCACACATACAGGTTCAAGTCAGACTATAACTCAATTTAGAACTATTCTGGCATCTATAATACTAACAATGAATAAATCTAAAAAAAAACAAAAAAAAACCAAAAAAAAAAACTATGCCAAGGCAAGGCATTTTTTAACTAGGCAAGTAATTAATTAAAAAATAGAAATTCATGTTAAAAGGTTTATGTTTGTGCCGGTTTTGGCCGGGATAGAGTTAATTTTCTTCACAGTGGCTAGTATGGGACAGCGTTTGGATTTGTGCTGAAAACAGTGTTGGTAACACAGGGATGATTTTGTTATTGCTGAGCAGAGCCTAGACAGAGCCAAGGCCATTTCTGCTCCCCGTAACACCCCATCAAGGAGGAGGCTGGGAGGGGACACAACCAGGACAGCTGACCCCAACTGACCCAAGGGATATCCCACACCACATGGCATCACGATCAGCATATAAAGCTGGGGGACAGAAGAGGGAAGTAGGGACATTTGGAATGATGATGCTTTGTCTTCCCAAGTCACTGTTGTGTGTAACAGACCCTGGCTGTCCTGGGGATGGATGAACGCCTGCCTGCCCATGGGAAGTGGTGAATTAACGCCTTGTTCTGCTTTGTTTGTTAATTCCAATTCTCTCTCCCATCCCACCTGGGGTAGTGAGCCAACAGCTGTGTGGTGTTTTGTTGCTAGCTGGGGCTAAAGCACACCAATATTTCCAGCAATTAATTTCTACAACTGTTTATTCCAATGAGTGACCTTTACAAGCTACATTTTGATTTCCAAGTTCAAGCATTAATATTTTTTTCTAGTTACCTTGGGTTTGGGGTTTTTTTCGAGTCATTTAGGCATCCAAACACAAGTTTGGTCGACTGATAAAAAAACATCTGACTGCGGATAGATAAGGCACAAAACACAGGACAATATGGGTCATTTTAACGTAGGAAGCCAGAGATGATATTCCAGAGTTTAAAATGGCTTTAGACACCTATGCCCATCTCAATATGTTCCTCAAGTAAGAATTTAAATTAAAAAATTAAGAAGAAAATCCACCACCTTTAACCAAATTTATTTCACTAATCTTATACAAGATGTGAAAATGTTGATCCAAGAGCCTGAAGCTGAAACCAAACATCTCCTAGACCCATCTCCTAAAACACCCCGAACCTAAACATGAAACAATGTAACTTTTTCTCTTGTATTTTTAGAAATAAAATAGATGTTTTACACATGATGATCTGACAAGCTCAGTACTAAGTAGAACAAACCATGGCCAGACGCAGAACAGTTCCATCCATCCATTTTACCATTCCATCGGGATAATTTTACAATTTCCTGCTTTGGCGTTAAAAATAAAAAACCGATGCTAACAGTAGGATTTAGTAAAACAAGTAATAGTTTATCCCAGCAATCACACAAACCTGTACCAGGAAAGGACACTGGATAGCATAAAGAAGAGAGAAAGCTACATGTGCCTGATGGCAACACAAAGAATTCTGCATCTGAAGAAACCTTCGGAGAGCTGCTTTTGAAGCAGGTTTTTGCAATGATCAGGCCTTAACGCTCATTAGACGGAAAGTGGTAACAAGCTTGCAGAACTTCTAGAGATCTCTTCACATCTTTGACTTGATTTACAGCACATGTGAATTCCATTTGCCATCCAAGGATAGATTATTTCTATCAAAAGTAATGAAATGGAAGGCACCAACAGGAAATCATAAAGTAGCACCAAGCTAAGCACATTTCAGCACTCAGGAAGGGAAGAAAAGCAATAGCTTAGAGTGAGCAAATATTTTTATGCAGCAATATGGTGATGACATACACAAACCTCATTGTTCCATGATTAGAGAGAACAGAAAATCAATTTAAAATTGCTCAGCCAAGTATTATTTGGAAACTCTTAGGTATGACTCCAAAGATGAATACAATCAATTTTTGAAAATTACACAATTTGCCCTTTAGGCCTTGGGCAAAATTTAAGATAATGCTGTTTTGTAGTACTTTTCCTGGTTTACCAGAAATATTTCATTATTTAAAAGAAAAATCCTGGTGAGCAAAAGCAGACATCTCCAATGAGCTTTTAAAACTTGTGGTCTCTTTATTATATGTGGGCTTTCTAATCATCAGTGGTAAATAATTACTGTGATCCTGAAAACCAGGGTGATCTGGTGATACTTTCAGGGACAATGCTGCAACTTTCCCTCTCCCAACTGATGTAAATTAGACTTCACTGACTCAGTCAAGCAATGGATACCAGAAAGAAACTGTAACCCTCACTCATTTTACATATGCACCACCACTTTTAAAAACAAACATGATGAACACTCTTTTTTTTTTCCTCTTCCATTTAATTCTTGGGATTCACTGTCAGAAAACAGTGGTGATAGTGAGTCTGAGAAGAAGAGAGAACTGTCCATGCCACCTAAACTTTGTATACAGCGTCTTTGTTTATAGTTATATGATGAGTCAAGCATGCCATGAGGAAGAATTGCTGGTTTTTGCAACTAAAATGAAAATAAGCTGAGGGCAAATCTCTAGAAATACAATACTCCTATTTAACAAGAAATTATTTTAAAATAACTTTTTTAAAGTCCTGAAAGACATTTAAAGGTTTAAATGCAGCTCCAACAACTGCATAGTTAAACATCAGCTAGCAAAACAAGGTAAATTCCTCGGACATACTACTCTTCATTAACTAAATCAAAATAACCCCCCATGTGCTCCCTTTGAGTACTGCAACAGAGAGTAAGAGAGATTAGTTTAAATATTGAACACTATCCTTAGGGAGGAGGAGTAAATCTTCAGTATTAAAAGAAAGCAGAAAGTTCTCCCTCTACTGCCACTGAAATACTGACAGCATTCTTTCCAGCTAGACTTGGAATCCGGAAATTCAACCAAACATCATGGAAACAGAGTAATTCAGGCTGGAAGGGGCCTCAGGAGGTCCCTTGCAGAAACTATACTTCAAAATAGGCTCAGCAGTGAGGTCAGCCCCTGGTACTCAGTAATTGAAAACCTCTGAAGACGAGAGACCACACAACCTCTCCATCACCCAGTAAAGGTGAAAAGCTTCTACACATATCTAATCTGAATCACTCCCATTTCAATTTAGTCACCGCCAAGAGTCCAACTCCCTCTTCTGGTCTATAACCTCTCCATAGGCACTGGGAGTCCTCCTCTTCTCCAAATTGAGAAAGGCCAGTTGCAGCTGACTCTCCTAGAAGGGCAAGTGCCCATCATGATGTTTTTTGCTGAATGCGTTCCAATTTATCAGCAACTTTCCTCTATCAGGGACCTAAAACTGGATGCAATATACCTCGATGTGATGCAAAGGGTGCTGAATAATCAGGAAGGATAATCTCTTGCCTTGATCTACTGGCTATGTGCCTGGTGATACTGCCCAGGATGCTCCTGGCCAACTCCCTTTGTTGTCAGGGAGTTGTTGTCGTTCCGGCAGCCTCAGCGCCTTTCCTGCAGAGCTGCTCCCCCAAGCCCCTCTGTTCTCAGCTTACGTTCCTGCCAGGAGCTCTTCCTTCCCAGGCGCAAGACTCGGCATTTGTCCCTACTGAACATCTTCATGGTCTTGACACACCACTCCTGCTTTCTAGGAATCCCTGCCTACCAGCCCTTCCCTTGAGCCATCACCTGGTCACTCCCCCATTCTTGTGTCACCTGCAAACATGACAGGAAACAAACACGTTGCCTGCTCCAGTCACTGCCAAAGACAAGTCCCCACAGAGACTCCCATAGACAAGTCCCCACAGAGACTCCCATGGGACTCCACACACAGTGTGGATGCTTAACCACATGCTGTCAGGTTTTTATTCACCTAGTTGTTCCTTAATCCACGTCAATTCCAATTGTTTGGCCTGCTGGGATTACCAAGAAAAAAAAAAAATAAAGAAAAAGAGAAAGAGAAAAAAGCAGAAATAGGAGACTGGGAAGACATAATGAGAAAAAACAAGACTACTCCTTTCAACAGCAGCACAGACCAACGCTGGATAAAAAGAGCAGAGTACCCAAAGCTACAGTGCATTAACTTTCTACCTCTTAAACTTAATTGCTTCTACTCTTGAAACCATACCTCAGCTTAGCTGCATCCGGCTTATGCAAGCTTACATGGAGAGATTCAAATCACCACCACCGTTTGTGGAGTTACAGCCATTTCACTGTTTGTTAAAGTACTTTTAAATTGTATTAGATCAGTATGAGATCAGAATTTCAAGTTCAAAGAAAGCCTCACTTTCAGAAAACTTTCCAAATTTTCTTTCTTTCCTGTATACCTTTTTCTTCGATACTCAGCCTAAAAAATATGCACATTGCAGGTATCAACGACATATTTTCAAACCTACAGATAAAAAGCTGAGAATGCTGAAGGGCAGCAAGCTTATCACACACATCAAAGGAAAGGTGGCTGTGCATAAGTCTCTTTAAGCTTAGATGGTTGTGGCAAAAGCTTCAAATGCACATTTGGCAGTTAGATGCTACAGCAGTAACAATTATAAATATAGATTTTGGGGGAGAGAGCAAATATAATTACTGCCAAATTTCATACAAAGGAGAAACAGTAAGTCTAACTATCTGAACAGCTTTATTCAGACCGTGAATGAAGAGCTCTCTTAGGTTAGCAGTTGGCCAATTTGCTTACCTGCATGAGGCTTCTTGCCACATGTTTCATTGTACAAACTTAGTCGTGATATTTAACCCCCACTAAAGCTGTAGTAAGGTCGTTTAATCAATTTTGTGAGCTAGACTATGCATGGTTACACTTTCAATTTGAGTGAGGAAGCATTTCCCAAAGCTGAATTAATTAGCTTTACTTATACCATGTCTGTTGCAACGTTCAGATGACTTAGAATATCTAACATCGATTTGATATTTGCTGTTACTTTCAGATAGGATAAGAAATCCAAAGCACAGTTTGTATGCATTACAAGTCATTTAAATAGCATATTACTATCTAAAGCATGAATATGAGCAATTTTGCAGCTAGGAAAAAAATAAGTGATCACTTGTGTTTACAGGGAACAGGTCTACTTTTAATTCTGGCTGGATAGCATGGATGTACATGTGGCCTCTAAGGGATTATCCATTTTTCCTACACAATTATCCAGGTGATCCTCCCACACTACCTCATCATTATTTTTCTAAAGGAGGTCACAAAACAAAGAAATAATTACTGTACAACCATTAAGAACAAATACGTCAGACCTACTGTCCAATAATAAAAATTATTTACAAAATAATGCAAAATGGTTTTTTGGGTACTTCCAAGTAGCATGTTATGATAATAACAATTCCCAGGACATTAGTCAGTCATAAGCAATTGGGCAACTATATCATGTTTATCACAGGCTTGTAGCAAAAATATTTTATGGAAACCATCACACCTTTCATTAGCAGAAAAGTTCACCTTCCGAAACTTGATGGGTGGAGGTTATTTGATAACTGGTTCTGGAGATTTTTGAGAGCTAGGAGCTCGTGGGTGGAAAGCAAGGAAGGATTACCTCCACGAGTAGTATGAATCACGATGTGCTACATTAATAAATAGATCCTAATAAATTAAATATAACATGAATAAATGCAAGAGCAAGCACAATAGTTCTTTAACCATTTTCAGCACTGCAAGCTAGTTTGTAACAGCACTACAGAACAGAAGGGTCCCACAGAAGCACGAGAACAACAACATGCAGGCAGTGGTGAAAAAGCTGGTTTATGTATCACAAACCTCAGCTAGATTTTCCCCTTTCACCTGATTTCTGTATCACCTATTAAAATGCAAATTCTTCCAAATGAGAAAATACCCTGTTACAGGGCTCAGGTTGTGCTTGGTCATGTGTACATCTCTATGAACTGCAGCAAGAAGTTGCAGGATGTGAGAAGCAACAGTCTTGTACGGTGTTTCTTTAACCATCTCATTAGTAGCAGCAAACAGCAGACTCCAAACTGTACCATGGACACTGCTATTTGTAACATAATGAACGTCCAATTACTGGTATCCAGCTCATCAGCTGAATCAGAAGTCAATTAGTAGTTTTTCCAAAGTGTACATATGTTTAGAGCTGTGTGGGAAAGAAAGGAAATTTCAATTCTACCCTCAAATCCAGGCTGGCAGATCACTATGAGCAGAAGTGTACATGGTGAGCCCGACAGTGCCCAAGAAATATTTTTTTTAATCCATCATCTGTCTCAAGAAATCCAAAGGCCACCTGCAACACTGCCATGTAACCTGCATGAATAATTATTACACCTGATTTTAAGAAAAGGGAGATTTGTATCATCCATTTTCCTCAAACAGCTGCTATTAATAATTTTTCCCATCTCTTAGATTTTCACCATTTTTCTGTGAAACTCCTGCTTATATCTTGTTAAAACAAGATTGTCTTCCCTTCAGCATAGGCAACAGGTCTGTTTGATCTAGTTCTCCTTAAGAAAATGCAGTGCAAATATATAAAAAATAATAAATGTAGCTGACAAGAACTAAGCACACAAAAAATCTCTCATGTTTTCTGTAAGAATCCAAAGTCCAGGTTTAAGATCTACACTGGCATTTTCTTCCACTGTGTGACAATAACTACAGAGTTTCAGAGATCTAAACTGCTTTTCTAACATTCAGTTCACATCCTCAAAAGCCGATAAACAACTTTTCAAAATTTGTTGGCAGAGATGAAAAGGCACAGATTGTACAAGCACTCTCCTACCCCTACTCAGAATGGCATATGATTCTGCTTATAAAACACAAATTATTTATCTTCTACAGTGTCTCCTTACAGAAGGGCTGAATTTTGTTGGATTTTTTGCAGGAAGGAAAGAAATAGGGAGAAAATAAAAAGAATGAAAAGAAATAAAAAAGATAGAAAAGGATTTGTATATCCTGTTCTTAGGTAAACTTAATCAAGACACATTACGGCTCTATGCGTGGGATTAGGAAAGGAGAAGAATATTATCCAAGAGAATGCCTACTCGATGCCAACATGGTAAGAAAGCTTTTCTGTCTATAGACCTGACAAGACAACCAAGGAGAGGAGTTCATTCACTCTGATGGTCTGTGTAAGACTTAAAGGATCATTTTTTTTCATCTTTTTTCCATCTTTGACTATGTTAGAGATTTACCTTCCAGGATACATTATTTCCTTGATATGAAGATAACGAGATCATCATTTACAGGAACTATACATATGAACTGAGAAAAATGTAAAGAGATATGAATACATGTATTACTTTAAATTATTAAAGCCTTTTAATTTATTAATTCTGATGCCAGGAAGAAAAACAAACAAACAAAACAGTGTAGGAATAAACATCACCTTGGATTAAATAGTCAAATTTTAATACATATGCCATTCCCAAGTAAACCAATGAAGTTTTTCTTCTACTCTCAGTACTTTGCTTTGTAGGCAACACATTCAAATACCATTTTTGTTGCAGCAAGTAAAATATCAAAAATCTTCACTTATTCATCTCATACATGGTAAATATTCAGTATTCTGTTTCTGGCTTTTCTTCCACTTATTAAAAAGAAAAATTAATAACAAAAAGGAAGGGGAGAGAGCATTATGGAGGTAAATGAAGCTAGCCCCTGTTTGAAGGCACATATAAATATGAAAGCTGTCCATATATCAAAACCTTTTTTCTTGCATGATACTTCACAACTGGGTCCTTGGCCTCTTGAGGGCCTGCTGAGAATAACCTCATCAGGATTTCACTCCTGACAGCAGCATCAGTCAAAGGATCTGTCTAAAGGAATGCCACACTGCAAAGGGGCACAGGAGGTCTAGGTTACAGGTCACTGACTCTGCCAACACTATTTCTACTCTGGCTTAAGCCAAAACAAGACTGCACTTTTAATACAGGAAACTGAAACATGACCCCCTTCAGCATTTCATTTCACTGTCACAATCCTTCACAAAAACAAGAACGGACAAATTTAAAAATTAATTCCATCATTCAGCATATCAAAAATAGGAAGATAGCTAATTTAGTTCTACTGGTTTTGGATAGATGTTTAACCTGTTGTACAAGTAGAAAGGCACGTGCACTCACACAACCCCTGGATATATGCATATATAGTGCTCTCTGCATAACCCAACAACTCTGCAACTTGCACAGAGAAGACATCCTATGTACTGTGATAAATCCACAAACAGGTTTTGGATTCAGGCAGTAGGTGACAGTCAAAATGAACTACTTAACTCCTGGAAGTTTTTTAGAAATTTGATAATGTAGAACAGGCTTTTACTGAAAAAAATTGTGCTTTTTACCACTCAAACTTTTTTTTTTGCTCATGGGAGTGATGTGTTTGACATCAGTACAAAACAATCTCTCTGTAAGGATCACAGAATAATTTATGTTGCGTATCAAAACCAGAAGCAAAGCAGATTCACACTACAAATCTTCCCTTGATCAGAGAGGGTTACAAGCAGTAGCTGAGGTAACAAACAAAATATTGATGAAACAGACAAACCGCACTGCGAAATAGCACAGCCATTCCGACCACCCACTCCATGAGGTCTGGGGCATGACAAACTCAACGCATCTGCTAACTTTGAACCTGCTAACTGTTACTTGCGCAGGCTACATTTAACAGAGAGAGAGTTTACAGACAAACCACACAGCTACTTTACACATTAATCTTATCTGCTACTTCTACCTAGTCCATAATACCTCGCACCATATATATATATATATACACGTATATATATACACACAGCACTGCATGAATCAGCTTGGCTAGGAAGCGCTACACTCATTCCCACACAGAGCCTTGCCCAAGCTAAAAAGCTCCACCTCTACCAGCTGCATGTGTGCACTTACAGGCATGCATGAGTATTACCAAGGGCAACTATTGCACACTTCATTCCACTGCGTAATACAGACATTCAAGAATTACTGCTGGTAAGCCTTTAAATCATCAGACCTGATTCCCGAATCACACATTTAACTGCCACTGCATGATGGGAAAAAGTCTTTCTATTTTAATAGTGACTTTACATCATTCAGATTTATAAATTATATAAACTACTAGTCCAATTAGACTATCAGAGAACTCTTTGAAGATGTGAAACGCATCTCTAATTGGAGCTTTACAGATAGAGATAACCTAGCAATGTTTTTGTAGTCTAAAATTTATGCCTCAGGTGCTTTGGTACAGTGTGGGTGCACTGGGAAGAAAGTAGGAAAAGTCACTTAAAATTAGGAGCCAAGGGGGAAAAAAAAGAAGTAGAACCATTTGAGATTATGGAAATCTAGGAGGTGTGAAACATCCTATTTATCTTCATAAGACAAAAAGTTATGATCAATAATATCAATTTAAATACTACAAGTATTTTAAGGGTACCAAGAAAACAGTGTAGGATCACTTGCCTGCACAATCAAGAAACGTGAAAGAGGCAGGAAAGCAGCCTACAGAAAACAGAAGAATATTTTCCACAAATCAAAAGAAACCCTGAACAAGTATAGTAATAATGGCATGTGTATTTAAACTCGACCATGAATCCTAAAGAACACAGGGAAATAGGGGAATGCACAATGCTTTGGCAATTTTCTGTGAGTACTCTCTCCTTATAAAGACTCAAATGTGAAAAATTTATTTTGGGAGTAGAGCTTAAAAAAGTGACACCTTTTGTACCATACTGAGCTCCTTACCAAGGAAACACACTAAATAAATACTTTTGGTATTTAAGTAATAAAAATAAAAACTGAGCTTCATATATCTATTAAACAGTTTTAAGCATAAATATGAACCGATATTTTACAGCTTTCCACTCTTTACAGCAAATTCACAGAATTAATCCAGATTTTGGGTTTAGTTTGTTTTTACATTCAGAGAAATTGGCAGCAATGTTCAAGCCTCTTAAATTGTGTGTTCAGAAAATAAGATTTTTGAATTGGAAAGAAAATTAATCTACACACATTTGCCCAAAATTGTAAGTTTATACTTTGGAGGTCTAAAGACGAAGCTAGCAGTTACTAGCTAGACAGCCCATGTAAAAATTCAGATGTAATTATACAAATTGCATGGAGTCGACAATGTTTTATATGTGAAGAATCCATGCATGATCCAAATGCAGATCACACATATCCAGGTGAAAAGAAATGTACTTATGCAAGTTTTCCATGAGAGCTAAGAACTCCTGAAATGATGAAGTCAGTAGTAAATCCATTCATCCATTAAGAGAAGATCATTAACATTCGCAAACTAAGAAGCCATTCTGCACTAAAGGAATAGCCTGAACGGACACAGAAGTTAATAACTCTAAAAGATACTTGGGGCTGACAGTAAACTTGTTAATGAGACAATATAACTACGAATTCTAAATGTCAGTCACAAAAAGAATACTCAGATATTGTCAGAAGCAAAACGCTCCTCATTACTGCTTCTTTATTGCTTTCACCGTTGAGGAGAGAAAACATTCACAAGTTCTTGAACAAAAATCAAACGAAGAAAACACGTAATTTATGAGACTACCCAAAGCACCCTTGAAAAGAATAATTGGGAGCCTTGAGACAAGTTTCTCCTTGGTGACAAGGAAGTAGTTTTCGACAAGGCTTGCTGTATTTCCACAAGTTCTGAATTTTCTCCCCCCTCTTCAAATAAATTACAACTGATAGCATCCTCTCGGGTAAATGAAGGAAAACTTGATGTTCCCTTGTCTCAGGAGATCAAAGAGATCATGTCTTCCTCACAAAAAACTCCAAGCTCATTTTCAGTGAAAGTGATAGTTAGACTAATATAAGTGCCTTAGCATAAAAGCTACTCTGCCACTGATTAAAGAATTTGTTATCTGTATCATCCTCAAACGGTCCTCCTAGGGTGTGTCTCTCCCACATCACAGACTTCAGGATTCCCAGAAGCAACACAACGTACCTGAATTTGCTACTGCTTAGTTTACATGTCTCTATCAGATGACTGTAAATAAGTATTAACAGGTAAAATTCCAACAAAAGCAACATTGGAACCCATACACCTAAATTTCCTGGCTTACTATATTTGGTTTTGTCTCTGTTCACCACCCCATCCCCAAAACAAACCCAGGAGCCTTCTGATGAGTTGCTCACAGACAGGAACTTCTGAAAAACCTGTCTTGTCCTCAGAGACAAGCGGGCAACTATGTGAAGTCAAAACTAATTTTCTCCTAATGCTTGGTGTGTGTGGGGACAGAGATGGCAGAGCCGGGGACACTGAGCTGCCAACAAAACACTAGTTTATATTTACAGAAGCCTTGAGATAAACAAGGCAGTGTCTCACTGAACCAGTTACACGAGTCTGCTCACCCACTTCTCAGGCATATCCAGCAGCCAAACCCTCTTCCTTACAAACACTTCAAGAGATTCTCCTACTTTTCATTCCCAACCCTGTCTTTCCAGGCTGTAGCTCCTTTCCCTCCCATCCAACCGGAAAAATGGTATCCCTCATCACAGGGTAACATCAACAGATCTCTTTTCTTAACAGCAAGCAAGAGAGGCCTTCTCACCAAGTGCAATTTAAAAAAATGAACTGTAACCTAACAGAAAACTTTCCAAAAGCCACAAAATTCCATGGAAGTGTTACTTACACTACCGTAGGAGACACAAATCAATTGAGATCTTGAGATATAAGGACTTACTTTGTTTTGTTTTTTTTTTCACCAACGTGACCATAAGCACGACCAAAAAAGTATTCACAAGAGGGTTGATTTTTATTGTTTGGGATTTTTTTTTAAGAAACTATGAACTATTTCAACATTTAAAATTATCAAGGTAGAGAAAATGGATTGTATGCAGTACAAGAGTTAATATTTGTCTCTTGGGTGCATTTCACAAAAGACGCTTCTAACTGAACACAGGCTGCAAAGGTAACAGGTATCAAGGGAAGTACTGAAACCAAAAAAAAAAGACAATTCAAGATTTCAAATAAAATCTCCAGTCAAAACATACTTTTTATGCTATGACATTATGTGACTTGAATTAGGCAACAGGAAAAGCCATCTTAAAGTGATTTTTCAGAAAAGGGATTGTGGTTAAAGAAACATTGTATCATTTATGAATAACTGTTTAGTTTGATGCACAAGAACTACTATGATAAAAAAGAACTACAACTGAAAAAAAATATCCACCAAATTTCTGGTTGTGTTACAATCTGATTGGACAAAAATAGTCCAGCTATAGTATTTTATAAATGTTTTGAATTCTACTGAGTCAAATATGTGACTAAGATAACAGAACACTGAATAACACAAAGTGTTTTAGACATTTTAGTCTGGAGCTCTTTCCTGAACCCCAAGGGTCTACACACCCATTTTTTTTCATACAACCTTCTAAATTGTATTTTTTGATTGTTGAAGAGGGCAGGAAAAATTCTTGTGTTTTTCCTGGAGCTGAGTATTAAGAATACCACTATGCAACAGCAACCATATGTCGAAAAACCTGAAGACACATGAAAAGAATTCACATTTCAGTTTTGTGTATCTTCGGGAACATCAATGAGTAATCTGCTAAACACTACTGCTCAAGTTAAGCTCATTTTCTTAACATCTTCTACGATACCTGCTAGCCTGCTGCTCTGCTGAAATAAAATGCTTCTCAAAAATCAGATGGAATATTAACAGCTTCATTCTCTTGGATGCATCTGGAGTGCTGGCAATTAACATAGACAATATGCAAAATATTCCTCCCCTCCAATACAAAGCACCTTTAAGTGAAGGTGGGAAAGCTCAGCAGCAGCTAAACTGCTCTGCAAGACCAAGCCATTTCCAGGAATGCTGGAACCTTCTTGATATTATATAGGGGAAAAAAAAGTGTTTGTAAGGCACTTCAAGATCTTTTAATGGCAACTATAAAAACGTATTGGCATATTAAATATTTTTCACCAACTTTAATAGGAACTTCTAATAGGAGCATTACTTTACAAGCAAATAAACTAAAGTACAGAGAGAATACTGGATTTGTTTATGATTGCAACACGTCAATGTCATACAAAGGTCAGAACTGAGTACAGATTCCAACATTTGATGATAAAGTTTAGTGGGCACGGCAGTGTTCAGTCAAAGGCTGGATCTTGGAGGTCTTTTCCAGCCCTAACCATGGTCTAACCAGGAATCACTTGCAGGACTACTTTCCTCCTAGGTATCTATCATGTACAAAAATTCTGTAGCAGAAACATCATTTTACAAAGCAATGTGACATGAAACATGACTGATCAAGAGCAAAAGAATAAAAGTCCTAAAAAAAGTGCAATAAGAATTAAAGCCGGTAAGTGATCTCTAAAAAGAACAACTGAGATTGAAAAAGATTTTTTTATGTCAGCTTCTGTAATCTAGAAAAATTTCATTTTACCTTTCATCTCAGTCAATGAAACCAACATCTCAGATTTTTTTTTTAATTGAGTCCTGTCTCATTCACAAAGAATATGAATTGTTTTAATGAGAAAAAATATGTTCTGCATGGGCTTTATCACAGGCCCAGAAATATTCTTGGCACTTAGTCAGCATCTCAGCACACCTAAATGAAACAAACCCTCTTCATAAATCAGAATATGAAGGACTCCAACAACAGTATTTTTTTTTTCTATATCCTCACCAGATGGTTGACGAGGCAAAACCTGGCTGAGGAGTTGCAATAAGAGAATGACTTCAGATATAGTATTACATGATAGCACATGATCAGATAAAGAACTTAAAGTGCAAAGAACTGCAAAAAATGGCATCATGCACTCAGGTCACCTCACTCAGCCTCAAGAAAGTAGTAGTGAATAAACCTCAAATATGGTATCGTTCTTGGAATGGTCCCTGTGCAGGGCCAGGAGTTGGACCTCATTATTCTCATCTGTCCCTTCTAACACAGGATATTCCATGATTCTATGATAAATCTATTGCAAAGAAGGAAATACAGAACTTGAGCTCTCTACTGTAACCCAAAACCAGTGCTGGTACAAAGCTAATACAGTCTCTGCTCCGCAGCTATTAAAACCCTAAAATACTTACATTAATTCTACTTAAGATAAAGAATCACCTACATTTTATATATTCAGCTACAGCCGGCAATTTCTCAATCACACCATTTAGTTGGGAAATATCTCTATGCCACCCCTTTATGTTTGCTTCACCCATTTTAATGAGCTGAGTGTTTCTGTCCCACCTCTCCCAGCTCACTCGCTTACGCACTCGGGTATCTGTTGCAACAGCTCTTGTACTGCCTGCCATCCTCTCTTCATCTCTCTCCCTTCTTTTCCCTTCTCAGTAGGCATTACTCTGCTGGTCGGTTCTTTCATGCCAAGGAAGGAACAGCCCCCTCACAGTGACCCTACAGTGATGACTACAAAGTGCTGGTGAGTGTTAACACCCCAAAAGAGCTCTCTCACTAAGCTCAGGAGGCTGCACAGGATCAAGAAGCTGATCCTGGACAGTATTTTGGTTTGTATTTCAAGTTGACCTTACCATAAACTCTATTTTATAGTAGCATAAATCAAAGATGAAAAAACATAAAGGCCTCAAGTGCCCATAAAACACTCCAAACCCCTGGATTTAAGTGGCTACAGTCAGTTTCTAGAACTATTCCCAGACCTAGACTGATGTCATACATGATGCTGGTAGATAAATAAAAATTTCCTTAATTAAATTTCACCTGAAATACCAGAGAAAAAACGAAGGCAATACAATTTCCTCACAGAGGAATGAAATTCTTTGAAAACAAGGGAACGCTTCTGTACCTGAGCATTTTAGAATGGCCTAAGGAAAACTTCATTTCCCCCCCTCAATTTGTTACAATATCTTGAAACATTTTGGAAGACAACTTAAAACAAAAGCAAACAAACAAAAAACCCCCAACCAGTATTAAACAAACCAACCAACCAAAACACAAACAAAAAAACCAAGCGCAAAACAAAGCCCACCACCACCACCACACCCTAGGAAAACAGTATACTGACTCTTTACCATTGATAAAGTCACATATCAACTTTATTCCATTTTTCCCAAACATTCTTTAGAATAATTTTGAAACTTTTTCAAGTTATTGAAAAATTCTTTTCAAAGTTTCAAAATATTTTCTTACAAATCTGTTTTCTTGTTTTAGTAAATGGGACCATATCTGCATCTCAAAATGTAACCTTCAGAAATTGATGTGTCAGTCAAAAAAACCCCAACCTCCACCTGCCAAAATCTTGAGAAGTACATAACTCAGACAAGTTTCCTCAATCACAAAGAAAAAAAAATGCTAGCAATACAAAATATTATTAGAGAAGATCGAGCAGATCTTACACTTAAAAAACTCCTCCAAACAGGTACACAGGCGAAAGCAGTGGCTGAACTAGAATTTCCATTTCTTAAGAAACTTGTATCTTTAAGCATTTATTTTATACCAAACCAGGTAGAAGTGTTGAAGTGTCAACATGTTTAGCTACATAAAACATTTCCAAAACATTCAATTCATAAATATACAAATATTTTGTTTACACACACCATATTTTTAAACAGAACACTGTGTTATTCCGGAATGAAAGCCTTTAAATTGATTTGACATTTAACTACATCTGCTCCATGAGCTATAGGAAGCTCTAGGCGAGCAATCCTTCGCTATGTGCTGTCCCCTGTAACCGTAACAAACATCTCCTAAGAGAACTTGGCACTACAGATTCCACAGATTGGTCAGAACAGAAACATTGTGTCCAGAGAAAACCTGCACAGAGAATCCTAATTCATAAGAGTGCTGGGTTAGAAGGCTCATAACCTGTGAGACACAGGCATTCTAAAGATGTTTGCTGAACCAGCTGGAAATCACATTTCTGTTTTCTCATTTCAAAACCACAAGAGAATCCCAATAGAGAAAATATGAAGGAAGATTCCAAGGCACTTCTAGTGACACCAACAAACCCCTACTACACTATAGGAGAAGAGCAACAGACCATCAACAAGTCCTTTATATCAAAGTACTGAAAAAATGGCAATCTAAAACTCAGAGAGGAAATAGAAAAATCGTATACACTTTTCCAGATTGAATGATACCCACAGGACTAACATATCCTTTAAAAAAGAAGTACTTCCAGTAAAATTGTTATCCTTTTCATACTTTCTTGCCCCCTCCATTAGAAAAGAAGAACAAAAAAAAGTGCTAGAAAGTTTAGTGAAGTTCACCTAAAGTTCTATGTTTCTATACATTTCAGATGGAGGAACTCAAAAGACTAATGTTTGCAGGGGCTGATGATCATGATCATAAATAGGTCACAAATAACTATAGAGTGTACCCAACTGTATTAGTAAAACATTAAATCATTCCCTTAGTCCACAGGCAAGATGCATCATCTTCCTCTAAAAACCAAGCTAGTACCTCACACTATGTACTCAAATCACCCCCACTTCTCTAGGGCCAATAAAAGAATAGAACAAAAGCCAAAAGTTGGCTGTTTCTCTTCACTAACCGTACCCAGATGAGCAAAACTACCAGAGTTGGACATGAAACAAATTGCAGGGTATTTTTAAAGCACCTAATTACGCCACCATATATCTGCATACAAACATTGGCATTATGTAATGCTTTTCAAGAGATTCATCCTGATAAATTAGAGATTTATAACCCCACCATAACTTATTCACAGATTAATTTTGAAAACTCAAGCATCATATATAATCAAAATGGTACTTAATAGCATATGGCAAGAAATTTATAGGATGCTGATGTACTTCACACTTCAGTTATTTACAAACATGACTGCAGTATTTTGCAAACTACTGTTTTCTCAACATCTCAGATTTTAGGTTCTGAATTATATTTTCAGAATTGTGTTTCTTCTCTTCAGAATTATATTTTTCATCAAAAAGTTATGGAACAATATCATATTTCACTTGTGTACGAAATGGCAGATACCAGAAAAGTTAAGTTCATGTTGAAAAATGAGGCTTTTTTCACCTATTACCACTTGTTCTTCTTCTGAAAAAAAAAAGAAAAAAAAAAAAAACTCCCTGTTTTTTGACTAATATCTACATTTAGCATAAATGCACACAACATCTCTTTTACAGTCTCCAGTGATTTTCAGTCCCCAGTGATACATTTCATTCTTTACATTAAGCAATACACATTTGCCTAACTCAAAAAAGTCACATCAAATACTCACAAGTGCTCTTAAGCTTAAACTGACTTAAAACCAAGAACTGCTTTTGACATAAAAACACAGAATGCAGCTGTATCTTCCAGATGAAAACACACATTCTTTTTTTCTTTTCCAGATGAACAGTCTCAATCACATGGATATAGCTTAACTTAATTCCCAGAAGCAACTGATGGGAGCAGGATAGTATCAGATAACACTAAGCAACTAACCGGATTTTAATAAATGCCTAACATAAACATATATTTCACATGCCAAAAAACAATGCAATTTTAAGCAGTTGCAGAAACTGAGCAGGCTGTGTTAGTAAGGAAAAATGCCCTATACCATCTACTTACTAGCATGCTTGTCTGCAAGCATTATAAGGCTGTTAGAAATATCTCTTCGCCTGTAAAAACACACCACTTTTGCTTCCACGTTTCCATTGGCAGTCTACAAAAGAAAGATAAAATCAAGTCAGAATGTATCCCTCCTCAGCTGAGTAATACAAATTAAATGCTCTCTGCTTGGAGTGTTCCCTCGTATCAGTAGTTCTCACATGATCAGTCAAGCTGAAATCAACAGAATTACTCCAATAAATAAAATCTTCTTGAGAGAGGCCAGTACCAATTTCAGGCCAGACAAGAGGATTAACTACAATTATTGAGTCTTCAGAATTTATGTATTATTCAGCTGTTCAGAGATGCAATGCCAATATCAGGCTAACGTAAGAATCCTTCAGAAATGTTAGAACCTTGTGAATGTTTCTGTACAATCCGGCTTTAGACAGAAATGTATATTCCAAAATACTCTGGCACTTTTTCAGAATCTCATTCAATGTAACATTCATGGAAAAAGTCCTCTTGAAAGACTTTTGAAAGCTTTATTTGAAGAAGTCGCAACAATTCCTAAAATAAAAGAGCTATTTAGTACAATGTTGTTTTCATGACTCATTATGGGGACCATGCTCTTCAGCTTGATGATGTAAAGAATCTACTGATATATGAAGAACTGTATTCTCCTTCTTGAAGGGTACAAAAGTACTTCTTTATCTTGAGTTATTTATTTAATACTAAAAAGTATAATGTTTTGATTAAGCTTCTTACAAAAAAAAAAATTGTCCCTGGTAGAACAACAATCAAAGCATTTCATTACATATTTACATGACATCTCCACAGTTGCTTAATACTTTTAACACATGAAAGCAAACCATTCCCATTTAAGATGTCTGGACTACAACCTCCAACTTCTCTTCAAGAAAAATAATCAATACATGACTGTTTTACCCTGCATGAGCAAGATCAAATTATAGCAATGCAGTTTAAAGATAATAAACATAACACTCAGAACATGATTGGAATCACACCAATTACTGTGAATAAAAAATATTCTTCTCCAATGAAAGTCCGAAATGATTTGCCATGCACAAATTCAGTGGATGTTGTGTTGGACAGCACTAACAGTTAATGTGGTTGATGTCTGCTATGGCAGAGTGTTATGTTCTATTAATAAGAAGAAAACCACTTGCAGGTCACCAATTTTTAAATTTACTTTCTAACCACCGGGAAAAAAAAATTCTTAATCATTATTTACATCATGATGGGCATTTTGACAATTAACTTTTGATACAGTGCATCAGTAAGTTTTGCTTGACGGAAAAGTAAAAAAAAAAAAACATATAGAAACTCCACACTACTCTTAGCAGTGTAAGAGTGAAAAAGAATAATCATGCTTTCCCCAAAATGACACTCAATAGAGCCTCCATTTCTTAGGAAAATACACTCAGGATAAAGACAGAGAACACAGTCTGTACTTTATTCAAAAGCCCATTCTTCATTCACAGCTGCCAATAGTCAGAGCAATGAACAGCCACAGAAGTCACATATTCTGTTATTTGATCACTGCAAAGTCTCGCTGGTACCTTCTAGCTCTTTGCACATCTATCTAAAAGCAGACACATTACATGATGGCTGTCATTCCAGATGGATTCACAGTGTCATCGTCAGCCAGAGAACTAAATCCATTCATTTCTCCAAGAATTCATAGAATTCGTTTGAAAATTTTTGCAGCAGAGTAATCCTGTTCACCAGGAATGAGGAACTGGGTGTTTGCTCAGGTAACAGGGCAGAATTACATGATATCACATAGCAAGTTTTCAGTAACTGAAACATACACATGGCAAATTTCAAAGAAGCAAAAAAAGCCAAACAAAAAACAAACAAAAACAAACAAACAACACCAGAAAACCCTACCACAGGAGAAATCTTACAGGAAGGAAATAATTCTCAGTTTTTGACAAGCGCACTGACTGCTGCCAAAGGTTAAGAAAGAACCTTAGATATTTGTACCTTGTTAAGTTCTTCAATTCTCCTAATGAGATATGGATTGCTGGATGAATTTTCAAAATAAACATAATCTGCAAGGAAAAAAGGAAAAGTCGCTGAAATACTGAAAAATATGTAAAGACATATCATTATTAGTGCAAAAATTTTCTTCTAAACCTAAAAGTTCTCAAAGGGCTGGGATCCCTTCATGAATGTTGGGACAGTGATGTATTTTTACACTGAGATTTAACAAAATTTGTTCCTAAATTCTGGTTATAACTGCACTGCAGCTGCTTTAACAACGATGCTGGTAAAAAGTTAAATGTCTTGTGTTGAAGCTTACACTGTAATCCAGTAATCCACACACTTCATAAATCTTGATAGAGAAGGAGCAACTCCTCACAATCGATTAGGGAAGATTTAAGAACTGAGCACTTTAGTGAGTTTCTGTATTACGGAGACTAACATTTCTGTAAGAGATGACACCTCATATTTATTATCAGGTGCTGTGGCAGTACAGTTGTCTCAATTAGTAACGTATGTTTTATGATACTTGCTTTTGTTGTTCTCTCTGTCCATTAAAATGCAAACTATAGTAAGGAGCAATTGTCATGAGATTAGCAAGGACCTTGCAGGACAGAATCTCTTCCCGCATAATTAATATGAAAATATTTTCATACACCGTATGGAAGTTTACTCATATCCTGAAAGCTGCTCCCATGTAACATACAAAGAATTGACACGCAGCGCATTTCCCTCAATAGTTTTCTGAAAACTTGTTTTTGTCCAGTGAAAAAGTACCCATCATATGCCAACCACACTTAAACAAAGATATTAGACTTTTGCGCCATGCACCTTGCAAACTTTATTTTTAGAAATCAGAGGAGAAGCTATAATGATTTATAAAAGTCTTCTGCAACACTTTGACACTACATTACAATGAAAAGGAACTTCAGGTAGTTCTAATGAAATAATATGATCTCCGGATATTGTTCATAATTGCTTATTAAGAGTACAAGGAGAAAAAAGAGAATTGGTGACCTAAAAGGTAAACCCTACCCACTACTTGCTCAGAGAAGGATTACTTTCATGAGTAAAGGCTGATGGGACTACATTATAAACGCCCTAATGATGGAGCATGCAGATGGAAGATTTGTGGCTCTATCAGCATATCTCAAAACATTAGCAGAAAGGGATTCAAATTGTTATCACCTCTCATGTCCACGCATCTTCCCTCTCAGCTCTGGCTGTTGAGAGAGCAGGAGGACACAGCGATTTTTGAGCACCCAATACCGCACACCTAACTTGAGCGGTGCACCTGAGCCACAGCGCTGGGCACACTGCCACGTTCGTTCCCTCCGTGAGGGAGCGAAAGTTGTCCGCGTCATTTTCGACAGACTGAGGGTGGGAAGACAAACGCTTGCCGTGTTTTTCACCGTCTAAATGCCCTCTGCCCCCCGCCCTTCGCCAAGCAGTCACGTATCAGGGCGCTCCTCAGGGGTCACGGCGGTAAGCAGGGAAACTGACAGAAATCCCCCTCTCACACAGCCGGATTAATTATTTATCCCCGGCAGACCAAGGAAGGCGCGGAGAAACTCCGCGGCGGAGCGCGGGAGCAGGGGAGCGGCGCGGGGGGAAGCGGCCCCCGGGGTGGGCGCGGGCTGCCCGTGCGCCCCGCACCGCCCCGCTCCGCGCCGCTCCGCGCCGGCAGGGG
>VZTG01002166.1:3051987-3067257 GCA_013397845.1 Melanocharis versteri | reverse complement strand
GGTCGCGGGCAGGGCCCGGCCGCAGGTGGGGTGGGGCGGCCCGGCCGGGCGGTGCCGGGGGAGGTGCGGGTGCGCGGCCACGCTCCCCGCCGCTGCCGAAGCACGCCACGTTTTGCGGGCTCCCGCCGCTTTGTCCCTCTCCGGGCTTGGGGTTTTTTTGGTGTTTGCCCCTTCCCCGCAGCGGCCGAGAGATCTCTCCCCTTTGGCAACTCTGAGTGGTATCCCAGAGAAAGTTTGTTTCTTGCGCAGCACCTGTTGGCGATGGGTTTGGCGGCCCCTTTGTTCGCCCCCGGAGCGCGGTCCCGCGGGCGGCTCCGGCGCCCCCAGCCCGCCCTGGGCACGGAGCCTCGCGGAGCTCTCCGCCGTGCGCAGGAGGCAGCTTGCTCGCAACGGGCAGCAGAAAACATCTGCGACAGAATAAAGATAAACCCAGCAGCTCGTCTCGGAGTCAGGAAGCGTCGAAAGAGATGCTTTCAAATCATCCGATGAGAGAGATGCTTCAAAAACATCAATACTGATGTAACATGAAGCCATTTCCCCTTGTTTGTTCGAAGTTCACACCATAAGAAACAATCCACACACTTTGCAAACAAATTGATCCTGCTGTGGCATGCTTCCTTGGGAGAGAAATGCTTGTTATCACCTTCCTGCGACGAAGGGGATTATTTATTATTTGTTTTATATCCTGGATACTTACGCGTGCAGCTTGAGCTTTACCAAGCTAAAATTTCACTTCGTCATGAGCTGCAGGAAAATGTGTTGATTAGAAGGAGGATGATCTTTCCTGGTATTTCAAACAATCATCTCCTGTCTTCCCTTTTCTCCTCTAAGCAAATCTGCGACTATTAAACTAAGTTTTTGTCTACTTTTAGGACAGTTTTAATTTCCCAAGTGACTATAACTTTGTGTCAAAGCGGCAACTGAGTAGCAAATTTCTGAAACACATGAAACAGGCACATGATACAGTGATTTATTCTTCTTTTAAAAACAGCAGCACATTCAAGCATTGAAAGGAAATAAAGGGGAATTTTCCTCTGCTGAGCGTCTGTGGGAGCTGAAAATAAAGTCAGCAGAAACTCCTTGGGAAGTACCAACTCTGTCCAGCTGGGTATTTCCAGAGGCACAACAACATGACCTTAGCAGAGACCTGAGGTGTTATTTTTACTCTCCTGCTTTACTGCTTGGGTAAATGAAACAGGTTAAGCTTCCCAGGCAAGAGAACAGTTAATTCAAATAGTTGGTTTGTCACAGCCATTATCAATCAAACAAAATGCCTCCAAGCTCGTTTCCTCACTTTAAGCCTGCACTGAGACATTAGGGGGATTCCCCACACTAGGAAGTTTAAATGTCCCCTCATCCAGCAAGGAGTGGATGTGGATAGAAACAGACGACTGCTTACACCAGATGAAAGCATGGCCTGTGGAAGAGGAAGGCAGCTCCTGAAGATACAGAACGTGAGCGAGCAGCCCAGGGAAGCCCATGGTCCCAGCCTGTCCTTTCAGGTGGACAGCCTGAAAATAGCAAGAAAACCGCCCTTACTTACATCTGCCAGACTAAGGCTGCGCCACAGACCAGACAAATAGAGAAAGAATGACGTTTGTATATCTCAGTACCGAATCACTGGGCCTTACTGTTCACTGTAACACGGCTCACACAGTCAGCACCAGCACAGCCTGAGGTGTACAGTAGTTCCATAGTTCAAGCTCACTGCTTTGGGAGTGGGCACAGCTGGCTAGTGGATACAGAGTTGCAGGGCTGGCAGTACATTTTACTTTGGTGTAACATATAGGAAAGCCTGGATACAGTTTATTTTCAGTGCTCTCTCAGTGTACAGAATGGGGAAAATTAAAGTTATGTAAACATCTTCATTTTTTGAGATTAAATAGAATGGAAAACTCTTGTTTCAACTGCAAGACTGTTGAAGGAAAAAAAAAGCAACACAGGTAAGAGCCTTGTCTTAAGCTGGTATATGAACTGTATTCAGCTGTAGATTGAGATTACCCATGCTATTTGACAGAAACCACATTTCTGTGGCAACTTAATTCAAGATGCAAAACAGACTATTCCTGTTAGAGACACAGGTTACCTGAGAGCTTCATTCCACGGTTTTCTTTGTTGTGCCACCCTGAGCAGCCCATCATTCCTTCTCATGGTCCTCCAAAGAAAAGCCAAGAAGGAAAGAATGGAGTTAATGTTAAAAGGATCATTTTAAAGCATAGACTACTTCTATGGTCCAGGCTGGCCAACTGCCCCCGTGGTGAGCTAGATCAGTAGTCCTGAAAGAGATGGACATCAGGCACTGAGAGAAGAAATGACTGAGGAACTTTCGTGGTACTCCCAACACAGTGTCTATTGACTTATCCAGGCCGCACCCTTGTTTTTGGCTTTTTCACTTTAATCTCATCAGATGCACCTAAATCACATCTATTACATACCTATTAGGCTGACTGGAGCTATACAATTTTCTTAATGTATTTAAAAGAACCCTACAATGAAAACTTTTTTTTTTTTTTCCATTAGAGATAGTACAAAAAGTTTCACCTTTTCTTCATAGGCAATTTAAGGCTTCTTTCTTATATGTGGAATTAGGTGGATAAAGGTAATGGGAATCTGCTATCAGAGAATTTTATACCTGAATTTTCATTTTTCAAATTGAATTTTCTCATTTTCCACTATTGCAGAGAGAAGATGAAAGTTTTAAAAAGTTCTGACAACTTTATCATTCCATGAAGTCATAGAATAAGAGAACTTCCATTGCAGCTGTCCTACAGCATCCTGTTTTATGTCCATAGAACTTAATTTCAAAGTTTCCCAATTTCAAAAGTTCCTTAATTACAAAAAGCCTGAATCTATACAACACCAACCCCATCATAACATGTCCAGCCTATGAGCTTCCTCACAAAAGATACCAGAACTGAAGACAAACCTTCCTAAATTACTTGATTGTTAATGATTATACTGACAGTCAAGAGGACTAAAGTGAAATATATTTATAGAGGTGTGTATTTCAAATTGAAATACTTCAGGATCTTGCAGGTAGGAATATCTTAGTGAAATCAACAAAAACATTGAAGAAGGAGTTGCTTGAACCTTCTTTAAAAATGTTAATCTTCCTGTAGAGCTTTCACAGAGACTCATCCTCATGCTAAGGTAAAAGAAAGGAAAAGGCCTTTCCCATCCTTTGGCCATACCTAATGCACCCTAGAGGGTTTGTTGGTTTGTTTGTTGGGGTTGGTTTTTTTTTTTGCACAGGTAATTTTGAAGCACAGGAAACATTCAGCAGTTCAAGTTTATGAGTTCACACCAAGGAAATCCGGCTCCCTTGCTAGTAAAACTTTCCTGCAACAAATAAACTGGCTGCATGCATATAATCCATGCAAAGAGTTAAACAAATTACAAAGGACTTCACAAATTATCATTTCTTATCAGCTTAAACTGTTACACTGAGAGTAAATCACCACCACCGAGGACTTGGGTAGTTTATGGACTTGTCCTGTAGCTCAAAAATAAAATGTAGTCTGTGCAGTCACTTTGCCCTCGTGTGAACAAACATGCCAGCTAACACAGTCGCACATTGATCAGACTGACTTACAGGCAGCTAAAAGTACAGGCACACTTTTTTACCAATGCAAAGATGCACCATAGTTCAAAAAACCTCATTAACAAATTTATAGCAGAGACAGAATTCATATTGGTGTCACTTAATTAGTCACAAAACAAAAATATTTTTCCACATCAATACTCATGATTATATTTATAAAAAACTTACATAACTACCATCTTGCAACAAATATTATATAAGGTGGGTTTTTTTTATTTACAGAAATACAAAATTCAGTGTTTATTATCACAAGCAATAGAAACTTTTAGCTGCCTCTACAAAACAGAAACTAGGTGCAATCTGTAAGAGATGCTTCCACACCAACTTCTATATAAATCAGAAAAAAAATCCCAAACCTCTCACAAGAGAAAATCATCTTCTCTTGGCATAAGAAATATTGTTGGCATTTTTATTGATTCTGAGTCAGATCTCTCTAGAGATTCTTAGCTAAATCTGTCACTATTTTCATTAAATATGATTTAAACAATAGCTTAAAGCTAATTGCTGAATTACTAGTAGTCTGCAGATTTAGATGTTGAATCCAAATCCTAAAGTCGTAAGAATTCCACTAAATCAATGTGCAGATAAAACTGGTGCTTATGGTTGGCAACAAGTTATTAATTGGGAGGGTAGTTAAAAACAGATCTTGGGTAATGTTTTTTCAATAAGTATCACAGTGTTATATAGATTGCTGCTATAGCCTACCAAATGGCACTTCTTTGACACCACACATAATTTCATTTCCTATAAATCATACAATTGAGTCAAGGTGTTCTTTCTTCTTTTTTTTTTTTTTTTTTGTGCAAAATAAGTCAGATCTGGACCTATACGTACCGGTCTTCTTGTTTTGACTGAATTTGCTTTAATGAAAACCATTCTGTTGCAATGGAAAAAATACTTTAGGTTTTAGGGAGGGAGGGAGGGAGGCATGGTAAAGTAGGGTTTATTATTAATCTTCTACTAAAAGTCAGATGTATTTCTTCCACTCCAGAGGCATAACTCTCAGTTCTTTATAATAATCTCAGTAAAAGAGTAAATATCGTATTTTTCTAATCAGATTAAACAAGAAAAAATAAGATTTACCAATTTAGAGCTTTTGTTTGAGCTACCAATTTACTTTCCAGTCCACATCTTAATGGAGAAAAAGCCTGCAGCTCTGGGATTCAGTTTTGTACCCCATTCTGTTTGCCAGTTTTAGACAACCCTTAGGTTTATGTCTAGTTTCTGTTCAAGTCCATGTGAATTTTGTGTCAACTCCAGTGGAGCTAAAGCAATACCATTATATAGCTTTACCTTTGACACAAGCAAGGTTGCAAATGAGAGCAGCTGGAAGCACACTGGAGCATTGCACATATCTGCAGCACTCTGAAATGAAGCCATTTTGGGCTTCAACACAATACTGGATAGATATTAAACACTCCACAGAAAATTTACTCTTTATCTCTCCCTTTCTTTCAACTGATCTATTTTTCGTGCTTAACACCTGCTAAAAAGCTGTGAAAGGTGCTTAATGACACCTATTTAAGTAGAGTACGGTACATTCATCTGAGCAGAATTAATTTAAGTCAAGGACTCAGCATCTGTTACATTCAGTTTTTCTGGAGCTTGAATGATCTCAGGCAAGCAACACCAAGTGTGACTTATTGAAATGTACCCTCAGTGCCTTCCTGCGTCTCTAAAGGCTGCCTGGTGTTTCCATTACAGATGCACTTGACCTGAAATTTTCAGGTACCAGTTCTAACTCTAGTTTTGATAACCAGAACAATTTCCTTATGCGGGTAGCAGGTCTCCAGCTCAGTGCAGCAAGAAGATGATTACTCCTTGTTCTGTTGGTAGGAGGAACTTCACTTCTGAATTCAGGCAGGATGAGTCTCAGGGACACATTTATCAGTGCTGTAATGCACACACCTTCCTCTTAAATCAAGGGCATCATGCCTGCTTACACACAGCGAATTTAACTTTGTGTTCCAGTGACCTTTATTTCTAACAACAGGTGGTATGACAGAGGAGGTCAGCTTGCCTGCATGATGAACAGGTGTCTGACTAGATGACTTCACTTCCAAGAACCAGTCTGGGGAACAGTGACAAAGAGCAGCAACACTCAGCACAACAGCAGTACTGCTGGTATTTTGGAAAGTATTGGCATTGCATTTGAGACTTTGATTTACAGACAATCAAATACCATCTCAAGCCAGTGAAGTTCATGAAGTATTTTCTCAGGATGAGTGGAAAGAACAAGGAACATACCTCTAGATGGGTAGATTACTGCAGGTAGAGTTATTATACCAGGCAATAGGTGGTAACACAAGAAGTACTGCAAGAACTAGAGAATCCCGAGTTGCAAAGCTGGCATGGGTTTTATTGTTGCTTGGAATTATTTTGTTTGTTTTAAATCAGCTATGTTTTGCTTGGCAAGAAGAAATAAACAGTTTGAAAACCCCCTTCCCCACAGCACACAATGGGCTGATGGAGAACACTCGTGCACTCAGAATACTCTGAGTATTCTCCATATATACAAGGGAACAGGAGATTTTTATATATTTCCTATTGCAACGAGCCTAACTGATATGTCCTGCAAGTAAGTTCTTTAATAATGGCTCTTTGTGCCAAAATAAACAAAACAATAGGCAAATTTGTGCCAAATTTGACTGTTTGTACCAAATAAGCACAAACAGAAAAACTTCTGAACATATTGCCTGCTTCTGATATGGATATACATCCATACTCAGTAAAAATCCTCCCACTATTGCAATTAAGTCTCTTTTTTGTCAGAAAGGCAGATGCCAACTCTACTATCTGAACATTTGTCATGTCCATGCTAAGTCTGACAAGTTTTACTTTCTCTCTGGCAGACTGAAGATTTTTGACTCTACAGTCCTTACACCCACTTATCAGATGAGCCTTTCACTATTCTTTAACCTCTGCAACTAAGCCCTTTTTCATCTTGGGTTACAGCTAGTAATGGAAACCTGTAAAATCTGGATATTCAAGATAAACAGTCTGAAAGTACCTGAGTTTTAATATTCTACAATATTTTCTAGAATACAAAATAATATTTTACACCCTTGCAAGCAAGTTGTTTTTATCATTTATATTTCAATATGAACAAAAAAAAGGGTGCCTCAGCTCTCTTCACCTTATGAAGCTCCTTTGGGATGCAAGGGTACAACACATAGCTGAGACTAACACAGAGAGCCAAAATTTGATGTTTTCATTCCCCTGTCTTCCTCAAAGTTACCCAACTGACTAGTCTGATATAAGGAACTAGTAATGAGGAGAACTGCTGGAGGAAAATGCAAATTCCTGCTCTTCAAGATGAATATGACCAAAGAAGCATCTTTTATAGTATGCTCTTTGAAAAAGCTAGATTCCTTCATCCAGTGGTTCTGCCATAGAACTCTGAAAATATTTCAGGGTCCATCCTGCAAGTTCTGCTTTGGGACAAAACCCAAAAATTCCTAGAAATAGGCATGTGATAGCAGGAAGAAATCATGGACTCCCATGCATACAGTATGCTTAGTTACCTTTTCTTCTAAACAGAAGAACAATCTATACTGAAATACCCCCCTTTTATACTGTTACAGCTACTTCCCCTTTAGGGATCTGTAAAAGTTATTAAACTAATGAATATGTGCAGCAATAACAAAAACAAAACCACCAGAACCCCCCAAAAACCAACCAACAAAACCCACCCAAAAAACACAACCAAAAAACCCACCACAAAATCAGTTAGCAAGATATCCAGGACTATTTTCACTGAAGCCTGTTCCTGAATTTCACCAGAATAACCCTCAGCAGCCAAATCAAAGTACAAACGCATGTGTATGTGAAATGCCCAGAAGACATCACAGAGAAAATAAACACAGCTCATACTGCTAAATCACAAATACACTGGGACAGAAGCAGCCCGCTCACGCCTGTTTCTCAGATCTGCTTTCAGGAGTCCTGTACTTCTTTCCAAATGGATACTCATGTCCCTTTGAAGCCTGGCTGGGTCCAAAAATAAGCTGTGGTGAACATACAAGCCCATGACTGGAAAGCTCAGTTCTAACAGACGCTGAATGCCATCTGCTTTCGTGGACATCAACCAGGTGATACATAACACACAATACAGGTGGAAGGCCCTCCAACTTTTCCATGCTGGAGAGTACTCACACAGGAAGTACTCACACTGTACAGGCTCTCTTAATAATTATTCATAACATCAGTTCCCTATGGACTGCTCCATTAAACCAGTTGAAAATAGTGTACCATGACAGGGAGGGGAAAGTTGCAATAAAAATATCCCAGCCCTAGGGACTGTCAAGCCTTTCAGGATATAACATTTTTAATGAATATTTTAAGAAGATTTCATGTTTTGATTGGGTTCCTCTTCAGCAGTTGCCCAACACTTTGGGATGAGAAAGGTTATTTATGATGGTTTGAGGAATATCTTCTTCTGAACATGAGTCATTGTCTGTTTTGCTATGATCACTTTCTGTTTAGAAAAGAAAATAACAAATGACTGAATATAGCATAATAATCTCTTGTGGTGGGGGAAGCAGGAGGAGAAGGTGTCTGGGCAGGGCCATAGTGTTGCCTTGTGTAGGATGGAATCCAAGGGCTTTACACTACTTAATCTGACATTTTACCTGAGCTCTTACCTTGCTCTTTAGCAAGCCTGATGTAATCTATAAAGCACTGAATATGTTAAGATTATGTTATGTCTATCTTTAAAATTTGAAGAGGCACACTGCTTAACAGTAATCATGACTTTCAAAAGAGTCTTTTTGAAAGGCCTTTACACATTTCCTCGTACATCAAAATGTAAAAGTATCAACTTGTAGTTTAAGTCTCTCTTTTTCTTTATGGGACAAACTCTGCTGCTGAGTATCTTTCTTATTCACCTACAGATTTCTCTGATGAAAACATCACAAGGACTGAAAGCAGTATTTGCTGCTGTATTAGTCCTTAACAAATTCAAAAACATCTCTGAATGGAGTGCACAGTTCAAGAACTTTGTTGTTCAGGGATGAGCCATTCCCTACAAACATTTGGAAACACGGTTACTCTTTCACCAAAATTATTTCCCCACCAAAGAGGACAAAAGGAATTATAGTTCATGATCTTTCTGGAATTGTGTATTCACTTTCTGTTGAAGTCTGCTGTTCTAAATAGCAAAAGGCAATGCTGCTTTTTCAGAAACACCAATCTTGCAATCTCCCACAAGTGCAAAACCTCAAGGCACAAGAATCCATCATATCACCATTCACAACTCTAAAATTTTCTCCATCGCTACTTCCATTACCAGCCCCTGTTCCAAGGTCTACAACTCAGCTGTAAAAGTTCATGCTAGGCTGAAATTTGCCCTGTGAGGTTTAAGGAACCCGAGAGCTATTTTCTTTTTTACTACAGAATCACTTCTCTATCGTAGGAGACAGAGAGGATTGCTTTTACATCAGCAAAATAATCAAAGAGTCTAATGCCTGCACTTGTACCAAGCAATTTGTCCATGAGAAATAATTGTTTTGTTACTCACAGTATCTGTCTCTTGAGCCAGTTGACCTAAATGGTCACAATTTCTGCAGTACAGATTCCTTTCAATGGAATTTATCTCCTAAATTCATTAAATACAGCAAATACTGGCATACTAGACAGACCATCATTACTAGCAATGCAACTGTATTATTTTATTTGCCTACAGAGACTCAGAAATACTGATCCATTATTAACTCTGTCACACCTCTGTAAATTCAGAATAACTCTATTGGTATGGTTGAGTTCATCCACAGGAATCACACTCCTGGGGAAGGCAAAAGAACTTGGTTACATGATTACAAAATTCAGCAATAGGTCAAATCTTTTAAGACCCAACCCCATGAAAGGAAGACACTGCACCTCTGTTCTGCGCTAGTATGGGATAGGAAGGATTAGCTTCAGACTGGTAACTGGCCTGCCGGGCTTCTCTGGCACACTGGGAGGAGGAATACTGGGCTACTTCAACATGCTCACTGCCACAAAGCCACCGAGAAGTGCAGGGTTAGAAATCACAGCTCCACAGGCTTGTCTTCCTCTCGGCTTTTAAGGATTGCTTCTCAGGAATAACAGAAGTGTAAGAGACTGCAAAAATCAGCTGTGTGAGAAGACAATCCAACTACACATTTGGTTGAGTATTTTTCATGTGCTATGAAGCCACTGAAATGCCAAATTTGAGAGACGAGGAGGTTGTAAGGAATATTTTCTAAATAATCTCTGCAAATAGTGAGAGCACCAGGCTCTGGCACATCCTAATTTCTGCTGGGACTCAGGCCATGGCAACTGCATACATCTTAGAATGGGTGACCACAGCCCAGGCTGAGCAGGCAACTCCTCACCATCCTCTTTTTAGAAAAAGGTACAAGATGCCTGGGGCTAAGAAGAGAGAATAGGAGAGGATGAATGTATGACTTAATGAGAAGGACATTGTCGAATAATTCCTAGTACAGCTCCTGAAAGACAGAAGCACAGGATTTCAGTCCAATATTTTTATCAGCGTTTGAGGGTTTAAATTGGTTCATTTTTTTTAACTTTTAGTTCTATTTTCTGTTTTGGTTTTTTTAAAGTCTTATTTTTCCTATTCTTCTCTCTTGAAGAAAAAAAAATTAATGTATGAATTAAAAAACGAGTTAGGAAGAAAACACAGAAAACCAGAAATATTAAATTGATGAACTAAAGACAGATCTCCAAATTAATTTAACTATAGGAAGAAAGCAATCAAACAAACTGCAGTGCAAACATGAGATGTCGGTTCCCAGTTTGAAGTCTGTTTTGCAGCACAAATGTTTAAACTGATGAAATTTCTAAAAAAGAGAGAAGAAAAAGAGTCACATTCAGATGTGCTGAGGGAAAAGTGTGTTAACGATTTGATAACAATACTCTTCAGAAACAGAAGAAAACAACATGATATTAAGATCATGTTTTCTTCAGAGAAATACCACAATACAACATAAGAATAAACAAACAAACAAACAAACAAATAAATATAAAGAAGTCCAAACCTCCAAACAGAAGGAAGTTCCTCCAGCTAAATGCTGTCGTCTAAGGGTAAAGACTTGCTGCTAAGGGGTTGGAGTCTTCTACAACAAGCTTCTATGCTATTTACTATAGTTTCCCACTTTTGAGAGTCAGGCCAATATCATATTCATCGAAGTGCAACACAGAGCAGTGCCTCTCATTAAGTCATGCTAAGCTTTTCTAAAGAGACATGTACAATTTTTTCCTTACTATGATTACAATATTACTGATGTCTCCTGCCTTGTTTGTGCAATAGTTAAAAAAAAAAAAAAGAAAGAAGAAGAAGAAACACTAAACAAACTCACAGGAATCAAAGGAAACCACAATTTAGAATCCGCAATGAGCAATCTATTTTATTCTGGCTCCTGCAAAGGCACATCTATAAACCTGCCTGGGCAGCTTAACATGCAAAATCCCAAATTTACCAAAAATCTTTATCCGAATAAGTTTGCTCGGCTCTGCAGACAACACTACCAATTTGTTTCTTAGCCATCATTTCCAGAAAAGATCTGTTTCATCACCACTGTTGTGATGTTTAGATTTTTCCCCTCTCAAGGCTAGAGTCAGCCCTAACTAGATGGCAAAGTTGTGCCAAAGTCACTCCAGCCTCAGCAGCTCAGTTTCCCAGTTTATCGCCATGGGAAGCAGGGAAATTAGGGGCTGACTAAATTGCTAATGCCGGTTGATTAGCTTTACATCCTGCAGGTCCATCAGCAGCTGAGTCAGAGAGGTAGTGGCCATTACAGCAATGCAGGTGGCCCACTTGCCGTTCGGGTTCAGCCTGACACAATGGGTTTTGAGCACTGCAGAGTCCACCAGCAGCACTTCCCAACACACCGTGTGATGGTTGTTTTCCAGATGCAAATTCATTATAAATTTGGCACATATTATAGAGGGATACCACAGGCAAACTGCTCCTTCTCCAAATCCCACTCCTCCCTCCCCAAAGAAAGGGGTGTGGAATTTACCTTCCCCTCCTGTATTTTGCAGGAAAAGAACAATTAATCAACATATTGCAGCTTTCCACAAAACGACTCAGAATCTGTGACTTTAGTGACACTTGACTTAAAATGTGGGGGCAGGTCTGCACGTAGGTAGGATCTGCAGTTGCCAGCAGAGAAACAAAAGCGTGTTGAAATAGGCAAAAATACATGTTAAAAAATAAAAACTAAAAAAGAAATCGGTACTTGCACAAAATGAAGCTGCAGTAACTTATACCAGAGAAGAATACAGCATAAAAACCGTACACAAATGAATATTTTCATGGTGTGAAATAAATAAAAATATGTTCTCATACAGTTGTTTTAATCTTGAGAGCCAGATTCTCAGCTATTTTACTATCTCTTCCATCTAAACAGTGCTCAGTCTACCAGATCATTCTGGTGGATTTTGTCACAAGGATTTGTACCTGATCCAGACCATCAGTAGTTACGTCTTGAAGTCATAATTGAAAAATACCCTTATGAGGAACACTATACCTCCATAAAATGAAGGCAGAGAAAGACAGACTCATCCTGGTTGTGTGACATTTCTAGCTGTGTACCAGAGATAATGGTGCACTCACTTTAACTTCCAACTCCGGGACATAATCCAGTCTCTTGCATCATTTAGGAAAGGGTCACTTGATGCAAATGGTGAGAAGTTACCGCTCCTGAAAGTGGATATTAACTTGCACCGGTGAACTTGGGGAACATCTATGTAATTTGTTTATATGCTGACGGTGATTATGTCTGCACCTGGGGAGACCTGTCTACAATTGCCTACCCGCAACCCAGTTTTATAACCTATTTTCTGGAAGCCAGAGTGCTGTCCAATATTTTGCAGATAAGTTACGGAAAGCAGTGAGGGATCTTGAGCTTATTTCTGCAAGCTGCCATTTAACGTCCTGCGCTGCGAGCTCAGGACAGAGCGGCTTTATTGGCTCTCCTGGAACTGTAATCGAGCCATGCTCCACTTGTTCCCGAAGCTCTGATAACAGGAAGGTTTTAACACCTCGTTGCACTGCACAGCCCGGTGTGCTTGTGCCCTGAAAACGGATAACAGCCCCTGCACTCTCTCTAGTACTCCAAAAGGCTCAGGATAAAAAGGTAATTTGTAACGACATCTGATCTCATTTTCTCCAAGAACCAAAGGATTTACACTAAGAGTTTATTAATTTTAACTGGATGAGTATTTGACTGGAGATTCAGTATTTTAAGAACCTGAGCATCCTCTTTGAATTCTAAATAGTCATCCAAATATTCATCTAAGCTAGCAAGCTTGATCATTTTCATAAGTTAATATAGTCAACAGGAAGAATTTCTTGGACCTCTGAAGGAACATGCATGATAAAAAAGCTGAATAATCCTTTTTAGAAATAAACCTCTCCATGTAAGGGGTTAAATCTTTGCTAAATGATGCAAGAGACTGGATTATGTTGTGGAGTTGGAAGTTAAAGTGATCACACCATTACCTCCATTACACAGCTAGAAATACTGAATTTTGTATGCCTGAGTGTTAGGTAAGACCTAATTCTGCATCACTTACTGTAGTTTGGTACAATCAAGTAGACAGCAGTTAACAATGCTGCATTTATGAAGAGCAGAAGGAAATATTTCCCGTATGCATAATGAAAAGAAAAGAAACTGTTTTCAAAAATGCTTTATTTAACTTTATTCCTCTGAAGTGTGAAGTTTAGAGCAGCATAATAGCAAGACAGAGCTGCTAACTCTCCTCTCCTTCCCCGAAAAGTTTAGATACCTCAAATGAAGTATAGCATTTCTCACTAAGGAATAAAAGAAATTAACCAGCATTTCCAGAAACTTCACTTTAGAATATTTTTTCCACAGATCCAGTAAAACCCTACTTGTGAGACACTTGTGATTACGTCTCACCTAATTAGACCTCCAGGCTTATCACCTCCTTTAAATAAGCAGTCAGAGCAATGTGTGCTGTTTTCAATAGCTCTGCAGAAGTCTCCAGCAATGGGATTTCGGTGTCCCAGCTGCCTGAACTCCCTTCCCAAGGGCCATGAGTGACTCACCAGGGCACCTGACCTGAGACCCAACTAACACAGCTTCCAAGCTCCTGATCCTGTACTTCAAAGAGGCCTAACAGGTGCCGAGGGCTCAGTTCAGTTACCTAACTGAGGCATGAAGTGTCCCCTGTATGGCATGCTGGACACCCACAGGGGCTGCCTGACAGGACAAAAAAGGCTCATGCACTGCTGGAGCAGCAGGTGGAGAATAGGGTAAATGACAGAACTGCGGAATCATTTTGGTTTGAAAAGACCTCTTAGAAGACTGAGCCCAACCATTACCCCAGCACTGCCAAGTCCATCCCTAAACCATGTCCCTAAGTGCCTCATCTACACATCTTTTCAATACCTCCAGGGATGGTGACTCAACCGCTTCCCTGGCCAGTCTTTCCAATACTTAGCATCCCTTCTGGTGCACAAATGCATCCTAATATCCAACCTAAACCTTCCCTGGTGCAACCTGGGGACATTTTCTCTTGCCCTATAGCTAGTTACTAGGGAGAAAATGGAGGGCATCTCAGGTGGCATTAACTTCTGTATGTTTAGGTAAGTGAACTGAGCTCATGGCCTTTGCTGAGGATGCAAGTGGAAAAACCACCCCAAACCACAAAAAAAAAAAGCGCAATAGTAGCCCTTTATGTCAGCTAGTTAAAAAAAAAAAAGGGGTAAGATTGTGACAAAATAATGCTTATATTTAGCTGGACCAGTTTTCTTCCTATTCTGAGAGCACGCTTTAGATTCACCCACATACACGGCTTCTCCAAACCCCATTATTTCTCTCCATCTTCTCTTCAGGCTGTCTCCCTTCTCCTTGGTAGGAATTTCTCTGGTGTGAAAACACATTCCCGTGTTGTACTCTCCTGTGAGGATATGTTCATGCCTTTGAATTACCCATTAGCAAGTCTCCTTCTAATCACCTTCCTCAGGCAAGAAATGTCCTTTTCGGGCTTTGTATCTGCCTGCCTGGAGTTCAGATGTAACAAACTGGTTTATTCTCCCAGTTAGTAACCATCTCTGCCCAAAAGGGCTCCATTTGATTCAATGATCATAGAAAATGTAACAGTCTTCAGTAATTAGCCCAGGATCAGGGAGAAGAAGTTTTGCTGGGAGTTTCTCAATATGGAGGTGAGGGAAAACAGAGAAGGCAGCTGTCTCTCACATTAAAAAATCTGTCTGACCCATAAAAACATCAAGTCTCCAGTATCAAATCTTAATTGTTCACAGCCAAATTTCCCAACCTGTTATCACGTTTCATGAAGCAAGTTAGTCTCATTATAAATGTCAACTACAGATTGTATTCTGTGCACATGTATATATATGTGAATACCCAGTTCTCTACTAAATGTCATTCATCCATTTTTAGAAACACTTATATTCAAAATTATTCAGATTTTTATAAGTGCCTCAGTGACAAGGGAACTTGTACTCTTATGTCAGGTGCCACTGACAATCCTGCATCTGTCATTAGACTGTTTGTTTGGTAATTATACGTGGCAATAAGCTCATCTCCTGAAAGGTTTTCTATGTAGCCCACAAACCAGACTGAAGTAGAGGGGCTTTGGTGCAGAGAAGTGAGATTTAAAAAAAAAAAAAAAAAAAAAAAACATCACTTTTTGGAAAC
>VZTG01002166.1:3022344-3048249 GCA_013397845.1 Melanocharis versteri | reverse complement strand
TCCCTCCCTCCCTGCCTCCCTCCCCGCCCGCTGCCCGCCCCGTCGCCGAGCGGGAGCCGCCAGCGGTGCGCGCAGAGCCGGAGCCGGGGCAGCCGCTGCCGCCCCCCGCCTCGCCGCTCTGCCCTGCCCTGCCCGCCGTTCCCCTCCTCCGTCCCGCCCAAGCCATGAACTTTGGCCGCGGTCCCTCGGTGGTGTTGAACGTCGGGGGCACCCGGTACTCCTTCTCCCGGGAGGTGCTGAAGGATTTCCCGCTGCGCCGGGTGAGCCGCCTGCACGGCTGCCTCTCGGAGCAGGACGTTCTGGAGGTGTGCGACGACTACGACCGGGAGCGGAACGAGTACTTCTTCGACCGGCACTCGGAGGCCTTCGGCTTCATCATGCTGTACGTCCGGCACGGCCACCTGCGCTTCGTGCCGCACATGTGCGAGCTCTCCTTCTACAACGAGATGATCTACTGGGGGCTGGAGGGCTCGCACCTCGACTACTGCTGCCAGCGCCGCCTCGACGACCGCATGTCCGAGACGTGCACCTACTACGCGGCGGAGGAGCCGAATGGCGGCCCCGAGGGCAAGGGCCGGCGGCCGCCGGGAGCCGAGGGCAGGAAGTGGCTCGAGAGGATGAGGAGGACTTTTGAGGAGCCCACGTCTTCCGTGGCCGCCCAGGTCCTGGCCACCGTCTCCATCCTCTTCGTCATTGTGTCCATGGTGGTGCTGTGCGCCAGCACCCTGCCCGAGTGGCGGGCGCCGGAGAATCGCAGCGTGGAGGAGCAGAGCAGGTACACAGCAGAGTCAGTGAGGGAGCCGTCAGGGTAGGAGGATCCTTTATTTTCCCGCTGTCCGGTCCCCGTGTGTCCCGTCCAGTGTGTCCTTCCTGCCCCTTGTCTTGACGGTCCGTGCCTGTAGCCGCCGCCGGCGGAGATCATCTGCGCGCCTTGAAACCCCGGCCCTGAGCCGAGGGGCCGGGGAGGGATGTCGGGGTGTCGGGGGAGTGGCGCTGCTCCGCAGCTCCGGCTCCCACCGGGCTCTGCCGGGCTCCTGGGGCCCCGAGCGCAGGGGACGGGCGGGGGGCGCCCGGAGCGGCCGCGCTGCAGGCGGGCCNCGGAGCGTGGGCATCGGGATACAGCTCCCGTTCGCGGTGAGGGTGCCTCCCTCCGTGCAGCATCTTGGAGCTCTTATTGCCCCCTTTAAGGAGACACGGGACCACACAGAGAACTTCAGACACTGGGAAAATCAGTTTATGCCTTAAGATTGTGGAAAAACAAAAGGAAAATACCCCCCCAAAAGAATGCAATTCCCTTGTCTTTTCGTTTGAGAAGAGACAAATCCTGTAAGTACTCTGCATGTATTCATACAGGTCCTTCTGCTGGAGCAGATCCAGTGCCTGTTACGATTCTGCTCTGGAAAATCTTGTATGTGGGAACAGCCTTACCCCCCCTCCTCCCTTTCCATCTCAGATTCTCTATGTGGGGAACACAGGAGACGATCAAACTGCACATCGAGCTCTTCCAAATGCATCATTCAAGCACCCCAGTGTATGAACGTCACAGATGTTTACATTTCCTTTAAGCATAATAAACATAGCAAAACAGTTGCAGAAAACAGGGCATGGGATATAAGGCTCAATCCTGAGTCTTACTAGTAAGAACAAACCCTTTTCCATCTTCTTGTGACCTCAAATTAGGGTTACATTGATGCAACTCTTGCACTCACTCTTCTGTTCCCTCTCTCTCTCCTTCTTCTTCCCTGTTCCCTAGAGAGCAAAATTGAGACCATTCTGTTGGAATTTCTCCCATAAATAAGACTGACATATAAAGAAAGAAGTAAACATTTCTGGTATTTGCTAGCTTCTCCCTTCTTTAAAAACAGACAGGATATTCAACAAAAAGTTTTCAGCTTCTGCTCTGCTAAAAGGGCACTACAGTGAAATTGCAGCCTTGTCATTATGAAATCATCATCTTTTACCATAGAGTTAATTGGAATGTGATATATTATATCTTAGTAGCCAGATTAATTCCTTGGAAAGTATTTTCATAGTTTCCATTAGCTTAATGGAAAACTGCACCTGTATTTCTCATTGTAGTTCAGCCAAAGAATTAATTGTATGAACAAAAAGAAAGCAGATGCAGTGTGAGAAGCTGTTGATTCTTGTTTAGATTCGGATATGTCAAAAGAAGGTCCTAAAGGTTCTTCCAGTTAAAAAACCTTACTTAAACTTTGCAAGGTTATTTCAAAGAGTAGATGCTGTGGGTGACCTTCTTGTACAGCAGCAAATTGCTGAGATACTCCCAAGAGGCATGGGAAAATAGATGCAACACTACGATAGCATCAACCACATCAGTCATGTCTTTGTTCACATCTTCATGGCGTGGGAATCAACAACAAGTTTTCTCTTACTGAAAGAGTTCAGCTTTCAGAGGAACATGGCATTGGATGTGTAATTTTTCTTTCATAGTGCCTTTGTCTTCAAGATCCTAATTTTACTCTTCTGAACAATTGCATATCGTATACCAAGTGTTAGAAGGATAAGGTCCTAAGTACTTGTAAGGTGCAGTATAGCCAAACAGTTCCCAGGGCAGTGAAGGCTGCTTTTAGAACCAGAAGGATGACTACCAGTGCTGGAGTGAGTTTCTTCTGTACAAGCTGTAATACTCCACGTTACTGCAACAAAATAATAGAGGTAACTCAAAGTAGCAGCTGGAAAGTTTCTAGCCATGTCACAAAAGTCTGTCACATATAAGCACCAGTACAGATTGGGTCATTTAACCCATGCACTCTGCACAGGAACTGATCCCAATCTGATGGCAAACACATGGGAAACAGACACAAATGCGTGCCTCTCTGTTTGCCGGTGACCACCAAGGTGGAACCACTCCTCTCTTTTTTGCATGTGCTGCATCATTGCTAAAAAGCCTGTTATAGCTGGAAAAGGCAGTGTGTTCGCTACAGTTGCTTTCAAGTGAGCTGTCTAGTTTAGTTACAACTACTTACACATGCCACAGGATTGGACCTTACATGCCCAGTTGTCATCTGACTTTATTTTCCTTTATGTGTTTATGATTGCTTTTGTTTGTAGCTATTTCTTTGAAAATTAGATGGGTTTGCAAAACTTAAATAGCTAAGTGGCTTATTTGGAAGCCTGACCACAAAAATCCCATGGAAGTTTCTGGGATTGTATACTCTGGCAATCCTGTCCCTCTTAGGTGAGAAGGCTTTTAAAAATCTGTCCACTTGTTTCTGATACATTTAATAGTTTGAAACCAAATTTTGTCTTTTGTTTATTAAACAACATTCCTAATCAAAATAAAGAAATTCTATCTAACATAATAATACAAAAAATTAATTTTTTTTCCCAAGAGAAATTGTTACATTAATGCTGTACACAAGTGAGTTTTGACTCGCATGGCACTGTAATAACTAGTATGAAGATTGTATGTTATTCCAAAAATGTATTTAGGAGTGAAAATTGAATGGGCTAATCTAGAAATCCTTAGGCTGTAGATTTGGAGGTAATCGGTTACTCAGCTCAGCATAAGCCATGGAGGTGAGGTGAGAAGCACCTCACGAAACCCAGCAACTCTGATATTTTCAGCCTCTCCCAACAAGCCCCCTGCCCTCACCTCAGGATGTTATGTCAGAAAGGTGCCACATGCGTAATTTCTGTGGCTGACTCCCATGGTAACCATTCCCAGAACTGCTTTGGACAGCTGTAGTGAAAGCAGCTGACCAGCAGTGTGTCTCCAGCTTACCTGGGCATCATCCAGGCAAGTGAGGGGGTCGCTAACTCTGGCATTTACAAAATCCGCCTCTTTAATGAGGTTTGCAGTGAGGGCTACTGGGGCTGCCAGCTAACACCAGCTGTGTTTGTTTTCCTTGTATGAACACCTCTTCAGCAGAACAGGAATTGAGTCCACCAAACTTTTCTCAGACACCATTATGTTGTTAGGCCTTTTCACGGTGACCATGCTCTCAAAGGATGAACGGCCTATGGCTACTTGTGATCCTTTGGGATAACACCCTTTAGAGGGCAACAGAGAATTCCACACGAGTAAGCTTTTTTCTAGGAGGGAGGGATGGGAAATCTGACCTCAGAATTTCACAGATATTACAGACAATGAAATATAATTCCCTGATTGCAGAGGGATTGCCTTTCTCAGGCGTGTTCTCAGGATGAGGGATGAGATGTTATTAAATTTATTTCATTCTAAGATTTTTGCTCCCTTCCCTGCCTTGGCAAGTTCCACTTATCAGAGCTAAAGATTTGCATTAGATTTGCAGAGTTTAGGAGCAGACAGCAGGAATGCCTTCTGTTGCTTCTGGCAATTTCAAGTCATCTTTGCTGTCCTCTGAACTGTGCCAACAGATGCATGCTGTGAGTCTCTGCTCAGGGACCTGTCCATACACTGACTGGGAGCGTAATCTCCTAGGGAGAGCTTCTCAAGCCTGTAATAGGAAATCATTTGAAGCTGCTTGACTTACTGCCAGCACAGTCCTATCTACCTGCCTTGAAACTATTTTTCTAATGCTAAATACGAGTAGCTCATTAGCACTAAGAAGAGATGGTTGTCCCCTTTCCACTTAATAATCATGATTAGGTTTGTACTGAAATAATCACTGACTTATCAAGCCTACATGATTGCTGTGTTCTTAAGTAAAAGCAAATAAACGCAGTAGTTTCTCCAAACAGCATCTCTCATCAAGTGCCAGTGGGCTTTTTTTAATCTCTGCAAAATATCAGCAAAAAAAATTGCATTTGGATTTTAGACATACAAAAAACATTATTCCTTTATAGTGGTGGAATTTTAGAACACCTGAACGTTCATGTTCAACATCTCTTCAAAAAACAGGAAGAACTCCTTTCCTGGACCAGATCTAACTTGAATACCACATTTTTGCTAGGTTAAAACAGTGGCTGCAGGTAAAGAATGGAACCAAAGACCTAGGTTAAAAACACCGACATGGATTCTTCTATTGAATTTGCCAGCTCTTTGAAAAATAGGGGTGGAACAAAGAACAGATGTATATCACTGCCTGGGCACAGCAGAGACTTAAACCCACCAGGGCTAGGTGCCAGTCGTGTTCAACATATATGGAAAAGGTGCTGAGGATCTCAGGGCTCAAGATGTTCGTATCAAGGTCTCTCCTTCAAGCTGTGAAAGGGATTTGCCCCTTCCCTGGGGAGTGCTGGGTCATTACAGCCTCCCACACAAAGCATCAGAGTTTAATGCATGACAACATATAATTTCTACCAAAGCAGGGACAGAATGGAAAAAAAGCCAGCAGGGTTTTTAATTCAGGGAAACTAGCTGTTCTGTGGCCTTTACTCCACAGTTTGTAGTGAGAAGGAAGCCCTTGATTTCAAAAGGATTAAAAAAACCTGAACGTTTGCTGAAATCACTTAGGAGACTTCCTGAGCAGGAATTTGATCGTTCTGGCTACTGCTTGGACATTTTTCAGGTTTAATGTACTTTACATGGAAATTGGCTTTAGCAACAATTTAACAAATCAGTGCTGACAGACTTTAATCTTTATTCCTGTCATATACTGTCTTTAATCATATAATCTGTTTTCCTCATGTGTCCTGTTGCTGTGTATGTTTTATTTACAAGCCTAATAGATAATAGCGCCACTAAGGAATATTTTGGCTCAGTTTCAACCAACTCACCGGGGGATATTGAAAGTATACAAATTGGCAAGCTGAGGCAAAGAGTATTGCTAAGTTGAAACAATTCTAAGATAGTTATGACTTTTTTTTTTTTTTTTAGTAATAACTCACTAATCTTGTTAGTGATTGAAAAGAATTATTTCTGAAGTGGTTTAACTCATTGTACATAAAGTAGCTTATTCTGAGAGCAAGTTATCATATCGAACAGAAAACTGAACAGTGATGGGATTACAGTAGGAATGAGGCTTGCAAAGGCTTGATTTTCTGTTTATGGACAAAAGACTCATTAGAGCAATCTTGAAAGATTGCTAAGTACCAAGCGGCTTAAAATTTTAGGAGAAAAACCCTCTTTCATGTGCTTAGGTCTGGGACAATGAACAGTAAATTTGAGCAGAAAAAGCCTGTAACTGAATAAAAATTAGGACTTGGTATTTTCTCTGATTATTTATAAAATTTTTGGGGAATATTCAAGGAAACACTTCATAACTTTGTTCTTAACTACTCCTCTCCTTTTTGGATACCAGCTATTTTAAAACTGAAAAAACCCAACCAACCAAAAACTGTGATGGAAGTTTATGAAATAGGTACTACATTTTTTACCAAATAAAGTCACTATTTAATTATATAGTTATAGATTTTAATTCAGCATTATTCCAAACATAGGCAATAAAAGCAGTCCATCCTGTGAATATGCAGAAAATATTTTAAGAATTGGTTAAGAAAAATACAGGTACTTTAGTCTTCTGAGTACATGTCTTTTATTTGGCTTTAACTTCATACTCTGTTAAGATCTCTTAAAGACTAACTGTTAAAATTGCTTTCCTTACTAGATGTTATTTATCCACTAATAAGGTTAACTTTAAAGATAAGTCACAGCAAGGAGAGGGAGACTTGATCTGAAAGTGGAAATGTAGAATGTAGCACTCCAGATTTCCCAACATGCCAGAGGTTTCTAGTTTTTCTCACCAAAGCACTTATTTTTGTGTGATTCACCAGTACTGCCAAAATCCATCTACACAGGCAAAAAAGGAGTGACAAGAGAGGAAAAATGAAAAATGTTTCACTGATGGCTGAAAAGTAGCGGAAGGAAGAAAATAAGGGACACCCTTCTTCATTATCTTTTCCCCAGCCAGGAGAAAGAAGGATGGATGCAAAATGGAGAAATGGAAGTGCAAGTTACAATGAAGCGGCATTAACGTATCTCCCACTGCCTTGGTCTTGCTTTGTCATTTTTGCATCAATGATGTTCCTTAGCTCGTTTCAAATCTGTTCTACAATAAAATACTTCTTCCGTCCTTCCCTACTGAAGTATAACTGATTTACAGTATTTCTTTTCCCAGGAACTGCCGGAGAAAAACAATGGATTGATCGTATTTCATGGATTTTTACTTGTAAAACTATTCCCCAAAGTTATATGACCACTGAATCAATGTTGATTCATAAAGAAAATTTCTACAGTATCACAACGATCAGGACCTAACTTCTTTAAATCTCAACCCAGAGATAACCTGTCTAAAGGGGTGACAAAGTGAAGGAGTCATGTTTCTGACATTATCAGGGCATCAGGAGGAAATACCAAGTGAAAAATCTTTAAATTGTATAATTACAAATTTCTTTTTCATGTAAATGCTTCATGTCATAGGATACAGACAACACTACCAGAGAAATCTCATAAAATGTAAAGAAATGATCTGTTGGAATTGTTGAATATTCCTGGCTGCAACTTTCCATCCAGATACAATTTTTCTTTTAATCATTACATGAGATTTCAACTGTCCAACATATAAGTACATTCAGACGTCATCAGTTTGCCCATTACCATGATCTTGTGGTTTGATTTTACTGGGGAAAGTCTGAGGTATTTTCTCATCATATTTAAAAAGGATTTAAGGAAACTTTCCCATTAGGCTTTTTTTCTTGATTTTTTTTCAAACATAAAGGAAGTTTCCAAAAGCTTAATTTTTGAGAACACCTTATTCTTAAGAGCAAACTGGTTTTGAATTTCAAAGGTCTTTTCATCAAAAGGTACTATCATGAACTAGTGTTCTACAAGCCCTTTATAAGGAAAGACCACTTGCTTACAGAACTTTCATTGTTATTCATGAGAAAAGAAAAACATGGTTCAATTTTATGTCACTAAATATTTAAGTAATTAATTTATGTTCATTTAAATTTACTGTGGCTAAAATGACAATGTACCTTATGACTTTACATCAAATAACTGTTACTGTTTCTTCCAATTTTAGCTCAAGACTAAAGAGAATGAATGAAAAAAATTAACAAAAAATAAATAAAATTTTAGTGTGTAAAACTTCTATGGAAAAGTTAGTTTTTAGAGTCTATAATTACACCAGTTAGAAAAGAATACTGTCATTCTAACGGGCCACCATCTTAATAATAACAATAGATTTCAGAACTGGTAAGAAATTATGCAGATGCGTTAGGGAAGAAAAATTTTAGGTTTGAAATGACAGTTGGATTATCACTTGCAAATCAAAATGTTACAACAGACACTACCTTGTTAGAGTCCTTGCAGTAGTGAAAAAGCTCTGGTTGTATTTTCTGGCAGTGTTTTAGAATCTCTGATCTCACACCAGTTTGGTTTCAGAGCTGTTGGTATGAGAAGGCATCAGTGGTGGGCTTTTTCTTTGCTCAAACTGTCGGTGAAAAAGATAAATGGAGGAATCAGGGAAAGATTAGCTTCCATGCCCTCATGTATTAAAAAAGTGAGCACAGTCTGAAATCTTAGGGAGATTTGTGACCACATGCACAACAATTACTAAATAATCTTTGAGCGACATTTTTATCTTCTGTTTCTACCTTCCACCGGTTTCAAGTTGAGATATTCTCAAGTCTCATTCAATGCACTGGTACTTGAAAATATTTAAGAACATACTGAAATCCCCTTCCAGGATTTCTTCTGCATTTGGCGAGAAGAGGATCTTGCCTATTATCTTAACATTTGGTTACCTTGACATTTTTGCCGCAATGAAGTTTAGGTGGAGTTACATTTAAAGCAAAAGAGAAAATTCAGTAATGCAGAGCATAGTGGTAATTGGGAGGACTTTACGGATGCAATACTGAAAAATAAAATACCATCTGTATTTAATGGCAATACCTATATGGTTCTGAATGTAGTTCTAGGTAAGCTGCTGTTTGGGATGCAGATCAGATAGACTGGTTTAGGTTGGTTCCTAAAGAACTAATTTGCATGAATTAGCCAATGCAAATACTTATTTCTGCCTACTCCATCTGCACTTCCATTTTAGTTTAGCAGTTTAGTTCTATACATTGCTGTTCATAACCAGACAGTTCACTGATCTGTAATCCTTGGCATTCTCAAGTGGATCAGGCCTCACAGACTTAAAAAAATAAACAAAAATTAAAAAAATTCCCCAAAATGCAATGAACAAAACCTCCCCCCCCAAATTCAGCTGTTCTAGATAAGGTTACACATTGGCATTGGTGTCCTGCCATTTCCTATAGGGTTCCAGTTTTTGTAGGCATATTTGCCCAGTACTATGAGTGGTAGCAATCCATAATTCAAAGAAAATGATCCATGAGTGAGTTCTTAGCAATTTTCAGTTTAAACTCTCACTAGATCCTCAGGTTAATTGCTAAAATCCAGTGCCAGGTGCAGTATAAGGATGGCATGGCTTTCTGTTTGTTGTCTGTGAAAGTCTAAGTGTCACTTTGGTAATATTTGTGAACAAACCAAACATCCCCTGAAGCTTTTGCACAGAGCATAAATACTGTCCTTTGTTTCCTTTGGCAGGATAATTGAAGCTATCTGCATTGGCTGGTTCACTGCAGAATGCATTGTGAGGTTCATCGTCTCCAAAAACAAGTGTGAGTTTGTCAGAAGACCTCTCAACATCATTGATTTGCTGGCAATTACTCCTTACTACATCTCTGTTCTAATGACAGTTTTCACAGGGGAAAATTCACAGCTTCAGAGGGCTGGAGTCACCTTGAGGGTCTTAAGAATGATGAGAATTTTTTGGGTGATTAAACTGGCCCGTCATTTCATTGGCCTTCAAACACTTGGTTTGACTCTGAAGCGTTGTTACAGAGAGATGGTGATGCTACTTGTCTTTATCTGTGTTGCTATGGCAATTTTCAGTGCACTTTCACAGCTTCTTGAAAATGGGCTGGACTTGGGAACAAAGAATAAGGATTATGCCAGCATTCCTGCTGCTTGTTGGTGGGTGATCATCTCGATGACCACAGTTGGTTACGGTGACATGTGTCCCATCACTGTACCAGGAAGGATTCTTGGAGGAATTTGTGTGGTTAGTGGCATCGTTTTATTAGCCCTGCCGATCACTTTCATTTATCACAGCTTTGTGCAATGCTACCATGAGCTCAAGTTCCGATCTGCTAGGTACAGTAGAAGCCTCTCTGCTGAATTCTTAAATTGACCCAACTTGCATTCTGTTGTACTTACTTGCTAAGCTTTGTCTTAGAAGAGAATGGGGGAAGGTCCCTTCGCGTGTCCTCCTTGACTGGATGGTCCTGTGGAACAACATTCTCACCAGCCTGGAGAAAGCCCGCCACCATTCAGACAGGAAGGATGTCCATCTGCCTTGAGCACCTTGCAAGGAGAGGGAGTGATGTTTCAAATTTGAGAGAACGAAATTAACAAAAGAGGATACAGAAGTCCTCAACCAGACCAGTTTGGTGTTCAGTTTGCCTTCCCACAAAAAAGCAGAACAAAAATGGGCGTAACACTGAGATCTGTCATTCCTGTAATTATATCCTAAACCATTCTAAGCAACGTGTAGCAGAAGTTTTTCAAAGATTTCAATATTTAAATGCTTCACAGAGGCATTGATAGCTTCTTGCCTGAAGTATCTCCACTTTTAACTCAGATAACCAAATTATATACTGAAGGAGAATCACTGCTACTTTTATGCTTTGCAACAAAGTAGAGCTGGTTCTGTGACTCAGGAAAGATGAAGAGCATAGGTCCGTAGGACAGAAAGAACCTTGAGGCCGGATTCTGATCTTTGAGGAAGCACACAAATCTTCTGTAAACCCAGTGAAGTCAGTGGCATTTCTCTGAATTTGAGAGTTCACAAAGATGTGCAAGAAGTGAACCTCCAAATGTTGTAAGCAAGGACTTCTTTAGGTCACAATTAATTTCCTCTCTGGAACCAAATTGTAAGTAGAAGCAAGTATTGTACTTTACAAAGGTCAGCATAAGAAATCAGGGATTGATATATATTATGATTCCTGGTAGGTTAGTGGGGGAGCTCTCCGAGTTTTTTATACATTCAGCTCAACTCCATCCACCTGAAGTTACATACTCATTAGCACAGATTTTCCCTCCCTTGCCTCCTCCCTGCCCCACATATCTTAAACACAGATATCATAGTGAGAGTTCTGTTAAGACAAATTGTAAGATTCCATCATTTGAAGTGGCCTGGAGCAAGCACTGGACAACGAGAGTACCTGCTCCCTGTCAGATGACCCTCTTCATCATCTTAAATTCTGTAATCCTTACTGAAGGATACACCTCAATGGAAGTTTTAAAAACAACTGTAAAAAGCCCAGAGCATACCAAAGAAAGTACAATATAGAAGTGTGAGTTGCACTTGGCAAAATGGTGTATTCTCCAATGTTACTAGAAAATGAAAATGAATCAAGTTAGGTTCTGAAATATTGTTCACTACATTTCTTGTGTAGTACTGCTTAATAGCATTGTTCAGTATAATTCTGAAAGGCTGCTACGTAGAAATGAGCAGTTAGATACTAAAACACATTAAGGTACAGCTTTACAAATTTGGGTACCAATAAACATCAACAGGGAGCTTTCATGCTAACATGAAAGTTTAGAGTCATCAGCACAGCTGAAGTTTGTGTGCTTGCCTGAAAATACTGCATTTACTCTTACTGTGCTGTAGAGGCATCTTTTATATATATAATTGTGAAAGGCTTTAGAAGTGAAATGAGTACCACCTAGAAAACACATCTCTGGAACTGCTCACTCAAATAAACCTGCCACATTGATCAGTAACCAGTACATTGAAGGTCCTACCCTGAGACCTGAAAGAGTCATTATCATTTTAAGTGGTCTTAGTCTTAAGTAGTCTTAAAGAATCACATTGCAAACACAATTTTTCTGAAGACCTGGAAAGAATTTTAGTAGCCTTCCTACAGATTAGCTTGACTTTCCCTTCAAGACTCCATTGTTAAGTGCCGTTACAGCCATACCTCTGTTTCTTGCCACTGGTGTGTTCAGAAGGTTAGCTCTGTAGTTCCCTACACTACCATATTTATGCCTTTTCTATCAAAATCATGTTGCTCAGAAACCTGCTCCAGCATTCCACAGAGAGGTGAATATGAGATCAGCAAAAATCCCTTTCTTAGGTGAGATTCACAGCTGATGCTAGTTAGGCAAGTTGTGACTTCAGAGACATTTAGATGTTTTACACCAGTGGAGATGCTGGCTCTCTATTCCTGCATGTGTACCTATATATATCCTGCATATATTATATATTATAGTCAGTTGAAATGTTTGGGGTTTTTTTATTCCTCAAAAATATTTCCTCCTTGACAAAATTCAAATTTCAGACTTTAATCCAAACATAGACGTTGAAGAAAATTACTTTTTCATCTTCTAATGAAAAGTTATTTTGACAATACCAGAACCATTTCTAAGGAGAAAATTGCTATTTTTTTTCTATTTTGCTCCAATTTTTAATTTTTTTTTTTTTAGCTAAAATAGGTTAAAAGCCCCCATGTAATAACTTAGCCCTACAGATTTTCATGTGCTGTTTTGAATGCTTGGGAAAAACACAATTTGTCATAAAACTCTTTAAAACTTTCTTTGTCTTTTGTCCATGTATTGTATTTAACCAAACCAATACTCTAGGATACAACCCTCCTCTACAAAATGCCCCAACCATCATCATGATGACAATAGCTTAAAATCCATACAGAATGTGAATATGAAGTATGTTGCAATCTTGATTTCAAAACAAAATAAAATGTGTTTCAGCACTACCTATAAATCTAATCTTCAGATGCCTGTAGAAAGGAAAAATATAAATTAATGCACATAAGAACTGTGAATACCAATTTGCACCATGAATCATTTTGCATAAGCAATTAAGGACAGGAAGTTTTCAATTATCCAGGCTATATATGGTATACACACAAAATGTTTCATCCTTTATGAAGTGTTTTTCAGATGAAGAATCCTTTCCCAGTGTAAAAACATAAATCTAATGAAAATAACTGTGTAAAGGAATAAGTCTGTGGAGATTATCTTAAGTCATACTATGTTTTTTTGAACAGTTTGTGTTCAATTTTTATATGGCAAAATGTGAACAGAATGACCTAATGTATTTTTTAATTTGAGTTATAATAAAGTATTTTCAAACTGCTGTATATAAGCCCACTAAGGAGAGATCCTGGGGTGGGGTTTTTGTGTTTTTTTGTTTGGTTGGTTTGTTTGTTTGTTTGTTTGTTTGTTTGTGGCATTCTTTGGGTTAGTTTTTTTTCTTTCTCTTTTTATTGTTGTATGGTTATCAATGTGTAGACTTAAGTTTCCTCACAAATCAAGTTGAAATAAAGTAATCTTCATGGTAGCCTTAACCCAGAATTTTATAGGGTAAATAGGATGCCTGACTTCTAGTAATGCATGTCATCTTATTTTCAATGGACCGGTGTTTTATTTTAGTGAAACTTAACAGAATATGAATTATATGAGTAGTCAAAAATAAGCATATTTTTAAACAGTTGAAACTGTTTTACTAAAATTTTCTGGAGACCATGTTTTATGCAGACACAGGGTGCAGCACTCTATTTCAAAGTACAGCATTTCAAAGCCAAAAGCCAGGTGAAGACAAGCTGGCTCATCTCTAATCATTGCCGGTTTGAACCCTATACAATAAAAGACTTCATGGGCAGTTTCTCTTGGAAACATTCACATCTGGAACAAATTAGATGAAATACAAATAGAATAAAACTGGAGAAAAATGAAGACAGCTTGTACAATTGTGATTCAGCATTTTGGTTCATCTAAAATGGAAACCAATGTCAATGAGTTGTGAACTGCCATTGTATGGTTTGATGGCAGTAAAGGTTAATCATACCTTATATACTCGGTTCAAACCCTAGGACTGATTTATTGGGAATTGTATATTGGCTGTAATCCTTTAAGGTACTGCGTGTCACTTAAAAGTACTTGATCATTAATGAAGTCGCTGAAATGGAAAGCTCTCTAAGGTACTTTCCTTCTACAGTTCTACATGATGCATCATCCCAAGTATCACAATGAATGGAAGATTATCCTTTCTCTTGATGTAAGGCTTGAAAACAATATTGTCTTGATGAGTACCCACCAAAATAAAAAAGTTTGGTTGACTGATGATATTAAACAGTCTTATCAGCATAGGGATAAGCCATATAAAAATGTGATATTAATTCTTACTGTACAGTGGCTCATACTGGTGTGCATAGCAGCAAGTTTGGGAAAGATTAAAATCCTGGTAATGTAGGATTCCTATCTTGATATCCATGTATTTAAAAGAAAAGACACTGCTTTTTCATATCATGTATGCAATCCATGCCTGTAAAGGAATTGATATTCCTGTTACGAAGTAAAACTGAAATCCTTGTGGGCTCAAAACACTTGTGTCTTTCCTTTTGGGTAACAACTACAAAAATCTTATCAGATCTGAACGCCTTCCAGGAAGTGGACATATGCACACATCAGCCAGCTAAATTCAGCAGCCAAACCCCGCCAGTTTCCTGGGAACCAGCACAACGAACAAGGTCTGCTGTACTCTGAATTTTATCTTACCTAAGAGGTTCAGGATCACTTGAAATTTTTAGAATTATTATTTCAGATGAGCTACTAAGGAGACACTTGCTGGAAAGTTAAATAAGCTATGCATAGCAAAAAAAGATACTGCTTTATGAGAAAGTTTTCACTGATTTTAAAAAAGGAAACTGGCTCTGATTTGCTGTTATTTGTTTGTAAAAGCAAACATGCAGGTCAGGACATGTGATGATAGTTAAACTTGCCACATAAAATAGATATCTATTTAAAATACAGAGACTTAGTGTGAAAAGTCTTCCAGCTTTGCTAGAGCTGTAACAGCTTCCAGTAGCTGAAGAGCGGTCCCAGCCCACATGGAGAAACAACAAAACACTGGTTTCATTGTAAAAAAGTGCAACACAAATTAGGGAGTGTGTTTCAGACACCAGACAGGTTAAGCATCAACAAGCTGCACAATGAGCAACCAAGACTGACAATCTGCTTGATAACAAATGTTAAGAGCCACAGAAGAAGAATATAAATCTTTGGTCAAATTAATAAAATATGAATGTTTGCAACTACACATTTTAGAGTCCTTTATTCTTTACAAATGGAAAAGTTTGTCATTTCATAGTCCCTTAATTTTATATATTGTCTGCTTATCTGTAAAGAAAAATGTACTCTATAATTTGAAAAGGTAATAAATGTGGGGGGTTTTATGTGAATACAGAATTAGATAAAATCACATAATAAAATCTGCTGGTCTTGTTGCCATATTTCATGGACTAGTGGTCAAAAACCAAATGTTTATAAAATGTGTTCTTTTAAACAAGTGAATTCTACGGCTATTCATATTGGTACTGTACCTCTGCAAAAACTTTTTCCTTTAACAATTTTTGGCTACTGAGAAGTCTACCATTTAGAACCCAGGAGTTTTAATCAATATAAAATTTGAATATTTGATCCAGAAGTAAGTCTGAAGCAAAAAATAAAGTTAAACATCCACAGGGTTATTCTCCAGCAACTGAAGATCTATCATAATTATAGACTGTACAATTGTCAAAACAAAATGAAAAGCAGCCATGTAACACATATATTATTCCTCAGGGATTATTTTTAAAAATGAATCTGGAAAAATTGATTGAATTTGGCTTCAGGTTCACTGAAATTTTTTTATATTAAAAAAAACCCCAAACTAAACCCAAAAATCAACATGGTATTCATTCTGGAATGTCAACACAACCAGAAATTTCAGCAGTGCAATCCTTGCATTATTGTGAATGGATCTGAGACACTCTCTTGATGCTTTAAATGCAGCCATTTCAAAAGTACTTCCAAAAAAAAGTACTTCACAACTAATGTTCTTGTAAAAAAAAAAAAAGGTTGAATATTTTAAGAGATCACTGAATTATAAATTATTCTGGTCTCAATCCTCTGCATTATTATGAGAATGAACAGATTTTTCATTTAGAAATCATGAGCATTTTTAGTTCTGTTATTTATTTGTTTTAAATGTTCTACATAAAATCAGTCAGAGAAGAAACAGAAGAAATAAAGCAGATGTCCACATAGTCATAGAAGTATATTTTAGAAGTGTTTTTTCCTAAAAGGACTTCTAAAATATTTGGAAGCAGAAGGGTTTTTTTAATGTTTAAACACAGTTACTGTTTTGCAGATATGCTCAGCACTTGCACCTTCCATCAGTTTGAGATACAACTGTAAATGCACACAACCCTCCAAAATAAGATTGATTCTTTCTGCCTTGGGGAACATTTTATAAATTTGTTTGCCATAAGAATTTAAAAAAAAAAAACACTATAGAAGATCATTAAAATCTAGGAAATCCAGAACTTCAATATTGGAATTCCTTCCCATGCACTCCAGAAATCTTCCACTTCTGCTTTTATATTTTTTGCACTGCTCTTTTACCAATATTGTAGTAACTAGGAGCCACAGAGAGGACCAGGTTTCTCTTGTACTAAGAACTCTGCAGCTACAGATCAAAATTACAGTGCTGCCCCCAAAACCCCTACAATTCAATACTGAAACACAAATCAAAGCAGGTAACAGTACAAGCAAGCAGGATGGCATTTCTCTGTAGCATGAGTGTAGTTTATCTGTTGAGCCTGATACATCGTTAAGGACTAAGAGTTGAAGTACATTTTTTTCTCCTCAATTTAGAGAGCCTCCCAGAGAATGCAGCACTTAGAAGATAGTGTTTTCTGCATTGCTAAAGGCCTTGTCAGCTGCACTGGCTGTGCCAAGACAACACAGTGTCTAACCAGGATTTTTGTCATTAGGATTTAATATTTGAACTTGATGACATTTGATGGGATATTATGAATGAGTAAAAATGGGGTCATTTATTATGATAGCATCTTGAATCCTTGAGGCTATAAAAGGATGCTATTGTACACATGCCATTAAAGATTAAAAGACAAACACAATCCCAACAATGTATTCACTAAGTATAGTCACGCAGAGCCTTACTGAAAAGAAAGGCATCACTAACAAAATTACTTAAATTAAAGTAAATACAAACCTGGATTCCTGTCAGAGATTCCTGCTTATAGCTCTCAAACTTATATGGATTCCTTGAGTATCTCTGCCTTTGGATGCAGTGCCTTTACGCTCTACGTCTTTGGTTCTCTCATAGAAACTTAGCCAAAAGTCATATCAGCCTTTTGTTCTCCATTGACTCAAGAGGCTTAAAAACCAGATATATCTGAAAGGAAAAATCTTCTTCAAGGGAGCCAGGTAACCGGCAGTGAATGAAATCTAGCTAAGACAAATTTTGTTTAGTTTTAGAAAATCTACTTGTCATCTGGGTTATGGAAGACAAAGTCTTGAATATAAATACCAAGTTGCCCTCAACACGAGACCAAGGACCATGAACTCATCTGCTCCCCTCTTTATAGCACTCCATCTTCAGCATCTCAATCTTGTTTTCTTAGACCTTTTTCTTTCTGCTTTCACCTAATCCGCACTACTCAAGAAGCATTAAGGCTAAACATTAACATCCACAGACTGAGGCTGCTGTTACCTTTGCCTTCTCTTCATACAGACTGTCCCATTCACATTTGAAATGCAGTTCAGATTAGATAGCTTAGAATAAATATCCATACATTTCTCTGTGTCAGTTTAGGATAAGAAGCTCTCTCCTCCTCCACAATAAATGCCATATATAATGGCAAAAAACAGTCATGCAAAGCAAAGCTTGTACAAAGCAATACAAAGTAATCTAAATCATCCTCATTCCATCCTTGGTCCAGAGTCTTTTCCTGGTGCTTCACATCCCACAGGCCACTCGAATCCCTTCTCAACTCTGCAGTAAAGATCACCTATCTGCCTTTGGCCACCTGCTTCTGCCAAGAGGGTGGACTTGAGAGCTGCATTACTAATGAGATGTCGCAGTTGCAGATTTGCACTTCTTTGATTTTTTGGTTGATTACTCTAAACTGCTGTTTCTACCAAGAAGCTGTAAAACAAACTGGCCAGGCTTGGGCAGAACACTTTCAGTGGCTGTTCCACTTCTACCAGCATGTAATAGAGTCATGCTCGAAGCAACTACCAGTCGTGAAAACTGTTAGGCTTTTACTGATGTATTGAAGAAACCAGTTTAATATCTGTACAAAGCCTTACTACATTTATGTTCCCTGTTTGGAGACTTATCCCTATTTAGAGTTCAGGATTGTCACGTGAACTAAAGGAATATCATGGAGAGCAGGTGGAAGACTAATGAAAAAAGGAAATAAGGCTGATGGATAGGGAGAGGTTAAAAATATTAAAACAAACAATGCAAAAAGCTCTATGCAAGGAAGTCCTTTCTAAGTGACATGCTTTCCATCCCATTTCTTTCTCCTTTGGTTTTTACCCTTTCCCTAGCTGCCCCATTTTCATTCTGCTGTTAGCCACACCTGCAGGCTTCTGTGCTAGCACCAAGTATTACTAAAGCACAGTGCCAGCCCACGTGTCTGCCATCCCATTCTGCCTGTTCTTTGCTCTCTCACCTTCGTCTCTATAGGTATATTCTCATTTAAATCAAGCATCCTGTCCCTCAAGGACCGATGCTAAAAAGCAGTTCCCCAGTCCACATCCACGGCAAGTGTAAAGCAATGAATACCTGCCTACTTTGCTAAAAAGAAAAGGGTTCCTCCATTTCTTTGGATTACACACGGTGACAATGACTTGTATCACCAACATTATGATTTACTGCTTCCCTCTAAATGTTTTCCGAATGTGTCTCCGTGCAGATACAGTCTCTTGGATCAGGACAGTAGGAGGGACTCTGGCACTGTCTCGTGCCACTCAGAAGCTGCTTCCCTTTCTGTGGAGTGCTAATGACTACCAAAAAGCATAAGGCATCCACACTAAGGGGACCCAGCGGCTGAATTCTGCAGGCAACAATTCAAAATACACACAAAATTCAACAGAAGGCTTTGACTTAAAACCTCCCCAAAAGTCACATTCTTTCCTTTCAGAGATGACCACTGGAAACTGCCATGAAAGTGTGCCATCTCAGCATGGAGAGTCCCTAGCTGCCTTTAATCGTGATAGCTGCTACCCTAAACATCACCTTTTGCTGCTTACACAGGCTGAACTTGTAGCCAGCACCACGTCAGCCAACTGCTTATGCTCCAAGGCTATCAGTAACGTATGCAGCAAATGCTCCTCTGTTCAGATCTGTAACTCGGCTTCCAAAGTGACATCCTTATTCATTTTCTCCTACTATTTTAAAGAAGAATATACTACAAACAGTACTTACTATTTTGCTTTTCAAAACGAGTATGAAACAAAAGCTCAGCTAAAACAACATAAATTTTCTGGGAGACTGGAGCAAGAAGATAAGCACTGGAGTTTTCACTGCTCAAATGAGATACAGTTCTCCTGAATCAAAAAATATTCAGCTTGAATGCTACAGTTCAGAGGAAAAATTGATTAAGCCCATTATAGAAACCTGCAGTTATTTATCAGTATTCATCAGTAATCCATAAACTCTCTACTGGGTCTTTTGTTTCCTCCTTATCTATGAAATGTGCAAATCATATTTTATGGTTTCTTTTTTTTTTTAAAACCAGCTTTAACAAAGTTTTTTAAACTTTAAGACTGCAGTCATCCAAAAAGGAGCAAAAGGGAACACCCATAGGTATTGTCCTAAAGTTCAAACTGGTTTATTTGTGAATCAGTGTCAGCTCTTAGATTACACTAAAAGTATATGGGATCTTGAACAAAATGCTTTTAATAGCATTTGGATACTGTTTCCCTTGTCTCTACCCTGTAAGGCAAGCATGTAGATCTCATTACTTATCACCGAATCACAGAATATGCTGCGTTGAAAGGGACCCACATGGATCATAAAGTCCAGCTCTTAAGTGAATGGCCCACACAGGGATCAAACCCACAACCTTGGTTATTAGCACCATGCTCCAAACAGCTGAGCTCATCTCAGCTCATTTCTCCCTGAAGCTCTCCTAACATGGTCCTATTAATTCAATAAACTGTGAAAGCAAAGAAAGGATTTGTAGGAATTGGGTTCCTATTATGTTAATGTAATCTCTGCATTACAAGGCAAGTGTTTAGCGAGTGCTAAGGAGCTTGAGTTTGTAGGTTCAAATTATAATAATCTGACACTGTCTGTTTGGTGGCAACTGGATCTAGGACAAGCAATTTAATGGAGTCAAAGTGGTGCCTCCAGCAATTCTGAGGATGCATAGAAGTGTTTCCCTTCTGCCTTTGAACAGTGAGCAACAAACATTGTAGCCTAAAGGAGATGGGGAATCCTTCAGGAAAGCATAATCGCATCAGATCCACACTGCAAAATCTGCAAAAGAGAACTGTCAGAAGGGGAAACAATCAAGAGTATGTAAAGCAAAAAGCATGTAAAATCATGGTGCCAAATCTCTATTTCTACACCTCCTCACCACTCCTTTTCAGTTCTCTCACGCTGTAGAATAGGATACAGCACCCTAAAAAGAACATGCCTGCCCCACCAATGGTACTGCAAGCTCTGATATTCCCTGTGAAAACAGAGCTCAGATTTTCCCATTTTAAAAGCCCAGGCTGCTACATATTGAGCCAAATGAAACTCTCCGCGAGCAATTGCCATCACAGCACCTACGCAAGACAAGGGAGCCAGATATGGTTCAGCAAAATTTACTGTGAAAAATCTTTAGGAGGGAGGATATTGTCAAAAGACACATTTCCAACAAAATTTTTACTCAGATGTTGTGTGGTCAGCAAGTGCTTCCATCCACCTACAGGGACCTACACTCACCCAGGTCATGTCTTCCTTGGGAGGAAACTATAAATAGAGATGCAAAGCACAGTACAAAGAACCCAAATCTATCTATAGGCTCTGTAAGGCTGTGTGTGTTCTGCCAAAGAAAAGTTCCTGCACAATGCAGAGGCAGATGTTGCTGGCAGCATTTACTTGGAGGGCTCCCTATTTCTGCAACCCTTTAATGTGTGCAAGGACTTGGCTCAGGAACAGTCCCTTTCAGCTTTCCCTGCTGTTACTCTACTCACTCCAGCACATTTCAGTCCTCTTCCCAGCAGAGCTGTTACTGAGCTTCCCTCTTCCCCTCACGCGGGACTTTACCAGTGTTCTCCCACGCTGTTACCTAATCTTCTGAACTCCTTTCTCCTGTGCAGGGAAATACTGTGATAAGGAGGTAGATATTTCTTTCATCTGCTTGTACTCCCAGTTTTACATTATCCCTATGCTGATGGGAGTAAGAAAGCACAGACAGGGATACAACAGCAGACAGAGTGTTTGAAAAGGAAAACTCATTATTGATCATGTGGTAAGGTAAAGGAGAGACACATCAAAACACTTTCAAGACTTCCTGAAACGGGCCTGAGTTACACTACTATCTGAAGAGACTAATCCATAAAAGGAAGATGCTTACAGAATGTCAGTGAGACTACAGGATGCTGCAGGAAAGACAATTAGGAGACTGTCAGCTGAAAGATATCATGGGGTAATGGCTCCTGCTGCTGCCAGAATACAATCCTCAAAAATAAATGTCGTCAAAACTGTGCATAATTTTCAATGCAGGAGACACTGATCTCATGGCAGAAATCTATTTTTATGTTATGTCTGATGTGCTAAATGATTCATAAATAAAGAATGTTTTCTATAAGAAAGATTTCTCAAATAACCAGACAACTGGCATTGGTATTACTTAAGTATGTCCTTTTTTTTGTTTGTGAATAGTCAAATTGAAACCCCTTAGAATACAGCCAGCTGACAAACAATCTGAGCCAAGATGGACCTTTTGCCTGAGCATAGTGATAGCTCAGCCAGCTCTGAATGGCTTTATCCCACGGCAGTACTTGGTAGAAGAGCTTATATGTAGCAGCTGTGAATGAGATTCTAGGCAGGTATTAGGATTTAGAAAATCCATCCTCACATCCCATCTTCCACAATTTACTAGGCTGTATTTACAGTTGGAAGCAGTGGACAAAAGAGGAGTGATGCGCAGTGAGAACCTGAGACTCACACCATCTGGAGCACACTGTGTTACTTAAGTGCATCTCACAGTCAACCAGGAAGCCCAGCTTCATCCAAAATGATATCCAATTCGTGAGCTCCAAGCCTGCTCAGGGATACAAACCAAAGCACAGATATGACTTGGAGGTTCACTCCAAAAGCGTATTTCTGATTGAAGCTTCTCTGCTGAATACATCTGGAGAAAATTTCTCTTTTTCCTCCTTATAGTTCAGTTTCTCCTCTCTAAACATAGTGGAAAACTTTTGTTTTACATTTGTAGACCCATAGAACTGCAGACATTTCACCAGAGTTGCAGGTCCAGACTTTTCTTAAACTGTATCTTGTCTGAGTGGCCATGGCAGGCACACTGCAAGGTCCTGGTTTCCTATTCACTCAGCCTAGAGACTCAGCCAAAGGCTGTAAGAGTTTCCTTCCCATGGAAAACGGTGTCCAGGAGCAACCTGGGAGATGACTCTTTGGCTCTGCATCTTAGACACATCCTTAGCTAAAATACTACCGAAAGATTCACGTCTAGTGCTCTCACACAGATGCTTAGGTGTAAAGTAGTGCTACTTGATGGCACCAGCTGGTGAATTAGTAGGAAACAGGGCTCCTCTAGTGGAAAAACTTCTGTTATTCTTGCTTCTTCCTGAACAGCATGAATTCATTGCATTCCATCAAAGAGTATTGCCTCAGCATGTACCCAGAGATCACTCTGCCCTAATTTGAGGGTGTGCTCTAACAGTTTATATCTTCAGGACATTACAACACAGAAGTTTCCAACTTTTGACATTTATTACTTATGAAAATTGTTACTAATACTCATACTCATCACGTGAAAGGCGACATTCATCTATGCATGTCCCTTATATTCTGAGGCGCGACAGAGAAGTGGTAAAATGTGATCATGTACTAAAATATTAATAAACTGACAATTTTTTAACCCAATCTCATGATTTTTGAGCAGCTGGTGTTGGCAATCCTACATGTTCATTGATTATTACCTTCTCCATGGAACTGCTAGAGTAAATACAGAGCAGCGTTATTGCTGGGAAAGGGTAGATTAAGTCCAAATATAGCTGTATAGAATGTTCTGAAATATGACTGATAACAACTAAAATTAAGTATGACTGACAAGTGGGCACTGGGCCAAGAAAGCAAAAGACTTAGGTATTCAAGTCAAGCCCCTCTGGCATAAATTGTTTTGTGCAGTTCCAATACAACTATTTTAGTTATTTTAGTTATTAATACTGAGAAACACTGCCTGGGATCTTTCTCCAGTCCATCAAACCTTACTATTGATCTGTTTCAAATGACACATTTATACAGAACATTTCCTCTAACACAACTGCAAGGGAAGTTTTTGTTGGCCTGGATTTTTTGTCTATAACATAATCTTGCCTTATTCAGGAAAGTTTGTTATAATACTGCACTGAGGATGCAGTTGTCTCTGGACTCCAATCTGTGAATTTGCTCATGAAAATGCTGGCAAGAAGAAATTAAATACAAGGACAATGAATCTTCCTCCAGTATCTATAGAATATCTGAGAAAATGAAACTTTTGCTGTGGACTGCAGATTATTTAGGAGAGAAATGTTCACAGCCCAGGGAGGGAAAAGGAAGAGGTGAAAGATGACTTTGCTAGCACCGTGAAAACAGAAGACTTCAAAGATGCATTTTACCTCTCAATGTCCAGAGATACCACTGATTTTATTTGGGAACCTCTTTCACTACGCATATAGTGTTTAAAGGAAAAGTTCAGGAATAATAAGGTACTGTAATCATGAGATTTCCCTTCTGGTTGCAAAAGAAGAAAATGTGTTCCAGCAGAAAGCATGCACACAGAAACTTTGAACTCCAGTTATCCGTGTCAAAGTCAGCAGCCAGAGGCAAAATATCCAGCTTTACAGTGCAGCATTTCGAAACTGGGAAGTGTTACAAGCCATAGAGAGAGGGCCTGGGGATTTTGAAATTACTTTCTCTAAAGTAGAATGAACAGGGCTTTTAGGTGATTATTATTTTACTGATAGCCAACATTAAAAAATTACCTTTGCTTCTGCAATTCTGAAAATCAAGGGGGAAAAAAAAGCAATGACAACAAAGCTGAAAAGTAGTGAAAGCAATACTTACCGTAGGTTCCTCTAATGCTTTTCACATCTAGAAACTGGAAGATAAAAGAATATAGAATAAAAGAATATTGCTCACCCGGAATAAAGCACTGTTTTCACAATTTCCATTCTGCTTTTATTCAGGTAATACAAAACTGCAGAGAAATGGTTTATAAAGAACACAACCTACTGCCCCAAAAGTGTTATTCATTCCGTAGCCTTTACAATAATGCCATCGGAAAGTTTCCAATTCCTTCATTTACTTTCTCAGACAAGTTCTGCATGGGAACCTGAAAAGAATACTATAGATATGTGACAAGAAGTAGATACCCCCAGATAAGATTCAACACCTTAAAAACGATTCCTGATCCCCATCATACAACAGTGAACACAATGCCCTTATTGCCAAAATTGCTAGTAAGTAACTATTGCTATCAAGTATTTCATGTGTAGAAGCCTTATCTCAAGACAAAGAAGTGCCCAAGAAACAGAAGTGAAATACAGAATTATTTCTAAATTTATAGAGAAGATATAAATGGCTGCCTCCCTAACACCATCTTCTTAAAAAAAACCCCAAGAATTCTGTTATGAGAAAGTTACATAGTAAAAACTTTGGTTAAATTTATATTAATATTTTAAGTCTATTACCATTTTAAAACAAAAAAAATCTACAGTTTTTATTAATTTTCAGTATGGATAGATCTATGAAAGAAAAATCTCTCAGTTGTCAATAGAAGCCTATTTCCAAGAGTCATGTCTGCTGTATGGAGTACATATGGGTGATAAAGCACCAATAAATTCAGGTACAAGTTTTAGAGGTAACTCCCACCTTAGTCTGTGTATAGACTTAATTGATTTCTTTCAGTTGATAAATCAAATGGAACATGTTTACGATATCAGCCTCTTACGTTAATAAAGTTTATCTTGGTGATCATCTCCTAGTTTGGGGGTTTGTAAATATTATGTATACACACACACAAAAAGCAAATATTAAGCAAATCCAATCTAGTACTCTTAAAAATGAGTGCTGCATAAACAAAACATAAGTGCACATGGCAATTTTATGTTCTACATCCACCCACACAGTTGTTCTCAGCAATTCAAGAACAGAGTTGCATGGGCAGATTGACAGAATTTGAGTTACAGACATCTGTGCTGAAATAATGATCAGCATATGAAGGCTTCGTTCATTAAGCAACTGATTATGGTCTTGTTTTTTTATTTATTATATCCTTAAGAACAAAATAAATACAATAATCACAGCAACAACAACAACAACAACAACAACAAAAAGCAGAATAAGCTCAAGGAATGAAGGTGCTTCTTTCATTCACTCCCAGAGATCTACTCATCTTGCAACATAATCTTAGTGCTATTCCAGGAACAAGCCATGATAAACAAACTTGCATGTATGAAACCAGTGATCCTGAAAATCTGGAAAAAAATGGAATAAACTACAGGATCTTATTTTCCTTAGCTGCTGCCAATACCACACTGACCCCTTACAGACCAGACGTCCAACTGCCAGTCCCCATTATTTGTCTCAGTGTCTAAAAGTGAGACCTCAGCTTAAAGCCCAAAGCAGGAAGTCTTTTCCTTCCAGGACATTTTGTTTATGTTAACTGTACAAAGTTTTATGGTCTTCAAAAATGCCCAATCTTTCTTTGAACCCTTCTAGGGTGAGTGGCCTCATTTTGCACCCATAACTTCCTATGGCAGCAAGTTTTACAGTCTGATTACCTACTAAGTCAGCAAGCCTGATAAGCAAAGCAGTCTTGGCAAAAGTCTAGGGACTAAAGCAAGTGATGAACCAAAAGTCTAAGACAAAACCAAGTTTCTTCCTTTAAAGGAAAGACCTTATGCTATTTTTTTTT
>VZTG01002166.1:2905605-3022328 GCA_013397845.1 Melanocharis versteri | reverse complement strand
TTTTTTTTTGCCACAGAATGTTCTCATGCTCCCATGGTACACAAACAACAGCAGAACCTCCATTTGTAACTGTAATTGTATTCATGTCATCCTCCCATGTATCTCTCTTGCAAGGTAAACAATTCCCAGTCTTCAATTTTGTGAGCTAAAACAAGAGAGAAATCACACCTAGGTTTTGTTCCAACAGCTTGCAGCAGCAAAGTTTCACAGCTTACTTTTAAGCATCAAGACTTCAATTGATTAACTGAAAAAGATAAATCTGTATGTTTTTCACAGCTTCCTTGGAGCTCCAGGGCACGAACCTTTTCTTTCTCTGGCTTTCAGTCAATACCGAATGACTTTTCAAGAACTTGATTCAAGAGCAACAATGAAGCAAGAAGTAGCTATACAATGGTGCTATCTCAAGGCATGACCTACCACAAACCTGAGCTCTTCTGGTACGGCAGCATGCATTCATACTGGGGAAAAAAGGCAGAAGAGCAAGAAACAACACAACTTTAGCAAGTGAGCTTACCAGGCGCACCCATTTCTTTTGGCAAATGCTGGAAGAACTGAACTGGAGGAGCTGTATTGCGTCTGCAGACAAATATGCCCAGAATCATTGTAATACAAGCTAGATCCCATGGATTTCAAAAGGTCAGGACTGTTACCACACAAACTCATCTATGATTCACAACATTCTACTCTAAAAGAATATGTGTACCACACCTTCGGGGTCTTCTGCTCCACTACAGGCAGACTTGTAATCAAACCATTTTTAATTTATTTTTCTCAGGAATAAACAGAATCCTGATCAAAAAATTCTTTTCAACCACAAATTATGCAGCACATCTTCCAGTTCGTTAATACTGCCTAGTCTTGAAAGCTACAGGGATTTCACAATTCTTCCTGTAACATTTACAAAATATTTCCATAAATTTCCTACTTACTGAGCAAATAACATACCCTCTCCACTTAATGTTCCTAACAGAGAGTCAGAACATCCACTCAGGGTATCACGTATGGAGCACTCAGCTGGTTCTCTCAATAGGAGAACAGCAGAGCTTGTGGGCTTGAAATTTCCCCAAGAAGAAAACCTGCCTTCAGGGCAAGAGGCACAGGTAAGAACTGGTGCAGCAAAGACTCAGGGTTCTGGTTCACAGCCCTGCTCCCACAAGTGAATGGATGTGCAGGGGTCCCAAGGGCTTCCCCTGTTACTGAACAGTGGTTATCCTGTATAGGGTGTCTGATAAAAATGGGATAAATCCAAGACAACTCAAGGCTCCCTTTTGCCACCACCAAACTCAAATTCTAAAATCTAAGTAGAAGGCGTTACACGGGTGGGTAAAGAAATCATATCACACATATTTTATATGGGTATTTTACTTTCTAAAATATCTCCTATGAATAGATCTTCCCCCAGTTTACAAGCAAAGTACATTTTAATAGTTTTCACTCAGTGCATGACCACAGATATTTTTATAGCAAATGCATCTCCAAAACTGCATGTGGGACTCTCAATAAGCAATGATCTAACTGGTGGGGGTCACTAACGATTAAACATTACCAACAAATGATCCTTTTTAGCCAGGTCTCAGTACGTTTAATCTCAGCCAACTCACAGCAGGAACTCCAGCCATGAATTCATGCTGATAGACTTGTCACAGCAGGATGCCCTGGGTCACTACAGCATGCCAGCTGGCACCTGCCTGGGATCCACAGCAGGCACAGAATGCTTGAGGAACACCACAGGCCCATGAGCTCTGTGCAGGGCAAGGCTGTGCCGTGTCCTACGGCAGCCGAGGGGCTGCTGACTTCTCAGGAACACTAAATTCACAAACAGAAGCAGCATCGTATCACAATCCCCTGGTTTATGATGCTGACTTTGTTTAGCAAAAGCCTTATTTTATGCAACGAATTAAACATTTCTGATGTTTTCGGAAGACAGTGGGAGAGAAGGGAATCCCTTGATAAAAGACACGTGAATCACTTGTTAAAGTGGAGACACAGCAATTTAGTTCCAGAAAACAAAACCACTGCTGCATCTGTTGCAAAATGTGAAATATGTAAAAATTTTCTTAAAAAAAGATGCTGTTTGATCTTTGTATACATTCCATTCTGATCAACAAGAAAGGAGAGCTAACCTGTGAAACACACAGCAGCTAACAACCAAGCTCTACAAGGTGTCCAGGGGTTAGAAAGAAAAATTTCGTGCTGGTAGAATTGCCTTGTTAAACCTTGTTAAGGTTTAGGGCTTGACACGATTCAGTGGTCTCAGACCTAGTGAGAGCTTAACAAAGGCTTAGGATGTAGGAAGAAGGATATACCAACGACAGTGGAAACAAAGAATGAAGAATTTACAGGCCACAGGGACATCTGATGAAACTCCCAAGATAAGGAAGACAACTTGGCAACTGCGCTGAATCAGCTCCGGCTGGGTAAAAGGTAATCCTGGGAGAGGGAGATGGCAACCACCGACTCAGACCATCAACTCAAGAAACCCACAGACCCAAGAGAAGAGAAAGACTGAGCATATGGACTAATTAGTATGGGAAGCAAGAAAATAATTGACAAATAGAAGATAGACTACTAAATAATAAGAGAACTAGGTAACTTCCAGGCAATTATCATTAATGCCTTTGTTTGCTAAAATACATACAAAGTAAAAAGTTTCAGTAGTCGGTGTGCTTGATTTCTGGAACACCACCGAGGACCCAGGCTTGTGCAACTCTGAGATAAATGTTCTATGTCTCTCTCGAGTGTGCCTGTACCAGCAATGGTGTGACCAGAAGGACCAGGGATGCGATTCTTCCCCTGCACTCAGCACTGGTGAGGCCACACATCGAGCGCTGTGTCCAGTTCTGGGCCCCTCAATTCGGGAAGGACATGGAGGTGCTGGAGTGTGTCCAGAGAAGGGCAGTGGAGCTGGGGAAGGATCTGAAGAAGAAGTCTTATGAGAGCAGCTGCGGGAGCTGGGGGTGTTTAGCCTGGGAAAAAAAAGAGGCTCAGGGTGACCTTGTCACTCCAGAATTCCCTGGACAGGGCTGTAGCCAGGTGGGGTCGGTTTCTCCTCCCAGGGAGCCAGCGGCAGGTTGAAAAGAAATGACCTCAAGCAGCGCCTAGGGAGGTTTAGGCTGGGATTTCTTCACAGAAGGAGTGATTGGGCATTAAAATGGGCTGCCCGGGGAGGTGGTGGAGTCACCATCCCTGGAGGTGTTTGAGGAAAGCCTGGAAGCGGCACTCGGTGCCCGGGTCTAGTTGCACGGTGGTGATCGGTCACAGGTCGGACGCGATGCTCTCGGAGGTCTTTCCCAACCCGAGTGACTCTGTGATTACCGCTCGCAGCACGGCGGGTCCCCGTCCCGGTCGCCGTCCCGGTCCCCCGCGGACAGCGCCGGGCCGTGAGGGGCCGTGACAGCGCGANTTAATGCCTTTGTTTGCTAAAATACATACAAAGTAAAAAGTTTCAGTAGTCGGTGTGCTTGATTTCTGGAACACCACCGAGGACCCAGGCTTGTGCAACTCTGAGATAAATATTCAATGTCTCTCTCGAGTGTGCCTGTACCAGCAATGGTGTGACCAGAAGGACCAGGGATGCGATTCTTCCCCTGCACTCAGCACTGGTGAGGCCACACATCGAGCGCTGTGTCCAGTTCTGGGCCCCTCAATTCGGGAAGGACATGGAGGTGCTGGAGTGTGTCCAGAGAAGGGCAGTGGAGCTGGGGAAGGATCTGAAGAAGAAGTCTTGTGAGAGCAGCTGCGGGAGCTGGGGGTGTTTAGCCTGGGAAAAAAAAGAGGCTCAGGGGTGACCTTGTCACTCCAGAATTCCCTGGACAGGGCGGTAGCCAGGTGGGGTCGGTTTCTCCTCCCAGGGAGCCAGCGGCAGGTTGAAAAGAAATGACCTCAAGCAGCGCCTAGGGAGGTTTAGGCTGGGATTTCTTCACAGAAGGAGTGATTGGGCATTGAAATGGGCTGCCCGGGGAGGTGGTGGAGTCACCATCCCTGGAGGTGTTTGAGGAAAGCCTGGAAGCGGCACTCGGTGCCCGGGTCTAGTTGCACGGTGGTGATCGGTCACAGGTCGGACGCGATGCTCTCGGAGGTCTTTCCCAACCCGAGTGANCTTCCGGCCGAGCCGTCGCAGCCGGTGCCCGCCCCGGCCCATCATGTACTACAAGTTCAGCGGCTTCGCGCAGCGCCTCGTCGGGGCCACGGCGGCCGCCGCCTACACCCCCCAGGTAACACCCGCGCCCGGGCAGGGGCTGCGGCGCCGCGGGCGCTTGGTGGGCCGGGGAGGGATAGGCCGCCCTCGCGGGCACCGAACGTATCCGGCTCCTCGCGTGACCTTGGGCGACACGGGACTCCGCGCTCTGCCCTGCAGCCCTTCTGTCAGCTTTGGGATGTACTGCGGGTTGTAGGAAGAAATTAACGCGCTTTCGTCATAGAGCACTGCTCCAGAGTTGAGCAATGGCTGGCGGGGTTTTAAACTCAGCGAATCACAGAAGCAGTTAGGCAGGAAAAGATCCGAGATCATCGAGTCCAGCCTGTGACCGAACACCTCCATGTCAGCTGGACCCTGGCACCGAGTGCCACGTCCAGGCTTTCCTCAAGCCCCTCCAGGGACGGCGACTCCACCACCTTCCAGGGCAACCCATCCCAATGTCTAATCTCTCTTTCTATGAAGAGATTCCTCCCGATGTACAACCTAAACCTCCCCTGGCACAGTTTGAGGCCATTTCCTCCCATCCTGCCTTTAGTTGCTTGGGAGAAGAGGCCGACCCTCACCTGGCTGCAGCCTCCTTTCAGGGAGTTGTGGGGAGCGATAAGGTCACCCCTGAGCCTGTTTTTCTCCAGGCTAAACACCTCCAGCTCCCTCAGCTGCTCCTCCTCAGACATGTGCTCCAAACCCTTCTCCAGCTTCATTGCCCTTCTCTGTACCTGTTCCAGTACCTCAGTGTCCTTTCTGAAATGAGGGGCCCAGAACTGGACATTGAACCGTAAATTGCAGCTGGCAAATGGGAACAGCACTGTAGGTAGCCCCCTCTCTTGTCTCCATGCACGCAGGAAAAAAAAATTACTGCAAGCATTAAAACCCTTCCCAAGGAGGACACAAATCCATAAAAGTTTGTTCAGCACAAAATGAAAACTCACCTTTTCTCTGTATGATGCCAGCTTAGTAAATAAGTGTATAGAGGTTAAAGATGGCATTAAATAAGCTTATACTTTTCACACTGAGTAGTGAAGGTACGTGGTTAATTCTTCACAAGCAAAGCAAATCTGAGTGAGGGCAGAATGAACCCCAGGTCATTTCAAAACACGGAGAGTTGCATATCCGTGAAAATAAATCACAGAAATTGTTTGCTTTTCTGTACATTAGCATAAATTGCTAAGTAATATTAGGAAGATTTGTAACATGATTTTATCATGGGACGAATGCAGCATGGTTGTTATGCCATGTTCAATTTTCTGAGTAAAGTCTGAAAAAAAAAATTCTTACAGCTTAAAAAAAACCAACAAAAAACCTGTAACCTGGAGATTAAGAGTTGTAAGAATGATTTTTAAAAAGTCAACCTTTCAAAGAACTGCCTCCGGAGAGCAAACATCTGATTAAACAACACAAGTCTTAAGGAAAAAAGTAGATACATGTGCACACGCACAAATGAAATCAAAGTTATGGTTGGTCTTCTTCCCAATAAATTCATTGATAAAAAGTAACTGAAATTAGTAAAAGTCACTACATTCTTGTAGACTAATGTGTATTGTTGTGATACACAACACTGTTTCATTCTTAGCCTGTTAATTCTGTTACCAACCTATTTTACAGTTCTGCTTTTCTGGGTATCCTTGACTTGTGAGAGTTTTACTTGGAAAATCCACTCATCTTCTGCAAGCAAGAATATCGTATTAAGCAGCTGTAAGATCTCAGAGGGGCCCAGAACAGCTGCAGAGCTTTTTATTTTTAAATTTCTTTTGAAGTTATGAGAACTGGATGATCAGACTGAGTACAGTGGTTAATGGTTCATACTCTGCCAGGATGCCTCTAACAAGTGGAATGCTGCAGGTTACCGCAGGACTTTACCAGTTCCCTGGAGCTGTGGGAATGGCAACTGGAGCAAGTTCAGCAGAGGTCAGCAGCCAGCTGAGGTTAGCAAGATGGAGCCAGGCTTTGCACGGGTGGGCAAAAGACACCAGGCATAAACTGCAAGAAGAGAGGTTCAGACTGGACATGTTCGTGGTGGGAAGAGTCAGGCAGTGGGGCGGCTGCCCAGAGAGGGAGGTTGTGCACTCTGTCCTCAGAGGCTTTCAAGGCCAGGCCAGACAAAACCCACATCAACCTGGTGTCACCTTGCTCTGGACTAAAGAGCACTAGAGGGCCCTTCCATCCTGACTTAACCTTAGGATCTTAAATAAACACTGAGGTAACAGAAAGTTTCTGATACAGCAGTTTCTGTCCAAGATGGTTTTTTGTCCTTGTCTTTCCCCATCACTTTGGAAGGCTTCCTGGATAGCTACTGGGGGACAGGGGTGCGAGAAATGGAAGACAGCGGAATAAATAATGTTCTAGTATGTATAGCACTTATACATTAGCAATATATCCAGCACTATTGCAGTGATTGGGGCACTTCTTACCTCTCCAGACAAAGTTATATTCAAAGAATAAACATTGATACTTCATTTGTATAGTGGAAAGCAAAGGCTTGGGGGAGGAATGGGGAAGGGCTTCAAGCCTAAACAGTAAAGAACCTCCTTTCTGGAAGTTACATTTTTAAAACTTACTTTCAGTCCCTTTTTTGCAATGTTATTAGGGCAGCTTTTTGGTAGAATTTCCTTTTTTTTTTTCTCCCTAGGCTTGACTGAATTCCCAGGTCACACATTTAGATGCATCAGTCTACTAAAAATATTTTCAATAAACAGCAATTGAAATATAAGGGTAATCCCATGAGTATGTAGGTGTTAAGTCCGAAACAAAGTAAATTTTTTCCTATTGAGTTCATTGCTCCATTTAATAACACTATCGCTCAGTGTGTAAAGTGGTTTGCTTTTTATGCTCCTATTTATTTTGATGTTTCTGAAAAAGTGAAGACATCCTGCCATTCAAATTCTCCTTGGTAAAATATACAGTATAATAATTCTCTATTCTGTGCTGTTGCATTCTGGTGCTTCCCAATGGAGTACTGTTTTGCTGCAGGTTTAAGCTTACTGGGGGCTTGCAAAATAACAGTCCAAATGGATTTCAGAAATTCTTTTGCTGACAGTAACATAACTAACAGCTTGTGCTAACAAAAAAAAATCTCTTGAGTTTGAAATCTGTATTGTTCTTTTCATCTCAGACTTAGCATTCTTAGAAGACTTAATTTTGCATTTAACAAAGCTGTATAGAGTAGTCTGAACAATTTATCTTGTTTGAATAAATGGGAACTTCCTTAGCTAGTTGAGGGGTGAAATAGTTTAAAAACTACTAATATTTAGGAGGATAATGATTCCCATAACCATTACAAATTCAATAAAAAATATTAATTCAAAGACTTAGCTTATGTTTAAAGTACAAGCAGTGGGATCAGTTTCAAATGGTGTCAAATGAGGACAAGTACATAAACTTTTCCTTAGTTCTTCTGCTGAACATGATGCTAGTAGAAATTTACTTGTACTACTAGATCTTAGCTTGATACAACTTATTTTGCTTGTAGCTATTTAAAGCCCCCATGAGCCACAGACATCTTAATTTTAGCCAATATGAACTGCTTAGAGTTTGTTGAGAATCTATACTATTAACCTTTTATGCCCTAGATGATACTTAATACATACACAAGATCACTGTCACTGGATCATCCTCCCAGTACGAACAAAGACTCAAGTGATTTTACCTAACAGCCTTGTGTTAGTCATAACAAGTATATTTAACCTTATGCAGTGAGGTTGTTCCACTATGAAGGACCTGCTACTTAGTTTAGAAGTGTCTAGTTTCAGTAGGTTCATAAAAGTTATTTCAATGCGTGTTCTGAAATACTGATTCTCAGAGCAACTTCCCCATTCCCCATTTCCCTTTGGCCCTTACCTCAGTTTTCTCTCCTTTCTCATTCTCTGATCTGTTTGAACAATTTCCCTTAGTGCTATCTCCATTAAATTATGCTCCAAATCTTTAAATGTTTTTGCTGTCAGGAAAATGTAAATCTAATTTGCAAATTCCTACTAGCAAGGTGTAAATTTGTTTTAACTTTGAGCCTGATGGCCAACCCACAGATACATTGGGTCCTAAGATCTTCAGACCTCTGACAGGAAAACAAGCACACTCTAGAGAAGGGTAGGCAGAGAATTCTGTTTGCTCTTTTGGATTCGCTACATGTCTTGACCTTCCATTGAGGACTTCAGCATTTGAAAAAGTCATTGCTGTAGCATGCTGATGAAATCAGCTGATGTTGACTCTTCTCATAACTACATCTGCTGTACTTTGTCCAAGCATTGGAAAAAAATCATGTTACAGTGATTAGAAATAAAAGATTGACACCTTAATATCAGAAGAGGAATTATCAAATGATTAACCTTTTTTTTTTTTATGAAGCATGATCAAATGTGTAGAGGCATTAATTCCTCAGTACTATCCTGAGTGTAGTGAGAATTTCCTGTCATTAAATAAACCTGTGGTTTTAATGATGTAATGATGTTAAATACAGCAACCAAAGGTCATTTAAGGTGTGTCAATTCTTACTTGCAGCGAGAATCTGCAAGTGAATTGCAGGATCTGCAGTGAAATTCAGCCTTTACATTACACTGTGGATTTCTCCTCAGCCATGCTAAGCTTAGTAAGCTGGGTGTGAGATAAAGCACTTGCCACTTTCTCTCAATAACCACAGGCAAGTACCAAGTTGGAACAGCCAGGCATTTGCACTAATTTAACCGAGCTTGGTTGGAGTTGGCCAAGACTCACAATTCATGGACAGAATTCAAGTGAAATTTTACATTGGTGAGGAACCCTAATGCAGTGTCTGGGTTAAGCAAACTGAACTGTCTCCCTTCTGCAGTGTGTGTTTTGTTGTACTCTTTCCTGAAGCCAGTGAACCACATCAAGGTTTTTTATTTAAATTGCTATATCATGTTCTGAAGTGGCACCATGCTGCTTTCGAAGTAACTTACACCAGTACACTGATGATTATGTGAGTTTTCTGAACTGGCTCCATTTGATTTCACAATGAAGCATCCAATTTGATTTCACAATGAAATTTGTCACTTGAGCCAGGTCTGACTGCTATGGCTCCTGCAGAGGGGGATCTTACAACAGTCTGAACAGGAATGTATTTCTAAAGCCTAAAAAAGTATGCAATAACCTACAGTTGTTGATTTACTAACTGTTGAAGTTATTAGATGGCGCTGCTTCTGAAAACGTTGGGCTCTCAGGAAGGCAAAAGAGAGATTCAGAACTGGAAACTTTAAAGCAGAGGAAAGAAGTGCATTTTCACATCTGCTGAAATACTAGCAATCAAGAAGGCAAGAAAAGCTTCGGAGAATAAGACACCTGCACATTTAGTATAAACATCTGTTCTATAGTTATTTCTGTCAAATCATCAACTTTTTAAAGACAAATCTAATAAAGTACTCAAAGTTCCTATAGACAGAAATACTTGTCCAAAAGTACTTTCTTCAAGGCCTTTGATGTAGCTGGTACTTAGCCTTGAATATATAATTAGTAACTTCCCCTGGCTAGTAATAGTTCCCTAGATGCTTCCTTCACAGCACTGTGGCCAGAACTGGTCACTGGTCTTAAATAATTCAGTGCTTGCCTTCTGTGCAAGCCTGCTCAGTAGGAAGGCAGTAGTTACTGAATGTGCCAAAGAATTTCATTTTGGCTGCTGCCTTTCAAAACATAACCAGAAAGGTCACAAGTGGATTCTAATATTCATTCAGGCACTAGAAGAGTGGGAAGCTGAACCCACATCTTCAGGGTGGAGCACTGATGACCATTCCATAAGCTATTTTGGGAGGCTGAGAAACGTGGTTTTTCTGCTGAAGATGCCTGTTGTAGCAGAGAATTTACATAAGGAAAACACGTCTGGTCTATGGCTGGCACAAAAGAAAGAGTGCCAGTCTGCTTCCAGCTCTGAATACTGTCAGACAGTTCTCTTCAGTACAAAATGAATCAACTAGTCCTTTGAACAGAAACCAAAATTTCACTGCAGTCTTAACTTGACCCATGGCTGCTTCTGTTTGTAATAAAAACCTGTTGCATTAAACCAACTATACAATGATTTTAATTTCTGTGGCAAGTTAGGAAAAAAAATTGCAGCTGTTTTGAGAGCCATAATAGGAAACACCACTGCCACGTGTCCAGACGTAGCTGTTAAATCTGACTAGAGTAATAAAGACAAGGAGGCCACCTCATGTTGGCTATGACTTTGTGCCCTTAATCATAGAACTGAATTATATGGTTTCTAGTTATGGAAATGCACAGTACAAGCATGTGAACAAAAAGGAAGTTGAGCTGTGCTGCTCATGGGGAGTACATTGAGGTGTGGGAAGGTGCAGCAACATCTGAATTATAGGATATAGTTATACCTGCATAAAATATCCATTATATCAGGGTCTCTGAAGGGCCTTGAGCACCACTTACAACTTCTGTATGACCCAAATCATCCTTTTTTTTCTTTTTGAATCCCTAAACTATACATCCAGTTATTTAAGGCCCAGTTATTTATGGCTACTGCTTGCAGCATTTGGGAGATAGAGTTCATTCCTCACTCTGAGCCTAGCATCAGACTTCCTTGATCCTAATCCTACTGCTCAGAGAGAGTCCTCGATAGTCTGTGTGCAAAACAGAAGCAGTTATGTGGACCAAGTACCAGCACAGAAAAATAACAGCTATAAATTCTTGCCATGAGGAAATTGGAAAAGAGGCTTCAATTTTCCTTGCTGAGCTCTGACCCAGAGCTGTCACTGAGATCTCAGTGAGCCAACAATGTGTTTGTAGCTCATTGTCACAGGTCTTCATACCAGATAAATACTCTTTCTAATGTATCCTTGTAATGACTGGCAGTGTGCCTACCTAATGTCAGGTATGTTTGCAAGTGTGATAAACTTTGATATTTTAATCTTTATTTATGCAGGGACTCAAACCATTAGTTCCCACTGAATCCCTATCTCCGATTTTTGGGACAAGTAAACCTCCTTCAGATTTACGCGCAACTGATTCTTTCTTGGTTAAAAACAAGGTGCCAGACCTACAGAAAGTTTTTCAGGTAATGACAACTTTGAGATTAACTTAAAGAAAGCTGGAGAGTGGGACATATCTGTCCTTAGTTTAACATAGCTAACTACTTTTGCCATTCTACAGTACCTAAGTTCTGTAAAGTCTAGTCAAGAAACTGTCGAGTACAGTATAACCCATGTACTTGTACTATACTACAAAGTATATATATGCCTTGTATAGGAGATAAAGACAGAAAGTGGATAAATGCAGTAACATTGTCTTTTTGCTGACTTCAGAAATTGTTTGTTGTATTATCTGACTATTGCAAGCACTTTCTGGGAATCCAAGTGTATGCCTTAAAGCAGATGTGGAGGAGCAAAGCAAATCATTACTGTTTTGTGTATAATAATTTTAATATTGCTGAACCTGTTTATAGTGCAGTATAAGAGCCACACAGTAAAGTTTTCAAAGCCAGTTTGTTAGCTGTGCAATTTCTAAATGTAGTAGGACTTTTCTTAAAACAAATTAGTTAAGCTTTTTTTTTAAGCATCAAGAATGTGCTTTATATAATGTTCCCTTTTCTCTCTTACATGCCACTTCCATTTGGAATGTGTCAGTCTGACTTAGTGAATAATTTTTTGTACATATCTTTTCACATTCTGTTGTTAGTGACACTTCCCATCCAGGTCCTCTTGAGAAATATTTCAAGATACATTCTTTCTGCTTGCACTTAACAGCTTTGGCTAACAAAATTAACTTGCTTTCGCATTTGTCTTGCTAGACAAAGCCCACATAATACACTTGGTTGTAGTGAGCCTATTTGTCAGGAGGTTTCCCTCTTGGAAGTCTCTTAATTTACCCAAGGTAGCTTATTCCTTAATGACCTCAGTATGGGTGCTAATTTCTTTTTTGCTTGTTTTCTCCTTGAACTCTTCCCACAGAGATCAGATGGGCTGCCAGTACACCTGAAGCGAGGAATTCCAGATAGGATGCTCTACCGGACCACGATGGCTCTGACACTAGGAGGGACTATCTACTGTCTGATAGCACTGTACATTGCCTCACAGCCAAAAAACCAAAAATAAATGAACCACGCCTCATGGGACTCTCAGCACTCCTCTGAAGGATCTCCTGCATGTACCACTTTGCACTTGAATCTGTTCCCTGTGGTCACATAGGGTTCATTATTCAGATCAGATTTCTTGGAGAGAACATTTTTAAATCGGTTGCCTTATGTATTGTAAAACACCAATGTAAACAGAGAAATACATTATTTTAACATATGGTTGTAGCTTTTCTTTTCTTGCAGGAGTTTGTGAACAGTTGGAGAAAGTTTGGCTTTTCCTTCCTCCCTCTCCCAACAATGTTAGAAAGAGGACAGGACAAATAATTTGTGGGCTATGCACCACATTTCTTATTGGAAGGATGCTGCTAGTTTCCAAAACACTAAAGCAAATAATTGAATTATTATAGCATACTGGGAACCTGTATCTGTCCTATACAGGTCATTTTATGTAAGCAGCAGGCAATGGAACTTTTCCAAATGCTGGTATATTATTAAGTAATATACCACCTCTGGTGTTAGGAGAAAGGGCTTGTCTCCCCGGAGCGTTTAAAGTGGATTTATTCTTTAACTTTAGCATCACTGTATGCAGCAGAGTGCACCATTATTGTAGCATCAGTTACACCAGTTTTTGGACTTTCCTTTGTCAAACTGTATTATCATGCAATAAAGATAACTACATGAATACTAAAACAGGCAAGTCTTGAAAGTTTCAAACCATTTCAGCATGCCTGGTAGTGAAATAAACATATTGGTACAATTCTAAGTTCAACTTGCAGATCTCAAATCAGAAAATCAATTCAGCTGCCTTATTGTCATGTTTTTGAGATGGTAAATCTCTTAAAACTCTCTCCCAGACCGCATTGTGTGTTTAACTATAATTTTTGGTGAAACAGGTCACTGTCATAACTCAGCTGTATTATTTGCAGTGCCTGCAGATAGCTATTTATGTACACACATTCACACACATTTCCTTTGCTCTGTGGATGGAAGAGAGACAAGCCAATAAAACCCTTTATGCATTCCCTTTCCCTTGTAATAGCATAGCCTTGGACTGCAAGTTTCATACAAGTCTTCACAAAAAGCATCCTCTAATTTCATAGCTCCTCCTCTGCCCCTGAACATTGATTTGCTGGTCTCTGTAAAGACCCATCTCTCCCAGAACTCTGCAGAAACAACCTTCAAAGTATGTAAGAAAAATAGTTGATAAAGGAAACTAAAACTGCCTTTTTCCAATCTTTTACTAAAAAACATTCTGATTTTTTTGCAGTTAAGTTACATCAAAGCCTTATTACTGTTTCATAGGAAAGAAAATAGCTGCTTGTACTGTGATCTCAGGTTTCAGTCAATGTTGGTGTTTCAGGATGGGAGAGATTTAAGTCAATGAAAAATCATTTTGTAAGGGCAACGAGAGTCAAAGAATAGCAGAGAATAAATTCTGCAGGAATTGACAGTTGTGTTGCCTCTACTGGTAAAATATTTTCTTCTCAGTAGCCCATGCTTCCATGGCACTCAGTCTTGTGCTGATGGCTGTTAAATACTACAAAAAAGAAAAAAAAAGAAAGAAGAGAGAAAGAGAAAACAGCACAAGAGGTTGTCTGTCTTCCCTACATGCCATCTATCAAGCACTGCCTACAAGAATTTTCTAATAAAGTATATTTTGCACATGAACTTGACAGGTAGATTTTCATGAAGTCAGGCTTTGCTCAGAGTATTTCCGTGCTCTTAGTTTTCTGATTTGGTTTTGGTTTAATTGGAGGAGTGGGTTTGGGTTTTTCTGTTTTTTTGGTTTTGTGGTGGTGGTAGGTTTTTTGTTTTAAACCAACTATTTGTAGCGCTCATCTAGAAGGTGACAACTTTCTGCTTGTTGCTAAAGCAGATGTGGATAAAAAACCCAAGCTGTTTATTTTATTTATAACCAATCTCACAGCTCATTAGCCAGTGGGAATAACCTCATGGAAGGAATGACAACCTTAGCACTGAGGCCCAGCTTGCTTAAAGGAACTCAGCTAGGACGTTGGGTTCATGTCTTGCAGTTAGAGGTCATGGCTGAAGCCATGGATGGCAGAATTGCCCTGGGCCTCCCTTTTTCCAGCTCCTTGTCAGCAGCTAAGAACACGTGCCAAACCGCCCATCAGATTTTGCAAATAAATACAGACTACCTAATCCATTGCGCCTTTCCCTCCCTGCCCTCAGTGTCTGGATTTTGAAAAACTATTTTCACTTTGCCCTTCTTGCAAAAGCTGACCCAGTTGAAGCAGGGTGAGAGTTCTGCTTCAGCTCATGATTCACACCCCTGGTTCAGTTGGGGGTTTAAGAACAAAGGTTTGTCTGCAGCCATTGAGTGCAGCTCCAGGTCTGAGAGAAAGGGCAGAGTGCATTTCTGTGTTCCCTCAGCAAAGTGCTCTGAAAGACAGGAAAGCTTCCAAGTTGTAACCATGTCAGTGGCAGCAAAATCTTGCCCCTTTCCTCAATTAGTTTTGAGATCATCATGAAGAAATTGCAACATGGTAAATCCTAGACATCTCTTAAATATATCTATTTTAAAATACTGATGCCAGACTTCTGTGAGGATTCAAGAGGGTCCAAGTGTTTTGAATTATTTGTGATACAGACACCTACTCATCATCTTAAGCCTTCAAGAACACCCTTACCTCTAAAAGGAGTAGTCAGACCCTGGCCTGATTGTTAAATAAAGTCTTAAGTAAGGAGAACCAGGGGTGACTAGCAGCATCAAGGCTACTTCAATATTGTGAGTTTTCATCCCCAGAAATGAGAATCCGATGGGAACTACGACTTCATTATATTGTTATGTTCTTGTTTTTTAAAGACCCTCTCAGTCTTGTCTTAGAAAATATACAACCTACCAACACAGAGGACTGAGGGGGAAAAAAAAGCATTTTTTAAATGATAGCTTATACTCTAGTGTTTTGGTTTGAATGTATATTAGAGAATAAATTATCATAAGCTCTCATACCCCAAGGTGCTGTGTTTGGAAGGGAAAGCAGCTGAGATTTAGAATACACTGGAACAAAATTATCTCATGGATAATCATCCATCCCCCATGGCATTATCTTATTGTTGAGAAACAGTGGTCCTTCTTAAATGATTTCTCTGGCAACCTGGATTCAATAGTTATATCTTTGTAATGTTTTTTAAATAAGATCTCCTCCCCTACCTTTTGTGTGGGAGTAGTAGAATAAATGCATTTGAGAAGAGGTTGATAGTATGCACATACGTCTTTCAGCTTTTAAAAATTAAAGTATGTTAAGGAGAGGATTCCTCCACAGTATTTTAGTGTGACCATACAGTCTCAACAGGCTTTTGCCTTAACATTTTAAATTGTCAACAGACTGATTATTTCCATACTGAGACATTAACTGTTTGATCTTGCCTTAAAGCAAAGCTTTCAAATTAAAAGGCACTGTAAGGAATAGAAACATGAGAAACTAGAAAACTGGGAATCTAATCTTACAGACCTAAAAAAAGCCAAAAAGAGTGTTTAAGAACAGTTTCTTTGCGTACGTGTACATGGTACTTATCCTCCTTTATCCTACTTTCTGTCTTCCAAGAGGCTTTAAGGATCACATAGGGGGGGAGTTTTGTTGACTCCTCTCACAAACCATTATCCCTGCAGATCCTAAAATTTGAAAAATTCAGATGCTTTTCTACAAAGAGAAAAATGGGCATGTGTTGGCTAAGTTGCATGTAAAATCAAGTTAAACTGCTCTAAAAAAGGTGCAAGATATCTGTATTTTATGACTTAGTATATTAAATTTTTCCCTTTTCCAGCCCTTCACCTCAGTGAAGAGTTTCATAAGGAAGCCAAAGTTTGATCTCTGTTTTAAAATGGACAGTGGGAAGAATTTGCCTAAATTCTGAGCATTAATGTCAAGTAGTAGGCACAATGAACATTAACCTTTAAGCATTTTGCATATTCAGTACTAACTGCACCTTCATTTATAAAAGATCATTAATTTGAAACAATTCCAGCTAGCTGCAGTGCAAGTGATGCACAGATTGCTAAGAGATAGAAGCATATTTGCTGTGAGAGGGAGTGCAAGCATTCCTGTGGATCAGGAAATAGGGTGTGCGCTGTCAAGCGTCGGTGTGGCATCTCTCTAACACCAGATCTTATCTCTTGGTGCTTCTCACGTGATCCCAGACTGCTTTTGGATATGGCACTAAACAGAAGGAACCATTTTTTTGGTACATTAATTATCTCAAAATGCAAGAAAGTTGAATTTAAGGGTCTGTTTCCTCACACATATACCTCCCAGTCTGTTGCAGGCAGCCCAGATCTACAAGCCCAGGGCTACAAGAAGGCAGTCATCATGCTCAGGCTCCAAAGAGACAGGATACTCCCTGACAAAATGTTTTTTTCTGAATGATTTTGCCCGGTGGATCCAGTGCTGCAAAACTGGGGAGGTGGGAGAGAGGGGGAAGTATTTTTCCTCATTTCACATCAGCTGCATATCACTCTCGCTTTTCCCCCTTCCTCACTCCCACGTTTTTGTTCTGAAGACCATGAAAATTTTTCTAGTTACTTCCTTTTTTACAGCATTTCTTAAATATTCTGTCCCACAAAAGAAATGAAATTGTTTCTAAGGGCTTCAAGAGAACTTCTGAAAAATTCATATCATATTCATATATTCTGTCACATGTATTTTTTCTCTGCAAGATGGAACAAGCCCTGGAAGTCTCCTTTGTCAAGTACACGATCCTGTCAACCCACTGAAAGTCTTACTTGAGCAAGAAGTCTTTGAAGAAGCTGTTCTACAGGTGTGCAAACATAGGGGCATCAAATGACTCGCTGCTTACTAGCACCAGACTGTATTTCAGAGAAAGAGAGGAAATATTTCTTCCCTGCAACATTCTTACACTTTAAGCCATGTTACCTCAAATGTATTTTTGTACCCTCTTTCATACCTTCCTTACAATTCAGTCACACACATTCATTTTGCTGTAAGTGCTTTATCTATTTATGGTGTGGTGCTACCTGAAATATCTTGGACACCTTTCACCACCGAGCCCTAATTTTACACAGCCAAAATTGGAAAATTAGGCGTCAATTATAGCGTGTGTCTATTACAAAGCTTTCACTTGAGGCACAGAGACAGCTGACAGCATCCATAGCAGAGTTCATTACGACCTGCCAGGGTCAGCCAGATGTTCTTCCAACCACAGGAAGCCATTCTTACCATTTCGAATGGTTCTTGTTACCTGAGGAAGATCATCTGTCTAATCTTTAGTTGCTTACCTACTCACAAGAGAAGACTGTATATTGTCTAATCCACAATACTGCATAAATGCAAATTGTGTCTGCCTTTAAACTATAAGCAGAACAGCACTCTGGAAGGAAACAAGGAGAGCATGTTTGGTGGAGTGGAGAGCTTGTAAATGTCAGTTCCATCAACTTGATCCTGACTTGCAGCAAAGAGAGCAAGACCAATGAAATGCAGCTTTTCTAGTGTAAAGAACAAGTGCTACATATTAAGGCTTGTTCTTGTGTAAGCTTAAGGAAAATTTATTAGTCTTCTAATTGGAACTGATTAAGCAATTCTGCTTATATGCAAAACAAAACCCACACTTCATCATACTCATTGTCAGAAGCATAACCCTGCAGAATTAACAGGAGGCAAGACTTTAGGCTCTTACAAAACAAGAGCAGCTACAGGAAAACCCTATTCTGCAGTCAAGCAGGTTGGAATCCACATGAGGTTCTTGAGGTGGATAAACCAAGCAGCTTGTAGCACTGTATCCTTAGACTGTCTTTTCAGAGATGCATATTTTCAAAACAAATAAAAAGAATGATTTCTGGCACTCTCAGAGACTTGCAGGTTTCACCTGGAGCTCTTTCTGAAGCTCTGTAACAGCTTTCCACGGCCACTGAAGAATGGCTCACTAGATAAAGGGGTGAGCTTTTGCTTAGACTTTCCCAGGAATGCAAAACCTCACAGATAATGCCTGTCAAGCCTGCCCACAGAGAAGCTGCGTATTTGATCCCTCTGTACTGCAACATGTATAAAATGTAAATGTAACAAAATATCCAAACGTGACAGTATTAAAATACTAGAATAATTCCAAAAGACATATGCCCTTCAGGAAATTTATCAAATGTGTGGTATATCTTTACTTTCACTGACCAACAGCTTGCAATAAAAACTGTGGTATGGATTTCCTGGATTACAAACTCAAATCCCATGTTCTTTATTTAAATTGTATTGGATAAACCAAACTAAGGGAAAACAGAAAGAATCTGTCAGTTGCAGTATTAACTAGAGTCATCCCTTCTCCCTGGTTTTTGCATACTGTAAACTCAAATGACCACCAGATACATACATTTTATCAGGATGACTGATCTGTGTTTATCTTTTAATCTCTTTAAATTTTAACTGGCTGCGTAAGAGTCTTCAAATGCTCAATCAAGCCCAAACTGCTCTTAACGTCCCTTGCTTTTATAAGTATTTCTGCTAAGGATAGCTATTGTATCTTACCTTGTATTAGCACTTCTGATCCTGATAACTGAGCCTTAGAGTTGCTGAACTCAGTGCAAGAATGAGGAATTTTGTGCTTTGTTTCTCAGAACTAACACACAGATATGCATACACAGTGCCTGCAAGGATAGTTCTGGTTTTCAGTTGTACTTCTGGAAAAATATATTTCCGGGAAGAGCAATAATAATAAGTAAATGGAATTTAGTACCTTTAACAAACGTTTTGCCTGTAACAAACAGGTTTGCACCCCTGGCTTGAAGAAATTAAAGTTATGTGAAACCCAACAAAAATCAGTCTTCATAAGACAAAGGAAAAGTTAAAAAAACCCACGTTTTTATCCAGCATGTTGAAATCCACTCTAAACAATTTGGAGTTTAAGTACTACTGCACTTTCAAACCTCATATTTTAATGTACATTAGGCAAAAAATGCACTAAAAATGCCTTGCTACTCCTTTTCTTATTAAATAATTGTTTCAGTTTTACACTGCGAGGAGATGCATGACTGCTCTCCTAGAGCTGCAAATGCTGGAGACACGAAGGTCTCCAACTGAGTTGTGAAAGGTCTCAAACAAGTGGTTTTCTATTAATGCATTTTTGTGTGGAAAAATTGCAAAGATCCTCCTATATGCTATCATTTTTGGAGTCAGCTTTTCTAGTACATGCAGTGTCAGGCCAGAACTAGAAGAGCCCAGCCAAGTTGCCATAAATCGGACAGATCCTGTCTCCTGGGGCTGTATCAGAACAAGTCTTGTTTCTGGCAAGGTATAAACTCATTTTTAGATTGTCTTTCCATATTCTTCACCATTTTATCAGCACAACTTGTAGGTTGCATAGCAACCTGCCCAAGTTTAATTCTTACTGGCAAAATCCAGACCAAGGTGGAAGTGTTACCAGTCAAAGACCAAAGTTCCTTGTGTTTGGGTTACAATGATCTGCTACACAAACATTCAAAGTTAGGGTAAAGAGCAGGAGGGGAAAAAAGAAACAAACACTAAACCACAAAAACCAAGACACCTGGCAGAGTTTCTATCCATTTTTACAGATTTTGACAGGAAATACCTACAGATTTTTCCCCTCTCAAGATTCCTGCCATATTTCATCTCTCCTTGCCAGAAAGATCAAGTAGCAGAGAGCAATTTCTTTCCCATGAAGCTCTTTGTAATAATTCTACATCCCTGCAGCTCCAGACAGAGAACTGGTTCAAGTTGCCAACGAAAGTGCTAACTGGGAATCTGTGACAGTATATGTGACCCATTGTGATGCTTTTTTAGGACAGGAAAGTTGACAGGATACAGAGTACAGACCAAACTATAGAGCAATTATAATAAAATTGTCCTTTTACCATCTGAGGTATTCCACATAAATCTGCGTTTTCATACCAGCCTGGTGAGATAATCTGCAGAGATAATATAACCTAGAGGCTGCAAGATGGGTGACACGGCTGGGGTTTAGATCTCCTCCTTGTTTCTTGTGATGAGACCAGAGCATTTAGTAAAAGCACTGTTTACATATGGTAGACTCACAATCTACCACCTACCAAACACTGTTACAATGACCCAAAGGTTTGGGGTTTTTTGGTCCTCTAATTTGAAAAGAGTTACTGAATTTTTCACTGAGTACCACACACTTTATAGACCTAAGATGATGATTTGACTCTCCCTTCAAGGACAAACATGCTTTGCCTGAATCTGGTTCTACCACCTTGTGCCAATTTGTTTTATTTTTCAGACTTGATTTTCCCTGTTGGAGTAAAAATAAAGAGTACAAGAGTGGTACAAAAAAATCTGCTTTTGCTTAAGAGTGCAGAGTGAGCAAGAACTAGTCTTGTATAATTAAGATTGAAAGTTCCTCATAGTCATTCTATAATCTATTTCTATAGGTACGAAGATGCTCAGAGATTTAATGCTATACTTTGTATGTAATACCATTTACAACTTCTGATTTTGATCTAAGTCCTTTTCATTTACTCACAGGGCTAATTACAGTACACCCAACTCTGTGACTGAAGCCAAATATTACAATCCATGTGAATCTTGGCTGGAGTTTCACCTGAGTGATACATGAAAGAGGTGCAGAAACCAATGTAGAAATACCTGTGTATTTGCTATAATTTTTTCTCAACAAAGAATAATTTATGGTCAGGCACACTGGAATAAATCTTGTGTATTACATTTCTTAGATTCACTCTGGAATCACCTTTATCTCATACAAAGTCAGTTATCTGTTATAAGGTAAAGCAGCCTTTTTTAGTTGCAATGGCACTAACAACTACGAGCAACTTCATAGCTGTGTTTGTGGAGGGAATCTGGGTTCTGTGACCCAGAAGAGTCCATTGAATCTGGCAGTTTGAATGGCCGTGGAGCATCATCTTATCACTATAAATTTTATTTTTGTAGAATTTAGAACAAACTCTATTAGTACTTGCAATGGCTCCATCTTTAGAATAGGAAAATGGTCCTTTATTTGTAGTTATTTGTATCGTTTTGGTTACAAATCAAATGTGATTTACTCTACTAATCCTTAATTGATAACATTTTCTTAGAAATTATGGGATTTTAATTTCAATACTGTAATAAGAGGCTTCAAATCTATTTCATGACTTGCACAAGAGGAATTGGGGGAATTTGAATAGAGACTAATTTTAAGGCCAATTAAGCACAATGAGGACTGAAAAAAAAAGTACGGAGGAAAAAATTTGAGTGAGGTTCTACTGTGAACTATTACAGATTTTAATAAAATTAGACCAGTACACATGATGTGAAACCCTGTTTTCTGTTTCATAAAAGCAAAACTGGAAATGGCATCCAAAGAACAGGAATGATATAAATTATGACACTGAATTTCCCTGCAAAGTTTCCCTAGAATGTCCAAACTATGTTGCAAAGTCAATATCCAAATAGTTTTAATTCTTACCATTCTATGAGGGCTAATTACATTTGCAAGGGAAATATTGCTCTAGCAGAAGGCAGACCTTCCATTACAGACCATTTAAGAGTTCTGCCTGAGCAAAACTTATTCCTCTCAGAAGGCAGTGAGGATAGTCAGACATCTCAGTGAAGAGGGTTGTTTGTTTACAAGTGTTTCTCAGACAAACATATGCCAAGAACATAAGCATCGAGATGAAGAGGTCTGGGGATGAACACTTGAAAATGATTTAATTTCTACCATTTAGAGGAACTTTGATGATGCAGAACACTCCAGAGTTTAATAACACAACAGAAAGCAGTGTTTTCTGTCTGGTGCTTAAAACTCAATTATTAATTAAAATGACTATACTGCTTCTTCTAGATGGAATGATTTGAAAACAATTTCTGATTCATTGACCTTTGTGTTTAACCCCAGCTATTGAATTTGGACGGTGCAATGTTTCTTGTAAATATATTTCTCTTTTCCTTGAAGGTGACCTGTCCTTCTCCTTTCCAAAAATATGGAAAACTTAAGATAATAATATCTTCAAAATATCTTAATTTGAATTTGAGAAATGCCCGATATCGGTGCAGCATAAGATTATGCCAAAACTGACCACCACTTTGAAAGGAACACATGGCTTCAGAAAAACCACATTTCTGAGCACCCAAAGGTGATTTGAGGCTTTAAAGAGCAAGCAGAAATCAAAGTCTGTTTTATACAGGGATGCATGAAAGGGAAACAAGAATGGCTGGTGAGATGGAATATTCTCCTTGGCTTTCTGCCATTCAGACATTTTCATCGCTGTAATAGGAGCTTTGCTGAGAATCTGCCATGTTTTATTTTACTCTGAGCCCTATAGCATCTCTAACCAAATCTTAGTTTTCTGTGGCATAACAAGACTGAATTGGCTCCTCACACCCAGTGAAGGACTGTAGCCCCTGTTAGGGCACTAAAACTTGCAGTTCAGCTTTGCACAGGGAGCAGGGAGCATTCAGCACTCGCCCAGGTTACAGCATGGTGGCCACCACATCCGCATTGCCCAAGGCTGACCTCGGGAATTTAGCTTGTCAGTGAAATGTGGTGGGAAGAGAGGAAATAAGCTCAGTGCCTGTTTTGAACAGGCAGAATGAAAAGTTTGGGACCATCTAGGGAACTCAGACGTTTGGACAAAAATGCTGTGATCTTCAAACTGTAAGAATGGACTTGTTTCAAGACAGAGTTGTATGAATGTTGATTACCTGTCTTAGGATCTCACTGTGCACAGTGGCGAGTTTTCCCAGGGTTATTTTTGTCATAATCAAATCCATGTTACATATTTGAATAAATCTTTATTAAGTATCCACTTAGGAGTGGATATTTCCAGCTAAAACTGAGAGGACACTCCACATTCATGGGCAGTGTGGGAAGATGCAGGTAAGACTAAAGATAAGTTTCTCTGTGTGCAGCAGAACAGTTCATGCCTGCTCTCCTGTGGTAGTCACACTTGGTCTGTCAAACCTCCTCCCTTTCCTTCAAGGTAACATTCGTCCTGGATCCTCTTTAACATCTTAATCAGGTAATAGACAACACAGAAATAATCTGGAGCTACCGACAGTCTGACAGACAAGATTACAGGTGGCAATTTAGCCCCAACAAATCACAAACGGCAGGTGCATTCTGCTGCTTTTTCTGACACTAAGAGCACAAATCTCTCAGCTTCCTACTCTGTCGAAGCATCAGTTTGAAGAAATTTCCAGAAATTTAATTTTCTACAATGTGAAGGAGATCAACAAACACATTTAAATCATTATCAGCGAGGCATCTGTAGATGGAGAGTAGATTAAATCACATATTGCATAACTGACCTGTATGTTGCAGTAAACCTTATTCCTTAATAAGTAGAACAGAGCTGAAGATGAGTCCTTTGGCCAAAGCAAAGGGGAGTGGTGGCAGTGTATCAAGAACTAACACCCTGCAGGAGTGAAAGCGTAACTTGGGATGGCCCATAGGACCCAAATAGCGTGGCCAAGTTGGTTTGAGATCATGAGTGTTCTCTTTGAGGTTCTCTGACTGCATCACTGCCCTCATCTATAAGAGCACTGTGATTCAGCTGTATCTGCCACCAGGCACAGCAGTACTACAAGGTCTACATTCCTTTTCTTAAATGAGGCATTGGGGTCAATCTGAAATTCTGTGTTGCACCGAAAATGTGCATTTCTGATAACAATATCAATCACATATCTGAAAAGAAGAAAACCTACAAACCTGAAAATTAGTATTTGCCCCAGGTAAAGATGGAAATCCTGAATAGCAAGCAGTATAAAAATGGAGGAAGAAATGAACTTCTCCTTTCCATAAATTCCTTTCTGGCAAGTTCCATCTTTGTAAGCAAAGGTACAAGGAAGTGCAGAATTCATTAAGACATGTAGCAATTTAGTGCCACATACCTGTCAGAACCTTGGAAAACCCTACTACCCTACTCACTGCATGCGACTACACCTGGAACCCTGTCATCAGCAGCCAATATTGAAAATAGTCATGCTGCAGTAAAATGCTGTTTAATAAGCTACTTAATCAGGACAAGTGATATGAACAAACACTGCAAACTGCATCCAAATTTGTGGGTCATCGAAGAGGTTTTGTGATCAATAAAATAATAAAAAGATTTAGCGAGTTGCCATCATGCCTTAGGCATATCCTACCACACAGAATTCACCATGTGTCAGGCAGCACCATTCCCTAGCAACATCAAGTGTTATTATTAGCATCCTAAGACCCAAGGTTATTAGTGAACTGTGAACTCACAATACTCAGAAGATAAAAACCTCTAATACTTTTATTGCTGTCATTGACCAGCTGGTGTTTTAATCATAATATGTTGTCTCATTAAAAATCATTACATTAATTCTGTGCATTATTAGAATCCACAAAGCCTGTTGCACCTTGCCTTTAAAACAAGAAAATGTCAGGTTCCTGTAGTCCCTCAGAGTGCTTTTGGGTTTATGTTAAAACCTTTTTTGAGGAAAGGGTAAAAAGGAATAGCAGTACATAGGAAGGTTTCCCCCTAATGTAGAAACAAAGCCTGAGAAAACAGAGGTCTAAACTATTAAAGTGGGTTGTGTGCTGAAACTGGCTTTGTGCAGTTGCAGGTGGAAGGCAGGCAGACTGTCTGAGTTTTAGCTTTAGCTGCCAGGCTCTGAGCTCCCAGCTCAGTGAAGCATTGTTTCCCCATTTCCCTCAATGCAGCAGTGTCTCAGCCTTATTTTCAGAAATGCTTCGTGCTTGGCTGGTATTTACTATGTTGGACCCATACGCCCACCAGGAAGTTCTTAAAAGTTCATTTATTATATTTTAAAAAAAGTAAGAGCATTGCTGTAGAATAAAATCCTCCAGTTGCAGGGAAAACAGTGGGAACTGCACCCATCTGCTCCCCAAGCACAATGGGCAAGGGAACACCTTGTGCTCTACATTTTGCTGCATCAGATACTACGTAGATGGACTGAGAATCGATACTGGGTCCATCAGCCTTCAAAAGGAAGCACCATGGCTTCCTCCCAAAACTCTGAAATAAGAGTGCCTCAAGTCTCAGGTCAGGCAGGCAGAGGAGGTAACTTTGACTCAACCCATCTCAGAACCCTTTGCTTTAAGAGATCAGTGAGTGCCTGATGAGTCTCAGCCCTGCCATCCCACTACCTGTACATGGTCCTGCTCCAGTGACAAGCAATAGCTGGCAGACTGATGTATGGCCAGGCTCAGACATTTACACAAACACCTGGAATACTACATCACAGTTTTGCCAGATCCCTGCCAATACAATCTCGCCAGGCAGCATGGGTGGTATTTGCGTTTAGAGACATTCTGACTCTTATCAGCCCTACCAAGTCTTCCTCTCCACTCTTGATGTTTAACACTTTCATTTTGTCTTCCTGAGGTAGCAAAAGTATTCAGAGTGAGATTTCTTTATTTTGCTGCTTTTCTTTCAGAGGCTCGAATTCACAGAGCCCACAGTATGTGGTTCATTGTCAATCCCTCAACACAAACTACAGGGTTATAAATTTCCCTGCAAATGGAGAATGTTGGCCCCTGGGACCAAGGGAGTTCCTAGAGCCAGGGCAACAAGGTGGTCTCATTGCAATTCAGACTAATCGCGTGTTTGCAAATAATCTGAAAAAGAAGTTTCTGGCTCACCCTCAATACCAGTGTCATCCTTACGTCCCTTGCTCTCTGTCACAGAGCCTTCAGCAGAAATCTTCTGGGGATGTTTCTAAATTTGCTCGCCAGCCAACCTCCAGCATGCAGCAGCAACTTTCCAATTAGCAGCTATTCTTCCGCTGTACTGTATACTCTAAGAGTCATTATTCTGAATTTACCTACAAATTGAACAGCCCTCTTTCCATCTGTAATCAGGCCAGGTACCAACATGTTCTAAATCCTCCCTCGTCTGATTACATTACTGCTCATTAATTCCCTTCTTTATTGTTGTTATTATTCCAGCTTCGCAGTACTGGATTGATGTTGACCATCGGCACAAACAACTTCAGCTGTACAACTCAACCCCTGTATGTCCAGTCAACAGTATCAGTAAAATAGGCACATTTACATTCACATTTGTTTGTAATGCTTAGTCATGTTCACAAAAGTATTATGTACCACTATGTAAGAACTTCTGCAGAGAGGATTGTACAAACATTTACGGCTGAATTCCAGTTCTTAATGACCTTTTCTTTTGTATTTTTCTAGCTGGAACATGACAAATTTCTATCTGAGGCCGCGTTTAAGAAATAGGAGCACCAGATATCTAAGACAAGGACTAAAGACAAAAAAAGAAAACACATCTTCTTCTCACAGGAGAATATTGAAATGACAAAAACCTCTACAAAGTCCAAAAATATTCCAGCATTAAATATGGTTTGAAATATGAAAAGAGACAGGCACCTACTGTAGTAAATCTCTTGACTACATGATGAAAACACGTAACTTCTGAAATTTAAAAAAACTCTACCCCGGAACTCAAGAAACATTCATATCCAAGATTGACAGAATCTAGACCTGCAGCCAACTTGGTTTTCTCTTACCTAGTCCACTTTTAGTTTTTTGTTTTAAGACAACTTGCATGCCCCCTTCATGAACAGTTTGTGACTCCTCTCACTTCTCATGTTTCTGCACCAGAGCCCTGTGTGAGCAGAGGCACACAAATATAGTCAGAACTTCCATGTCCAGCAACTCCATTGGCTTTGGACACATCTTTCCCTCACGGCATCTCCATATCACCCTTCCTATGTAAACAGCAAGGGTGCAAAAGAATCCAAACGCACTGACGAAAGACAGCATGAGCTGCACAGCTGTCCTGGTGATTCTCTCAGTAAATACCACTCTGCAGCTTCACCTCACCAGGCCAAGCATTTTTCTCTCCCTTATACTCTGTTATATATATATCCGAACTTCAAACCTAAGTCTAGTGCTCAGCAGAGCCCCATCACCTGCACAAAGTCACCTCATGAAACACAATGTGGGCCCATGCTGTGTTCCTTGCCCAGCTGCCCCTGGACTGCGGTGTCCGGCCACCTGCAGATCAGGAAAGGAAACCAAACTGAACCTTTCAGGTTGCAATAATTTAATCTTCCCTTCCCAGAAGATTATTTCAGCAAGCAGGAAAACACTCTATGTACCATACTCAAAGGCATCAAAAAACCCTTTATGAGAGTATAATTTTTCTTTCTGAAAGCTAATTAACACTGAGAACAGACACTGTAACACTCCAAGGTTTCCTCTGGCTGACAATTTTAAATACTGTTTCCTTCAATCTTCATGAACTTCAAATTGAACACTTGTTTACACTTCCAGTGAAATACCATTATTTAATCTGCATTAAAATGCTTTTTCTGGTCATCATACTAAAATTTCCAGCTCTTTTGCTCTGAACTATATAATCTATTATAGCCTTTATCTTTACACTAACCATGTCAGGAGCAATCTGTGGATATCCTAATCTTTCCCTCTCTAATACCATAATCTCCTGATCGTTCATCAAAAGAGAAAAAAGAAAGACTTGCAAAGCTGTTCTGTGCTTCCTGTTCCATGTTAGTAGTTGCTAAGTCACTTGGCAAAACTATTAAGCAGTCAAGCTTTTCTGTTTTATTTGATGCTTTCTTTTAATTGTGCTTCCTCTGTTAATCTTCCTCTGTTGCTTTATTATGCATCATAAGCTTCTTCACTTCCTAGATTAGATCCATAGCTCTTTATTACTCCTTGGCATAGCTTGCAACACCTTGCCTCAGTGCCCCATTTGTGACTGGCATATGATGCTTTATTGAACTAGACCAATGTAATGAGAATGCAAATGATTCATTTTCTAGCACTTCCTAGGATTCTTTTATTGGTTTTGGAAATGAGAGCAGATTAGAGGAAGTCTCATTATACCAGATGGGACACTTACACGAATCAACCTTATCTAACATTGAAATGAGCCCTGTTCGGACAATGAAGATACACTACCTGACATCCAAAGGTCCCTTCCAATGTACAGTTTTCTGTGACTCTAATTCAAACCTACTCTTTTTTTGGCTCATTCTCATGTCTCAACACTAAGTCTTTCTTTTGCTACATGCATGAAGTCTTAATAGGAGTATGTGCCCACATATTTTTGAAGGGCTGCATTCCCAACACAGCAATTCGTGTTCAAATTTTCCCTGCCTTCAACCTCAGCCTGTTCTCTCCTGTTCCACAGAAACGCTTGGAATATCTGCCAGAGATTACTCAGCGGCTTGCTTTCCATTCCATGATGCTCTTTCACTTTGCACAGAGTACACATCAGGAGCTGAGACAGAGGTCTAACTTCTCCCAGGTGAGTGCCCTCACCGCCCCATTGTGCGTCATGTCCTCACCCTCTGGTTTGTTCTTTATCCTCTTTCAGGGGAATACTCAACTACTTCAATGTAATATACAATATATTACAGGGGAAGAGATAGTGCTGTTACCCTTTCTTTGTTTTTAATGACAAGTTACCTTAACTGTTTCATTTGAATGGTGCATGCACACACGCTATGGTCTTGGTTTAAAGGGAAGAAATAAGTCAAGAACAACAAATCCCTCCCTTTCGTGTCTTCCTCCTAGGTTTATAGAGGAAACCAAAACTTGTTTTCATGGTCCCGGCAGACTACAGGCTGATCATTTCTCTTGCATGGTTCTAAGCCAGTGAAACAACACTGATAACTAGTTTTAAACCTCATTAATGCACGAATAATAATGCAGGGGTTATTTGTCACATAAAAATTTGCTGTGAAGAATAACCTCTGCATGCAAACAGGAAAAGTTGCCACTAATGCAGAGAGGCATTTTTCCATCTATCAGAACATGCCATGTAGGAATAGCAATTTCTTCTACCTAGATGCTTCCTCAAGGTCACTTCTGGGGAAAGATAGTGTTGTGTGTTTCTGTCCTGCTTATTGGGTCAAGTACAAACACCAGCATACATTGGGAATGAAGAAGATTCTGAAAGCTTGTGGCTTCTGCTGCATCATGAAATTCACAGCTTTCAGCAGTTCAAGAGGAGCTCATAAGAAGGCAAGAGTGACTCCTTTCCACCTCTGCAGATCCCGCCCAACACTTACTCCACATCCTTCAGAAGAAGGGCTATTCTGCACACTGGGTGGGACAACAATCTCCTTCACAGCCTTTGGACACTACTGCCAAAGCTGACAACTGAGGTCTTGGTGAGAAATACAGCTGTGGCCCAAAAGCTTCATAGAAATAGCTGAAATGAGTATTAAACACCCTTTTTTTTTTTTTTTTTTTTTTTTTTTTTTTTTTTTTTTTTTTTAGATTAATTTCTTCAGTACAAACAACCAGATGAAGAATTCGAAGGAATGTGCGAGAACAGAAGTGGGAAGCAAATGAATGAGCAGGGTGGTATTACCATGCCCCAAAGTGAGTGTTATCTCTGCACTATGAAAGAAGTTAAAAATGATACCTGTCAACTAGGGAACGTTTGCTGTTTGAAGAAATAAGAGATTAAATAGCTTCATGAAATGCCAGAAGAGATGAGTAATTATTCAGTGAGGCACCTAGACCAGATTAATTACAGCTTGGGAAGAGAAATCTTGATAGGAATATTTCTGTGAGGTGGCAGCACCAAAGAAAAGCCTTCATGTTCTAGTAACCAACAGAATAATAACAACAACGATATAAATAAGAAAACCCATCACAGTAAGAACAACAAAACAATAAAGCAAGCAAACTCCCCCCAAACCTCCCATGACAGAAAGCATTACTTCATGAAGAAGGATCCAAGAACTGTTAATCAGTGTCTGTCTGTCTGCTCTAAGCCAGAACATCCAGCTCATACATTTTAGGGTGATTTTGAGGTACTGTGAAGTATTTTTTAGTAGAATACTTAGTATTACTCTTGCCCTTAAAATAGTGTAACAAAATATGTAATTAACTATGCAGTCGGTTACAAAAAGCTTAAATACAGAAACTGTGAAAGGAAGAACCTCGTGTGACATCAAGAAGATATGAAGAATACAATTCCCTTGAGATTTTAGAAGGAAAGTATTTTTATTCCTCGTTCCCTCCATCATCTCCTTTCCATAAGGCATAGGATGATGCTAAAAAAAGTGATTTATTTTTCTGTTGGGGGAAATCTATTGTTCATAGCAATCTCTCTCTGGAGGCATAAAGATTATTTGGAGAAAATTACACTAATCTCAATTGCACTGATTGACAATCGCAGTCAGAGAAGCCCTATGTTACCAAGTGTTTTATCAAAGAAAATACCACACACTTCAAGAACAGATTATCAGACTCCTGTACTCAAAATTAAGCATGCAGTTTCCACAAGCTTTTTAGTCTTATACAAGCAATATCAAAATACACCATGATAATTTCTTTAAGAATAACCTCAACAGCCTTTTGCTTCTAATGAAAATAAATACTAAATTCAAGTTGCACCCCAATTTACAGTCAATTTGATTTTTCAGCTGCACTACATCACACAGCATGAATATCTTAAAGGTAATGCAGTTTTAATACCTTTAGTTGTAGAGATACAAGATTTGCTTTGGCTCATCCAAAAATCCTTCCCTATGCTCAGTCTGCAGACAAAATTAATATTTCAGTTCTCCAAGTCTAGTTGCGGGTGTCTAACAAACAGCACAGGTTTCACTGTGATGCCTTCAAAATCGCTTAGATCTGATCCCACATAGATGCCGTGCCCCACCTTAGCAGGAGAGTTTAAAACTCTTTAAACTCTCTCTCCTGGGTGAGCACTGGCAGGCCCACGTCCTGGGATCTCACACTGCACGTGTTCCCATGTTGGGCTCCTCTTGTGTATTCAGGATCTGAGGTGGAGCTGGTCACCACCATCTCCCTGTGGAAACTACCAAACCCAACTTAGAAGGTCTTCACATACCTCTAAAAATATACAGGCTCCTCCAGCACTGCCGTTCCTGGAATGAGGAAGGACTTTCAGCAGAGAACCAAACCAGGAAATATTGCCTGCAGGAGCAAGGGAAGAGCAACACCAGCAGAACCAGCCCCCAGGCAGCTAATGAGGACAACATCAGCTGATACTCTTCACCACCTGCTGATTGGGCATTTATTGCCTTGCTGTCTTACTCAGACTGGTGTAATTTCCTCAACCCAGTGCTGCTCTGCCCATCCTTCCACCCTTCTTCCTCTTTGGCAGAAAATCCTCAGTCTTACCCTAAAAACTGGGGAAAAAAATCCCTCTGAAAGCCCAGTCAATTCCTCCTTTTTCAATGAAAGAGAAAATTCATTATCAGAAGAATGACCTTACCACTCCTGCAGTCACACTGGTTGCTTTTTCTACACTTTATGTATGATTTTCTATCCTTCCCACTCCAAGTTTTCATTCTTTGGGAGGATAAGAATTTGTAGCTACTCTGTATATGCAAAATTTTTTGTATATTTGGTTTTTGTTCCTATTTGGTCCTTGATTCCATCATTATAATAATAAAAGTTGAATATTCAGAAAAAATACAAAAATTACTATTAGACAGAGGACTGATTATCAGGAAACAAACAAAAAAAATAGTTGACTTAAGGTCGATGCTGTTTCAAAGACTTTCTTCCCTAGCAGTCGAGCTGTGAAAATTAGACTTTGCAGTTCAGTTTTAGGTGTGAGAATTGCCAATGCTGCTGAGAGCAGTCTGGCAGATAACTTGGGATGCAACACACATGTGTTTGCAAGAACAAGTTAAGCAAGCCTAGTTTTTGTCTTTTTGTCTGAGAATATTTTTTACCTCTTAGAGATCTATAAAGAAATTCAACTATTATAGATGAACATTTTCCATCTTTTCTTCTAGTTAAAAGTCTAGCCGTTGGTCCACATAAAGATTTTTGCAGAAAATATTTGACCTCCTTAGATACTGCTATAATTCTCCTAGGGAGAAAAATTGTTAATGGTTAAAAACACCACAACAGATTGTAACTGCTTTTCCAAGCAGTTCTCTTTTTATAACATTAAAAACAATAGCATTATTTTTCTAACATTAACCCCCCCCCCTGTATTTATAGTAAGCTTTTTCTTTTCACTTGTTTTTTTTTCTTCGGGGATTTTCTTATTAAAAAAATCTGTTCTATTTGGTTGCCATTTCAAAATCATAGTTATGGGAATGCACCACATTTTGAAGTTCTCGTTCCAAGGCAATTCACAAAGAAGCTCTCCTTGTGGTTTTATTCCCAGTTTTGGCTGCTTTTTCTGCCTTTCTATGCCTATGCCGATAGGTGGAGTTTTGCCTTCAGCCAATTCTGCCTAGTGGCAGCATGAGGTGGGCTCACAGCTCTGTCAAAAAATTTAACATTGAAAAAGGGACAAGGTCAAAGGTTTTTTCACCGGTCACACTAATATCTTTATTAGATTAAAGAAACTTCTTATTTATAGGAGTTATTAGGACAATTTTAGGAAGAAATCAAAGATCTTCAAAGCTATTGTACTGTGCTGTGAGAAGTATCTTCAAACTAACTTTGGGGAACAGTGTAGACATTTGAATTGCTGGTTATAGGCTCTGAATTTGTTTGGTATTCTCCAATAGCCACTTTCAGCTGAGAGGTCCAGCAGGGATTTGCCAATGCTAACCAGTCAGTGTGTTTTTAATATGAAGCTCTGAGTAACACACTGAACAGCTCCAGATAGCTCAGGCTGTGTCCTGTTTGAGGTGCTAACGCTCCACACCTTCCTTTTCTCAGCCAAGAATATTAACAAGAATTAACAATGACTAATAACATCATACAACATTTCACATTCAAGCCATGGCTGATTGACTCAGCCAGCAGGAACTGTTTGTCTTTGTTATCCTGTGCTGCTGCCTGGCCACATTGCTCTCCTGAAGTGTTGATGCTGTGTATGTAGGCAGGTGCTAACAAACAGGAATCTAGTGCAATTTCCTTTGGGTAAACTGAAAATGATTAAATGAATACAATAAGAATGAGAAATGTAAGTGTTACTGGAACAGCTTCATTTTCTTTTCATTTGACCCTCGATTGCCTGTTATTTGCTAGTTCTCACTGTCTAAAGACAGTGAGCTGTCTCTACTTTGTGTTTCTAGAAAATTTCTGCCCTAGTGAGGCTTCTCAATGGAACAAACTAATTATATTAAGGCTCTTCTTAATCAGTCGTAATTCTGGTATCAAGTACAGTTCAGAAATCTATCTGACCCAAGAAGTCTGTCTTCTAATCAGAAGTTCTGATGAAAGAAGTCTGGCTCATTTAGTCCTACATGATTATTTTTGCGGAAAGAAAATGTCTTTGCGGTCAAAAAACTCTTGCAAGCACAAGCACAGCAGAGGTGCGAGCACATACACCAAAGCCATGCTTGAATTACTAGAACTACACGGAGTCTGTGCTGCTTCTGTTGCCAGAATCTCTAGAGAAATATCTTGCTGTTACTGGTATTGCTCTAAACAACTTTGAGAGTGCTTTGTTAAAAAGACAAAAGTTCGAATCCCCCTTTGGGAGACTGTGGCCAAAGCCATCTCCATTTTCATGTTTTTCAGCACTCCATGAGGTAGAAATTAATCCATTATTTAAAATTCTTTTTAAAGTAAAGTTTGGTTGTTTTTTTTTCCCTGATGATTTTCTGAAGGATAAAATGTCCCCTAGAAGAAATATCACCAATGTTCTCTTTGCGAGACTAATCTGGTCCTTTTTAGTGATTTTATTTCCTTTTCTTATAAATTAAATTTATTTGCAGGGACAGAACTCTTCAAAGATATTCCCAGAAGATATCTGGTTAGATTATACCACTACTTCAAACGATAATGAATCTGCTTCTGAAAAACAAATGTTTGTCTCTTCCAAATTGTGCTTTGAGTTCCCTTGAGCTTTACAATTCAGTGAGCATTAATGTTACATAGCACAAATAATAGGACTTTTTCTGAGAAGACAGGATGCAGCTGCTGAGGCTTAATTAAAACTTATGAGATTTGTTGTGTTGCTTTGATCTGTTGCTTTTTTTGTTTCTCCACCTTTTGAGCAAAGGTTCTGTCAAAGCCGAAGTGTGTGCTGCATGTTTGTCTCAGTGAATGTCATGCATAGGACCTGTCTCTGAAGATTTTGAAAGAAAAGGATGATTCCTTTCAAGGTGAAAACACTGAAAAGTTTAACTGTGTTTACATTGTACTTTTAGATCCATGTTAACAACACACAGCTTATGTGTTCAGATGATTTCAGGCAGGCGACAGTGACATAGTTTGCAGGCACAAGCAAATGTACCTGGAAGAGTTCAAAAGACACGTGGGTATGGCACTTGAAGACAGGGTTTGGTGGTGAACTCAGTTGTGGTGCTAGGTTGATGGTTGGAGTTGATAATCTTAGAGGTCTTCTCCAACCTTAACGATTCCATATGTGCCAAAAGCCATAGAACAGGTACACAAACCTCATTTTAATGAACCTCATTTGTGCAGGAAGTGTATACCACACTACAAACAATATGCAGCACCCTACAGAGTACTGTTACAGACAAGAATTAGTCAGAGGCAGCATAAGATGCTGCTGGAATGGGTCAGAGTCCCTACTGCTGCATGATCTATAGCACCAAGGACATTATTGCTTTCATATCTGCACAGGAAGTGGCACAGCTTCTAACAGGACAAGGACATTGCTTGGCATAATTTGAGGAAAAGAGGCTATGCTGAACCAAATCAAATCAGAAGAAAAGCAGAGAAACCTGCAGTTCTCCCCCTCCTTTCAGTATTTTGCAAAAGATGCAGATGTTATGTGCGTTGGAGCATGGGGCAGAACATCTCAGATAACAAAGATCAGGGGCAGGGTGATGTGTAGGAACTAGGGGCAGCCAGAACTAGCTTTACATAGTCTTTACACCATTATGAAAACTATTATATTAGCATTTATCTTTCAAGATTTATATGGATTATTGCCACTTAATTTAAATACCAAACAGATTACTTATCTCCCTGTCAGATTAAAAATATTCAGGGTCACACCCCAAGAAGAGAACTGAAGAGTAATAGAGAAAGCTTAACCATACATACAGTGGTGTCAGTGATATGCACTGCTTAAAGCTCTTAGGATAAAAGACAAAAGTCACTTTTCATGCACAGCCATGCCAGTGAAGGTAGGCAGCATCCAGGTACTGGATGAGTGCCACTCGTACTTATTTACCAGTGGATAATAAGACTTTTGGTGTTAGGGTTCCAGCTTACTATTACGGATTCTTAAAAGCAGTCCTTTTGTTCTCCTGAAAGAAAAATATGATGTATAAAAACAGAATTTGTGCTGCTTTTGCTGCCATCCAGAAAAAAATGCCATGGCACGCTGTGGGGAGCAGCATGACCACGCTGCCTTTGCCACCTGGATAGCCAATCTGGCTGCTGCTGTGCGAAGAGATGGCTGGTCGTGGGAGGTCATGGCTGTTGCTAGAGGAGCACATGGGACTAACACAAGTGGCTTTCCAGGATTCAGTAGTCCCTGACCTACTCACAGTCATCTCCTCCCAGGGATAGCAAGGTTCAGCATTACCCGTAGTACTGGCAAACCTTGAAACAGCAGCTATGAAATCAGGACGGAAATTAACTGCACCCTTTGCTTCATCTAAGCAGCTACAAGCTTCTAGAAGTTGGAAGGTCATTAGCTCTCCTAGCAATAAATAATACAGAAGATGGAATTTTTAAAGAGGGTATAATGTGCCTGAGAGCTGCTACCATGCTCATTACTGATTTCTGCCAAAATTAAGTGTGTGTCTTCATGGATGAAAGTAGTCAAACACCAGATCTTGAGATCTTGATTTGAGCTGGCAACATTTTAGTTGGTATTTTCAGTCTGAAAACAGCACAGATATGTTACAAATTGATGCTTGTGACTGGCAGGTTTCAACAGGAGCAGAGGAACTCATCTAACTCATCTTTCCATTTGGATTTATCTCAACCCTGCTATGGAGCCTGACTCTTCCTCTTGCCGTACAACACAGATTTGATTTAACCTCTATTTCAGATAGACATCAGAAACGTTTGAGAATTATACATTTACCAAACCTTTCTGTAAGAAGGACATTGTCCTCTACATTCCTCATTCCTCTCTGCCCTTACATCCTGCTCAGAAATCAACTCTTTTGGCTCAAAAATGACAGTCCCTACTACTGTGTAATCTGTGCTGCAGAAAAAGATCTGTTTGATTTATACTGATTTATATTTTAATTAAAAATTATAAACACTGTGTTAAAGGACATGTCCTCATTCTGCCACACTTTAACTCCTTATTTTAAATCCTCTACTTCTCTGCCACGTAATTGTCAGCAGATTTCTAACATACCCTTTTTAAATGAAAGGTTTTCTTTTTAAAATTATGGCACAAACTTGGCAGAAGGTGGCCTTGCAGTGAGGACAGCTGAACTGAGGCCTTATGAAAGGTATTAACATGTATGTAGAAAGATGAATCATTCTGTAGGTCAAGCCCAGAGTTAGCATGCTAATTTGCTAGGCAAGGTAAGCGTTTTAGTAAATGAAATAATTAAAATTTTCTTCTGGGACAGAGAACTAGATGTCCACCTGCTAGGTCAATATAATAGACTGGGTTTTTGTTGGGGGGAAGTTTTCAGAGTTCAGGCAACATCTAACACTTACCTAATAGTCTGAGCTGCTATGTCATTTTTCAAAGTTACAGATAAAAAAAATAAAAGCCCTTGGACACTCAGGTTTTGTTGAAACACAGTATGGAGAGACCTTGAGAATGTAAAGGCAAAAAATAGATTCAAGGGGTTGCATTACTCAGGAAAAATCTGTCTTCTCTGCTGAATGAGGCAGACATGCCATGTAGCAAACCATTTAAAAGTATTGCTTAGGGACTGCTTGTGCTATATGAAAGCTGTTCAACTTCCTCTTTCTGCCAAAACAACTTGATTTTGATATTTTCACGGCTGTGGTACTTGTTGTTTCAATTTGCTTCTTATTCCAAAACTCCTTCAGAACAAGGTGGTTACCTTTCAGATACCTGAAGAGACATTTTGAGTTTCACTTTACTTACAGTGAACTGGGAAAAAACATATCAAAACAAGGGAGCACAAGTGTTTTGGGGTTTGTATTTAAAAGAACAGAAAGATATAAGTTCCTTTATGAGACAGCTCAACCTTTTGCATCAGAACTCAGTCGTGTGTAACAAATCTAAACGCACGTGCCAGGCCCCTCGGGAGGTCTCACGGTGGTGTGTGTTGCTTGTGTAGGGGTGGAAATATGTGGGTAGATGTTGGCATTCTCTACTCAGTTTTTCAAATTTCTGATTGGAGTCAGACAACCAGACAAACAAGATGCAAACCAGAGGAGCACTCTGAAAGATTCAAGATGAGCTTCTAGAGGGCTTGTGGGCCAAGTGCACAATCACACAGGCTACAAATTGAGGTCAAAGAAACAAATCTGCTGCTGGTTTATTTGACTGCATACAGTGAAATGAAACCTTGAGCTTTCTTTTCAAAGAAATATGCTTTTATCTAAGAAACCTCTGCTTTCATCACATTTGCTTCCCAGAAAGAACAAAAGCAGTGTTTGCTTCATTCTTCCTGGTTAATAGTGGCAAAAGGGCAATATTATTCAAGTCTTTACTAACTGTATTCCTATTTTAGCCCTCTTTAGTAAGCTCTTTATCAGATAGAGAGTCAGTCATTGCTCAAAAGAGCAAAAATAGACGAGAGGTAGGTCAAAGAATACTCAGTACTATTGATAAAATATTCAAAATTGCAATTAATACCATTCAATTAATGGGATTCACTTACAAACATCCTTAAAAATGGATGCTCTGTAGTGCTTCCTTATAATGAGGAAGGAGAAGTTCTGCTTGTCTTGTGACTTTTGGACCTGGAATTACTGAGGATGATGAAACCACAAGGTTTGCAATAAAAGTCTAAGAGTTGGCATCAGTAAAAAACATCACCCTATATAAAAATAAAGCAGCTGAAACAGATCTTTTACAGACCAGATCCTCAAGATTTCAGGGCTGTGTATTCAGATAGCCAATGCTGCAATTAGGGTTAAGTTTTCCTAACTATCTAAGCTGTTAGGTGAGACCAAGTTTTCTAACTGCACTCATCTGCTGATACTAACTGAGCATACCTTCAAATGGTTTTAGCATTCCATATGTAAAGGTTTCTTGAAAACATACCTTCTATATTGGTACTGAAGTGGGAGCTGATGGCAGGTGTGTGTATATTAATATTTGGATCTTACCAGGACAGCTTTTGCTATAAATCTCCAATCCATGCCCATTTCTTATGCAGTGTCTCACCTAGTGAAGCTGTCTCAGAGTGTGCAAACCTGGCTCTTTCCAGATCCATGCTGAGCTGAAAGATGGGACCAAGAGCTGGTCTGAGTTACCCCTTCCATCTCCATGAGTACGTGCAGTGTGGGTGTTGCACCCGCAGCACCAACTGTTTTGTTCTGCAGATCTGCTCCTATTGCACTCTGCTACTTGCTAATACATAGACATCTTTAGAAAAATTGCCTCTGTACTCTTGCAAACGATTTTAGTGGCATAGCCACTGTGCAGATGGGGGAATGGGGCAGAAACACAACTCGGAGTTGTTTCATTACTGAGGAAACTGGGAATAATGTGGCTAAAGGTTTCTCCTCCAGGAGATATAACCCCATGTGTATCTAGTCTTACTGCTTTCAGCATGACCCCAGTTTCAGGGCTTGCTGCTGCACTGTGCCATGAGATGGTACCAAGATGTGGTTGAGGCTCAGAGGGCAGCTCTAGGTGTTGATGCTCCCCTCTGTCCTGCACTGTCCCTACTTCTGTGGGTCATGGAGGGCACAATAACTTCCTAACACCCAGCTCTGAGGTAGCCAGAGAAACAAGCCTTTTTGTCTGCGGTGCCTCCTGAAGTTAACAATCACAATCTGAGCAATCATCACGGGGCTCTATTCTAGCTGAAAGAATGCTGGGGAATGTAGCATTCAAAGGGAAAGGTAGAAATTTCCAGAGGAGAAGGCAGGGGGGAATCAAGCAGAATGTAAAATGCAGAGAGAAATTAATTCAGCTTTCTGCATGGAGTATACATTGGTAGCAATTGCTACTTGTACACTGAGCTCAGGGCAATATATCACAAAATTCATTTCTCTGACCTTGTGCACATTTCTTTCTCATGAACTAGGTCTTTATGTTTGATTCATAAAAGCACAAGGGAACTGCAGAATATTCAACTGTATAAAAGCAATATGTAGGACAGATTTTCCTTTGCTGTGAGATGAATGACGAAACATTTGCACAAAGATGAATAAATTAGTTTTGTGCAAAACAATGGTCAAACAGTTTGAGAAAAGTAGGTGGGACATATGAGGTTTCTTATTCTGTGGCTATCACCATGCTATTTGGGCACTTTCCGTAGTTAATAGGACCGTTTTGGGGCTGGTAGTGGTTCTGAAACTTATTCTTATGGAATCTGTGAAGTCTGTAAGGAATGCATCTGCATAAGTACAAAGGAATTATGAACTCTGCATATCAGGGGTAAAACCACAGCAGATCCGATGTTTTACTCCAAGTATCAACATTTAATCTTAATGCCTTCCTTCCTTCCTGGGGAAATAATTATAATATGAATCTAATTCAAAACCAGAGGAAATCAGTGTTATTTGTCCAAATATATTAACTTTTCGCTAGATCGTGTGGCTGCAACCTCCTGTTTTGTGGAATTAAAGCATTTGACAGCTAGGGACAAACTGGGACAAGTTTTAACACATCCTGTCATAGGTCCCTATCCACTCTAAGTCCATTCCCATTTTATTTATTATTATTTATTTGTGCATTGCCAAAGCAACCTTGTGCATCAATGATTATATAGGTAGCCTAGATACCTGCATCACACACTGTAGTTTTTTGAGTGACTACATGTAGACAAATGGTCAAGGACCTTGGAAATTCCACCCAGAACACTGTCTCCCTTTAGTCCTTGGTTTTGTTCTTTTTTAATTGAAATCAGAAAACCTATTAAAACTTGAAATTAGTACAACTTTTCAATGAAAAGAGCTGCCAAACAGCCAAGTAAGGCTCAAAATGAATTTTGGCACTTTAATACACAATGAGTTAACAAAGGTATCCAGATTGGTATCTAGTATCTTTTTGACATCACAGACATCTAAATCATTCAAATCCTCATTAAGGTAGCTAATGTATTAAACCGACATATAGAAGATGATTAAAAAAACCCCAAACAACAAACCCAACCATCAAGTCACACATCAAAGGGAAAAAGCTGCAGAAAATTGACTTGAAGACTAAAGACTTATAAATCCCTTCACTATTTTGATCATTTTTAAGAAATACATTAAAGAATTTCCCTCCCTTTTCCTAATTTTATCCAAACTAACAAAGAAAAAGATAGCGAGTAGAATTGCCATTTTCAAACATGATAATAGAGGTTAACACCTGAGTTTAATTAACTATCAAAGTTAAAAAAAAACAGCTTCAAAAAATTGTCAAATTTGAAGATTTGTGGAAAGAAAACCAAATCTCCAAAGATACACATATGCAAAAATGAGCACAGCATCTAGATTAAACACTATCTTCTAAGCAAGTCTACAAATGACTAAGAATTCAAAACAAGCAAGATGACACTTCTAGAAGAGAAGATCAAAGGAAAGAATTCTTTTGGGCTTGGAAGTGTACCAACATTGCAAACTCTACCAGAAATCCACGCAAGGGGCTAACTCAGAACTATTTGTTCAGCTGAGGTCTTGGAGCAGTGAGAGTGCTTTGCTGACACATTGCCCACTGTTACACACAGTGCCAGACGCAAGACAATTCAGGCTTGGCAAAGCTAATTCAACCTGCCAGCTCCAGGGCAGGGAATGCTGGTGGCTTTAGTGGCCATCCCAAATTTGTTCCTTGTATAGAAAGGTTTGAGTTGGAAGGAACCTCAAAGATCACCCAGTTACAGCTCCCTGCCATGGACAAGGACACCTTCCACTAGATCAGGTTGCTCAAAGCCCCATCCAGCCAGGCCTGGAACATTTTCAGGGATGGAAGCGTTTACCACTTCTCTGGACAAGCTGTTCCACTGCTTTCAGAATTTTTTAGTTATACACAATCTAAACCTACCTTTTTTTTTAGTTTGCTGAATTTGACTACACCTCTGTATCCAGAAATACAGCAATTGCAGAAAAGACACATGTAAGCTCACACGTGGAGAATATATTACTTTTAAAAGTTCAGGATATAGCTTAAGGAACTCTGAAGCTACCTGAAGTCATGTCAAGAGATCTGGCTGAACTGCTGGAACTAGGCTGCCACCTACATCCAGCTGGGAAGTCTCTATCCAGCTTAGATATCTATGTGTGTTATACTTTGCACAGCTTGGTTCTTAAAACGTCAGTTTTCCCTTACTCTGCAGGTCACGTAGGAGGACTTGTCTGGGAACTTTCTTTCTACTCTTACTTAACCTTGTTTTTCCCTTCATCTCAATCAGAAATTTCAACAGGAAAGGCTTTATGGCAAAGGTGGTATTACACAGCAGAACTTGGAGGGAGAATAAAGCACCCAAAGAAAGTGGTTAAGGGTTGAATTATGAATAGTTTTCATTTACTGGAGGGAGAAGTTCGCCCTGTAGCTTCACAGTAACTAGAAAGCTCAGATGATCCAGAAATAAGTGGCAGACAAAAATTTAAAAAATAATCAGCTCCAACACCCATGGGGAAATGACCTTTTCTATACTTTACAGAGTCTCCATGTTAAACAGATGAAATGCAGTGCAGGGTTTCTAAAAGGTGTGCTTTTATTCTTTCCTTGTCTATTTTTTTTTCTGAATAGACTTCTTCAAATAGCTTGTTTTCAATATATTCTTAAAAGGGCACTGCTGTGTGTTTGTCTGAGAAGATGGAGGGCCTGTTTTGTGCAAGCCCCACAACAATGGCACCAGTCATGCACAATTCAGTTCTTCAAGAGAAGTTTGCTCCAGCCTTTAATGTGGCTTCTTTTCAGATATACTCTGGGAAGCACACACCATTATCCAGTAGCAAAAGAGTAATAGATGTGTAATAATTATGTGGAGGAAAACCATAATGTTCAAGAAAACTGTGCATTTTGATTTCTTGTTTCAAATGCATTTGAAGCATTTCAGCATAATAGACTAAGATAAGCAGGCAATTCTCATGCTTTCCCTTTGTGCCATTCTCAAAATGAAGTTTCCTTTGCTTTTTTCTAGGCAAACTCCATCTGGCACAACAGTGTTGATTTTTATTTGAACTTAGAACTGGTTTAGGTCACTAGTAATGATATGTGTTTCAAGCCCTGCGAGTCTCTGGAACAAAAATCAACCTGTAAATCCCAGTCATATTTTTCCTAAGCACATGCCCGACCTAGCTTTAGCTAAGTTTACTTCACTATTGGTTTTCATTTATTTATTCATTTTTCTTTGGAAGCATTACTTCTTAAGGAGTTTAACATCTTTGCACTGTACTTCTCCATGAGCTACGTGGATAGAAATCCAATGCAAAACAACTACAGTGGCTCTTCAATTTTACTCATGTAATTTACAGACAACTTTTCATTTAGCCTACATCTGTTGCTAATGATTCATAGATTTGAAGAGTATTAGTAACTTTCTGACAACTAATGTTCAACTTCTCTCTTCCGACTTGTCTTAGACTTGTCATAGAACATGACGATGTTCCAAGCAAAGGACATTTTGTGCTTTATCAGATTTCATCACTTGAATTTTAGTACAACAATGGAAAAAACACTCCGACCTGTCTTCCTTATGAAGGCTATTGTGCTGACATATTGAAGACCTTCTCCCTTTTACTGATGCTAAAGAGCAAAAGCCTTAATTATTCTATCATTAGTTAACTAGACAGAACAGAAATCATCCTACCATACTTTCACGTTATTCTATTTTATGCCTAGCTCTAAAGGTTCTGCTGGCATTTCCAAAGCATAATTGGGTTATTTCTTGAAGTCTTTTTATTTGTGATTTCTACATCTGACAAATAGACTGTTCCTTGTGCTAATAGTACGTTATGCAACACCCTAATTTCTAGTATGTTTGAGGACTTCAGGATGGTGTGGGCTTTACCATCAGACACAGAACTAACAATTTTTGCTAAAGAATAAAGCAAATAATTCATTGTTCCTATTCTTTTGCCCCAAGCTCACTCTCACCTCCTAACAGTGAGTCACACAGGTTTCTGCTTTTGAATGAGAGCCAGAGCTGGTAATGAGCCACATGCATCCACCGTATTTACATTTTTCTTTCAGAACAGTTGGTAGCTTACATAAAAATACAGAACATAAGCTTCATGTGGAAAAAATTTCTCAATGAGATTTTCCCATTTTCTCATTCATAAATTAACAATTTCCTAATTCAGTTAATTATTTAGTCGAGTAGTCAATAATTCAATCAAGCACAACAGATCACGATTGCTCTGCCAAAGGCACACGAGTTCTTCCAGAAGGTGGAAGGCAGAGGGGCAAAATTGCTTCCAGAGAAGTTGGTCAATCCTGAAGATCAATAATCGCCAAAGAAAAAGAAGAGCTGAAGCTAACTGAAATTCCAAGTAATACAAATGACCATGTGTTTTGACAGCCCATTTACCAAGTGCAAATGTGCAAGAGAGCTGAGCTCCCAACAGCCTGGGTTAGGCACAGACTGGCAGCAGCACGGTGTGGTAACCCAGATTTGATCTTTGCACAAGTAGACAGAACACAGATCTTTAATTTCTGCTGCTTGTGTCTCAAAAAGCTTCTGTATCCATGTTGGTCGTTTTAGAAATAATATTTTTCTTTACTTATATCTTAACTTGGCTTGAATGAGGAGTGATTCAGCTGCTAACTGTGGCACTCAGTATGCCTGGGCACAAAGAACTGTCTTCAGAGCTCTAGGCCATCCCATATAGTTCACCATGAATTAAAACACTTGCAGCTGATGTGAGAACCAGTTCTAAGCAGCAAACTGTCTTCCAGTGAACAGCCAGGAAAATTAGCCAGGAAAGCCCTCTGGCATGCAGTAAAGAAGTGAGGAATATATAAAAGCCCTAAGTGCTCTGCAACAACATTTTTATTGGGGGGCTGACTTTTATGGGCCATCATGTGATGACAGCAGAGGATTAGTTTAATGAAATATTACATGTTTTAGACTTTTTCACAGAAAAATAATATATTTTCACACCTTCATTTGGGAATATGTACCAAGCAAAAGAAATAAGGTATGACACAGTGGAAAATTCATGTTAGGGGATAATTTAGAGTTGTCAGATACTTTATATCTTTCCCCACCTTTTCCCACTTCTGAAAAAAGGGGATCTGCTTGCTGACATGGTAAGTTGTAAAAAAAAGTCTGAAAATCTCATGGAACTTGTTCTGATTTTTGGAAGACTTCAAGGGCATCCACACCATGGCTGTGTGATGGTCAGTGTCCTTAGCTACTTTGTGCTAACAAGCGTAAAGGGGCTTTTTCTGTTAATTAAAATCTCGGGAGCAGCCAAGCCAAATGAATCATGAAGCTTACCCAGTCCTAATCTGAGTAACGCAGGGGTATCCTCTCCCTACATATGGAAGTTTAACAATTTTTTAATTACCATTGTATCTGCAGGTTAAATAGCACAGATATTTCCTCCACCTTTTCCTCCAGGACGGGAATGGTGTGCCAGAGCAAAGGATGGACAAAAGAAAAAAATCTGAAAATGAATTTCCTTCTGCACCAGCACACTGGACAGTGAGCTAACAAAATGATAGTTTTAAAAGTATTGGTTGAACCTTGAATGAACTTATTAGTTAAATGTTCTGCTTGGCAATTTTAGCAGAGAAAATATTGAAAAATAATATGTTTGACTAATCATTATTATTTACAATGGAAGATGAAAATTTCAGTCTAAAGTGTTCAAACATAAAATTTGTTACAACCCTCATAGTATTAGAAATAAATGAGCTGTGAAAGGTTCTGTAGTTTGTTTCTTTTTTAGCTTCTACTTCCAATTTTATTTTTGCATGGACCTGTTCTTGCATTCAGCTGCCCTCAATCCTTTTACTGACATGTTTTGGCACTCACAAACACCCCTGTTCTCCAGCCGTGCTTCCTTTTTTCCTCTAATGAACTGTAGTATTTTCTTGTGTATGAGGTGTCTAAGCAATGTGCAACGTGTGTATATGTACACTGCTCTTATGGCTCCAGACTCATTTCTCCTAAAAATTCATCAAAGGGCCATCAAGCAGCCCTTGGGCTTGGTGATTAAGCCAGCAAGGGAAAAAGGTAAACACTGATGGTTAATTTATTGCCACTATTATAAATTCTCATGGAACGTGAAGAACTATATTACTCCACTGAGTTTTACACATGTACATTATACTTAAGAGAAACTGTCTATGAACCAATTACATTGTCTTTATAGCCCAAATTTGGACCACATTCCTGCAAGATATACAAGGGCTCGAGATTTTAATGTGATTTACACAGCACATGGTTAAAACATTTCACTACCACTTCTTTCATAAAAAAGGTATGCTGGTAGGTGCCTGCATTAGTAGGAAAGACTTATAAAATTGACTCTTAAAAAAAAATATAATCAACAGATATTGTTTTTTCCTTAATGTCTACTACTTCTTTTTCAAAGATTTGGATATACATCATGAAGCTTTTCTGCACAAACTGCAGTTAGATTCTTTTAAAATCTCTGGTTCATTGTTTTTGTTTTTGTTTTTTTAAGATGCTTTCAACTGCAAGTTCACCTGTGGTTAGAGCTGTCAGAAAGATAAACTAACCAAGTAATTCAAGGAAGACTTAAGATAAAAAAATCTCGAGAACTGGTGACATTGATATCTCAACAATGTATCCATGCAAAATACAAGTGGTAAATAAATATCTGAGTAGGATTTTAAAGAAGTTCCTATAGATTCACATAGTGCAGTAAAGATGACTAAAGCTGTCCATGTTTCATCTACAGATTTAAAACTGCAGCCCATCTCCCACCCCAGACATAAGGGTATATGGAAGAAAAAACAGGCATACAGCATTTTTGCCCATGGCAAACCCAACTGGCATCTGAGAGTCAGAAGTTCAGGATCTTTCTGAGAGAGAGGCTTCAAAGAGGCTGTTGTACTTAGTAGTTGTCAACAGAATGATATTCCATCAATTCCATTTAATTATCTTTGGAGGCTATCTGTACTTTCAACCTTTTGTGATAATGAGGGTATTAGAACATCTCCTACTCATTCTGATACGAGAAATGGGAATAATAGCCCCTATTCACCTTCTGCCTAGCTTTAATGATATTATATACTTTCAGTATACATTATTCTAGCTGCCCCTTTTTCAGGCTGGAGTGTCCTCTTGTATTTCTACTTCTGCTTTTGACTCTCCGAGTTAGTCTGTTCTTGTGTGGAAGCTGTTTCTTACTTCTATCATTTTTTAATACTGAGGGACTATAGAATCTTAGGGGTTGGAAGATCATCAAGATAGGGTTAAAGAACATTTAGTCCCAGCCATTGCTGCCGTGGGCAGGGACTCCTCGCACTAGACCAGGTTACTCAAGGCCTTATCCAATCTGGCCTTGAACACTGCCAGAGTTGGGGCATTCACAACCTCCTGTTCCAGTATCTTACCACGCTCACAGTAAAGAATTTATTCTTAAAATCTAGCCTAAATTTCCCCTCTCTCACTTTGTTGTTTGCCCATTATCCTTGTCCCGTCACTACAGTTCCTGATGAAGGGCCCCCTCCAGCTTGCCTGCAGGCCCCTTCAGACCCTGGAAAGCTGCTGTGATGTCTCCACTCAACCTTCTCTTCTCCAGGCTGAACAGCCCCACCTTTCTCAGCCTTCGTAGAGAAGGTGCTCCAGTCCTCTTATCAACTTTGTGGCCATCCTCTGGACCTACCTCAAAGTTCCATGTCCTTCTTACATTGTGGGCACCAGAACATAAGGCTGCCCTTATCTGCCAAGAGAGGGCTTGATCCAAACCATCCTCCTATAATCTTGTAAGTGTTGCACACATGTGCACGATATTTCTATTTAATTTCATTCTTTTAATTGCTTCAAACATTTAGTTTACCTTTTTTACCACTGATGATATTTCTGGAGAGCAAACACCAAGATTGCAGAGACTCCAGGATCTTTCCTTGACAGGTAAGGGCTGATACAGAGCCGATTACCGTGTCTGTTTATTTTAACTCAGGTGCACTAATTTGCATTTATCAATATTGAAACCTACCTACTGTCCTATGGCATCAGGAGAGCCTCATGCAGATCCTCAGGCAGCTTTGTTTTGGCTGTCCTGATTATCCCTGCAGCAATTGCAGGCAGTGGCACCCTGTGATCACTTGCTCTCACTGCCCACGCACTAGCTGTGTCCAGTGGCACCAGTCCAGAAATCTCTTAGAAATCTCTCTCCCCACCCTGCTCTCCCCTGTCAGAAGGGGCTGCTCAGCTCAGCTTCTGCTCCCTGCCTTTTTAAAGACATGCTCTTCCCTAAATCCTGATCAAATTTGGAATGGGTCTGAAAAACACTGCAATAGAAATAGCTTCTTGTCCACTAGGGGGAAGTACCTCCATAATTAGGATTTGATGAGCGGCCAAACAGATCAAGGAAAATAGTGTTCTGTGCTTCTAAATTGCAAGACAACGCTTGTTTTGAACTTTAACAGTAATAATTTAATGCACAAACGAAAATCTGCTTTCACTGAAGACATCGACACATTAGGTACTAAATAACCTTTTCGATTGAATTGTGTTTGGCTTGCTTTAATGCAGACTTCTGTTCAATAAAAGCTATCTTATGACTTAATAGTTTCACAGAAAATTACTGCAGAAGAACAATTAAAGAAAATGAAAGTTAGAATTGTATTTCTAGCGAAATCTGTGTGGTATTCAACTCTCATAAAATAGAAATACCATTAACCTTTAATGAAACGGTGTTAAATTACTTTCAAATAGTTGTCATTCTAAAACTGAGTCATAAAGAGAAGTCACCTGAACAATGTTCTGTTTATCTCTGCAGTGACATATCTAAACTGCCCTTTTTTCAATCTTCTGCTATTTATATAGCACCATCAAAGGAACACTGGTTGAGGTAGAGGTGCAGCTCTACTGAAACGTTTAAACTTACCAGTTGTTTCATAAGAAGAGAGCATGCTAGACTCTCGGTCTGCCACACCTCAAGTGGTTTTATGTCTCACAAAATTTAGAAATTCATGTATGAGAGGACTAGGTATGACCACTTTACATTCTGGTTTTTTTATTTTCTTACTCAGCTCTAATAGAGACCCTACCATTTTCAGAACATTTTAGAAAGGCATCCATGAAAGCAGTACTGCAATGTCTTCAAAGACAGATCACTAAAATTCTCCAACCAACTTAGCAGCTTATAAGATTTCCAATATTAAACCCTTGTGCAGTATTCTACTGAAACTGAATGAGGTTTGAGCTCCTACTTCTATAAGTAACTCTCTTCTATCACTATTTTGAACTTTCATGAACAAGTAATAGTCTAAGAGAAATTTAGTGGGAAACCAAATGTAACACTGATGTAAAGTCACTGCCTGTGTTTAGGCAATAGTGCCGCTATCTGACCCGAATTCCTTAACGTCGAAATTTAAATGCTTCCTGAGTGAAGGAATCCTCTTTTCATTTTATCATAAAGTTACTGTTCCATTATAAAGGGGAAAAAAAAACCCAAAACAGCAAACCAGAAACAGGTGACAAGATGCCATGATAGTGGCTTTTATTCTTGTCTGCCAGAGTTCTGCAGTCAGTTTCACATGGAATCAGCCCACCAAAACTCTCATGGCTTCAGTACTCTGGATTTCACTTGAATCCTTCATTCACTTCAGCAAATCTTCCTATTATTTGCTCCTATCACTTAAAACACCTTAATATATTGCCAGGAAAGGACAGCTTCTGTTATCTTGACTCATTTGTGGTTTAGGATAACGCTACATGGAAGTTATCAGCAAAAAGTAACAACAACAACAACAATAATAAGGGCTTCAAGACTGTCCTAGAAATTCTCACTTCAGGTTTCCTGAGGAGGAGGCAGGGCTGCCCTGTGCTGCATTACCTTTCCCTTCCCTTGTGATTGCCTCATGCCTTAGGAGGAATCTTAGGAGGGGAGAGGCAGCTGCGGGCAGCGCTTGTCCCTGGTCCCGTGTAAAGCAGAGCCTCCCGGATGCTCCTCGGTCTGCCCCAGGAGCTGCTCTCCCCAAGGGCAGCAGCGGGAAGGACTTTCCCTGCCCAAACACACGCATCCTTCCTGCAAACACAGCCCCCCTCCAGAGCCGTTCTGGAGGAAGGGTGGGTGGCAGGGGCCGTGCACTCTGCCTCCCTCCCTCTCCTGGGGGATCGGGATCCCCCGCGTGCGAGTGGGAATGCCGGGGCCCTGGCCGGCGCATTCACAGCACACCACGAAAAGATAAACCTGCAGCACCAAGGTTTTTACAGATCAATTCCTTGAGCTACATGGTAGAAATTATTTTTAAAAAGCAAAACATTGTGCTTGTGGGTTTGTTGTTTGTTTTTTTATTTTTTTTTTAAGCTTAACACAAAGTGACAGTTGACTAAACAGTTTTACATAAAATTTCCATTTCCATTTGAAAAGCTTACATTTGCAATAAACATCCCTTGCTGGCTCTGTTCCCAAACTCAAGCTTTGCTCCGGAAAAACCCTCAAACACTGAAATAAACATTATTTCTAAACTGACTCCTCCACCTCACTTTCTCCTTCACAGCTCCATCTCTTAGATAACATTAAGAGCTTCAACTTTACAAGGTGTTTTCCACTTCACACCAACATACTGTGAAACAAATCACTCGTCTGCAGAGTGAACTCTGCTTCATGAGGTTTTTGCCTTAAGTTCTGTTCTGAGCACAAACTGAAAAAGAAGATGCTCACTTACCACAGAAGACTCGCTGCTGAGTTTTGAGCAGCAGAACTGTGAATGAGTGGTGCACAGAAGAGAGCATTTAAATGACATAGCTTTCCACTGAAAAATGGAGAATTTTGACCCAGCTTACTGAAGTCTAAAACCTATAATTAACAGTGACAAGGCTGCGTAAGGCTAATGGATTGCCTATGTAGCCAGCCTATCATTTTATTGAAAATATAATGGAAGCAAAACGCTCTCTCTGCAATCAGCAGGTTGTGGCAGCAGAGCAGAAATGAACACAGAGGATAGGTGGGTGTTCTTTTGCTGGGTATCAAAACCTTGTTGAAGGAAACACATTTCTTTTGTAAGACTACAATGGAGATGTGAAAAGAACAAGGAAGGATTTCAAAAATAGAGTGCACGAACAAAATTTCACACTGAATAGGTCAGAAGGGGGTCCCTGCTGTCTGAAGACACACAGAGAGCTATGCCTGGCTTATTTTTTCTTGCTGCATGCTGCTTTCAGACATATACACAGGCTACCTGGTGGAGAGCAGGGTGGGTGATGTGTGAGAATGCCCAGGGCTGGCTCACCCCCTAACCCTCAGCTGTCTTTGACGAGCATCCTCCTACAGAGTAACCAAAAAGCAAAATTTCCAGCAGTCACCACTAATTTGGTGCACTTCAAGGGCTTTTGCACATACATCTGGAAAACCTAAGTGGCAAAGGGAGATGTCTGAGAATTTGGTTCAATATTTTCCAGGGGAGACTTCCCATTCCTGCATAGTTTGGAACAGCATGATATCAAAGAAATCTGACTTCTCTTTTTGTTTTAGCAATGTCATGCTTCACAACCTTTCTAAATCCTGGTTTCTGCACCTATTGTAGCTATAGGAAAACCATACCTATAGTGATATCATTAGCAATCTATTCCACATAACTATTGAGCCATAAAGACAAATAATATTAAAAATAAATCACTAAATACAAAGAGCTAAGGTCAACTGCTAGAGGTGACAGATTCTTTTAAAGGTCCATTATTGGCAAACCTGATCCTTGACCTTTAAAAAAATAAAAAGCACCATATTCAGTTTATCTCAGGTGACTAGACATAGGCAGAATGGACCCCTGCTACCACTGCAGTAATTCAGGCTACAACAGTATTTCCGTGATAACTATATTTCCCTGTGATTTCTCAGGCATTCCTAACTTCCTGAAATATTAATAAGTGCTGAGATTTATTATGCACCTAGGGCTCAGTCTTGTGATGTATGTAACTCCGTGGCCCTAAGCTCGCACTGGAGCTTGTATTCACATCCTCTTCTAGAATGAAATCAAACAACAGAAAACAAGGCACCTTGAGGATTCATTGAGCATCCCCTGGCATTCCCACCCATGGACGGATAACCATACAGTTTTCTAATTTATTCTTAGCAACCTGCAATAACAGAGGAGGGTGCCCACATTCCCCTTCTCAAACCTCTCTGTGCTCATTACTGGGATTTCTGATGAAGCTGAGCCTTCCACTGCCAGCCCACCTGGGAATATTTTCCAGTCTTATGTATCTTGGATGGAGAGAACAGATAGTTGATGCTAGAACAGGACTTAATAGCAGCCTTTGAATACCTATGGGGAACTTCCAGAGAAGATGAAGCCAAGCTCTTTACTGAGGTTCTTGGCAGGAGGCAATGGTCATAAATTAAAGAGAGACAGGAACAAGGGAGGTTCTGGCTGTACAGCAGGACAATATTTTTACTATGAGGATCATTATGGACTGGATGAGACTCTCCCTCCTCGAAGGTTTTCAAGATCTGACTGTTCAAAATCCTGAGCAACTTAGTCTGAATTCATTGCCCCTGCTTTGAGGAAGAGGTTGGATCAGAGACCTTTTGAAGGCCCTCTTAACCTGAATTATTCTGTAACTCTAATTCTATTTCTCTTTACAGAAGACCCTTGCAAATTAAACTGTTTTTACTTTTACCTAGTTAAAAAATGTATTCAGCCTCCCTTCAGAAGATGTGTTTTCCATGAGCTTGGCTGTTGTTTCTCCCCACTGGTCTATCTCTGCGTTTGTCCTGTCTCTCCTGAAGGGCACTGAGCCTCTGGTTTTATATGATGAGAACACTTCTCCAGACTGAGGCCAGAGATATTATCAGTGGCAGCACAGAGAGTCTCAACTGCTTCATAAAAGCTGAACCATCATTTGAGACGGTTACGTAAAAGACAACACAGCATGGAACAGTATATACAGGACAGTATTTTGAGGCATGTGTTCTCTGTATTCTCTGTAAGAAATCAGTTTGGAACTACTCCAAGTGCTCTGTACACACCCTCAGCCACGCAAGACTTTAAATGGGAAGACTAGAATTACCCTGAAATTCAGCTTTGCATGCATCTCCTTCTCCAGACTGTGAGATCATTTTTCTCCCTTGGAGTTTTTGTGCTTTTTTCCAGAGTAGTTTCGAATACACCATTTTCCTGCAGAAACCTTCAGGTTGGCACCAACTGTTAATGTTGTGCCCAAAGATGAATGAACTCAGAATATGACTCCAAAACAGAAGTGCATTTACAGCTTTAAATAATGGGTAGTGCTTTGACAACATTATTTTTTATTGTTAATTTTTGCAAACAACCACATCCCAACAGAATTTAAAAATGCCTTGTAATAAGTCCTCTTCAAGAAAATATGGAGCAAGCTGTGTCTTGGTTGTTTATGTGAAACAAAGAGCCCAACCTGTCAATTTTCTTCCTGACTCTTTTCCTCTGAAGACTCAGAAAACCCATAAAACTACATTTGAAGAATAATGACCAGAACACATACAGTATTTACCAGGAACCATCTAAAACTATTTTTGCAGTCTGCATCATGCTTTTCTTCTCATAGCCGCACAAAGCCTCAGAGCCCAAAGCAACTCCTTCAGTCCCTATTTTTTCCTGCTTCCCTGTGCTCTCCCCACAGACATACCCAACTTTGTCACTGTCTGCAAGGATGCTCTTTTATGCAAGGAGTTTTCCCCAGGGTCTATTTCGATGCCCTTGGTGATTTTAGGACATTTAAATGTTTCTGCAGCACCATGGCTCACTTGTTCTTAGTCTGGAACAGTACCTGCTGACCTTGGCAGAATGGTAGTAAATTTAAATAGACAGACAAATGTAATTTTTACTACTTTTCTTGAGCATATTCCTTCCCCCTTTCAAAAAACTAGTATAGTCAAAAGGACAGCTTGATGACATGAAGTTTTCTGGTTAATACTTTCCTTCCAAATTATGCAAAGTGTCATCTTTACAAAGGCCCATATCAATATAAGATGGAAAAATGGCTATTTACAAGTTGAGGCCTTGTGAGAGCCTTTGTCTTGGCACCCACCCTTTTGATTACTTATACACAGTTGCAAGTCATCAGACCTCAGGCAATTTGATACCACGCTTGGTTCTTAATAATTTCATTTATCAATTTTTCCTTATGTTTTTTGAGAGGTGATAAACTGGCAAAATGCATATTTAATCTGTATTTGCTACAAGTAAAACTGCCTCTGAAGCACTGGACATTTATTTTTACAGCTGGTTCTGAATTCAAATACACTGGTTATAAATAATTTCTGAGTGTCATGTAATATTTATGCTGGAAATCTGAAACTCCATGTCATGTTTGGAGAAATGAAACACAGGGAGGAGAGGCTACGTTTTCACTGAACCAGTGCAGGCTGTAGTGTCTGACACGGTACTACCAGCGCCCCTACAAGAACCTGAGAGCAGCAGTCATCGCCCTGCCATTGCTGAGGAATCTGAAATTCCCCCCTTGACCTGCATAATGAAGGGGCTGTGATATCTTCTCAGCCACTCCCCTCCTCCCTGCCCTTTGCAAGGCTGCTTTACGTGAGAAATAAAGTGCATTTTCTCGGATCTATCCCAGTGTTTGCCTCCACTTGACAGAGTGCAGAACATCAGCTGACTTTGACATGTTGCTCTTTTGCCTGATTGATGGTTTTTTGGAGGGTATTTATTACACTGACTTTTTCAGTTATAACCATTCTCTCAGTTACTCCTATGTGGGTTAAATTTAACTGTCCATCTTTCAGGTGAGAGTTGCCTTACCTGACTTTAGGAATCTCCGATTTGGACAGCTATGGCTGAGCTGGGTGCCCCGTATAATCAACAGAAAGAAATAGAAACAAAATGGATAACAAATCTGTAGATGACAAAGCCTGGAACGAAAAACATGGTTGTTTTCAATTACGATTTTGAAGACCTGGGGTGAATGCAAGCTTTTGCACTTAAATGGATTTGACTGGTTGCAAACCAACTAGGTAGGCATAGGCTGCCTATGGGTGACACTGGATCACAAGTTGAACATGAGCCCACATTCTGGTCGTGTGATCAAGTTGTCAGTGGAAAGGCCTGGCAGTATTAAGAGATCCCTCCTACCCAAGAGATCCCTCCTACCCTATGTCCTGTTACAGGAACAGCAATGCCCCTTACAGCCAAGGGCAGAGTGTGTATGTGTGGGGGGTGCAGTTAAATATCCCAAAGACGATGAGAAAACACAACCTAAGAAAGAAGTAGGATCATTTCTTCTAAAGAAGAGACTTAGGTCTTTCCAGAATCTCCAGTCTTCAGACATCCTAACACACTTCAAAATGGAGTGGAGTGGCCTATTGTCCATAGTTGTACCAGGGAGGACAAGAAATTATTCCCCTGAGGGGAATGAAGAGTTAGCTGAACTTTCAAAAGACTTCTTCATACTAAGAATACTAAAGAACTGGAATAAATGACTTTGAAATGATCTCCATCACAGGAAGTCTTTAAGAGACAGTCAGGAATGTTGTGGGAGAGCAGTAGACTCTGTAACTTGCCAAACCCTTTTTGTTGTTTGTTTTCCTACAGTTTTGTGCGTAAGCAGCTGATGCAGAAGGAAATAAATGCTTGTGTGGCATACCACAAACAGCAGGTGATCCAAGCACCAACTGGTTTGCAGTTTCATGGACCTCAGGTTTATCCAGACAGTTAGAACATCCCACAGCACTAAAAACATAAGCAGCAGGCTATGTTAAATTAAGGAAGGATTTCAGGTGTTCTTATTGCAGTACTCTAAAATGCAGCTTAAATGTCAAAATTAGGCTCCAGTGAACAGAATGTTATACAATAACCATTCCTCATAACTCAGAAACACAAAGCTCCTCACATCATTAAAACTTGCAGCCAGGTCATTTTAGAAAAGTCTGTGGCCAGAAACCCTAAATGTGTTTATTGAGAGAGGAGAGTATGGCAGTGAAAACGGCTATTTTGATTCAGCACTATAAAACTGCCCCAGATGAGCACTTAGGAGCAAATAATATTGCTTATGTCATGAAGTCAGAGCAGAAGAAGCAGCAAAGGAAACATAACATATCACTTTAAATAAGACAGGGAGCATTTCTATTCTCTCCTACCTCTACTTTTTTTTTCCACAGCCTCCATTATAGTCACACTTTGCCCAGGCCCGATTACCTTGGAAGACTAATAGTACTGCTAAAGCAGGTCAATCTCAACTGAGCAACTAGGAGGTAGGAATACAACACTATGAAAGGCAAGCTAAAAAATGAATGTCTTGGAAAAGGTGCAGGATTGGAGTTGAACGTTTAGTGCAACAATAAATAAAATAGTCTCATTAAGGCAAACCAGAAACTGAAAAGATGGAGAAGAAAAGGGGTTTAAGGCTTTGGCTAATGCAAGGAAAACAGTTACAGAAAGCAAGGACTTTGAAGTGCTGACATGGGAAAGGGAGAGGATCACTAATCAAATTTTGACAAGTGAAAATTATGCTACCTGACAAGGACGGTGAATAAAAAAATTCAGAGTATGCATCTTTTTGATACAGGCATTTTCTGATGGCAAGATTAGCAGAAGAACAGTTCTTCAACAATATTTGGAAGCTATTGGGGCAGCCTGTATTTAACGCACTAACCACTTAAGAATGAATGAGCTCCTTTTCTGCAAAAAGCCATTTAGAAATGACAATGGTACAAATTCTGATCTTTCAGGAATTAAATTTTTGAAGTGCACTATAACATAAAGAAAATTCTTGTAAAAGGAAAGATAATTCTAATTTTGGTTAGCAAAGCAAAGGCATGAAAGGAGGAGAATACCAAGAGTGGGGATCACAAGCCAGGGCTTAGGTAAATGTCCAGAAACCATGCAATGTCTGTGTAAAACCCCCACCATGTAACAGCTATACCCATAAGCTAATGACTTCAACCATTAAAAGACCTAAAAGCTTCAAGGCTGAACTGTATTGAGTAGCACCTCTTGTGAACTCCAAATCCCTAACTGGACACCTAGCACTCCTGTATAAGACAAGAGAAACAGGAATTCTCCAAAAGTTAGGGATACAGAAAACCACTGAGCAGGAAACTCTCTGAAGCTAGCCAACAGCCAATATAAGGAAGACAGGACTGCGTATGAGCTTCTTCCCTCTTCAGTGGTTTCATATTCAACCAAACACTCCTTTCCCTAGCAAAAACTTCCAGCAAGCTCTTTGGGAAAAGTGATTGTCATCCCTGTTCAATCTCAGCTGAGGCAGAGCCATAATTCATTTTTTTATAGCCTTTAAAAAAGCAGAGCCAAGTGGTACTTTAAGCCAAACCCCAAAGGACTGTTTTAACCTCCGCCTACAGAACCAAATTCCTTCTTGCTTATCTCTAAGTCCTGAATTTTATGTTCTTACCCACATGGCGACAGTTTTAAGAATAAATGCTATGTCAAGAACAAAAATCAGCAAGAGCAAAAGTTCGCCTTGCATTAGGGTATTTCCGTAGGAAGAGACAATCAAGAGACTGATTGAAGGGAGCTCAATTCCCCCCTATACACAGACAAGTGTTCTTAGTAGCCACTGGGCCAACATGAAGGATTAAAATGTACTCCACAACTTCTCCTGCTCAAATGTTGAGGAGAAAGTGTTCAACCACTCCTTGTGAGGATCCAAATATCAATTTCTATATAGCTAATCAGAGCAGTTGTGAAACCTTTTCGTTGCTGTAATGTCAAGTGCGCTGTTTGGTTTGCATGCACTAAGTTCTCTCCAGGGCAAAGCTAAGAGCCTCTAAGCAGCTTGTTAGAGAAGTTTCTGACACATGCTGTCCCTCCTGCTACCCTCTCTGTGTCTTCTTTGAGAAGCAGCAGACTATCAGAGGCCAAAACTGAGATGCAAAATGTTAATTGTTAAGCAGGGTCTATGATTCTGATCTGAAAAACCCTTTGGGAAGTCAGGGATGCCACTCTGCTTGCTTTACAGAGTCTAGCTCTTCAGGCAGAGGCCACTGAGGATATTTGTACGGCCTACAGCATTTCTGGAACTGCAGATAGAATGGAGAGGCCGTCAGTGAATTTAGGTGGTGCCAGGACCAGGCAGCTGCTGGGAGGCAACAGGCAAAAGATTTGGATCACAAGTCTAGACCCGAGTGTGTTAATCCCTCTGAATCCAGCTGCTCAGATTGCTGGTTAAATGAGGCTATTATTTCTCATCCACTTCCTAAGGCGGTTTCAAGCCTAACTGCAGGACTGCAATCAAATACTTCAGTAAGCTGCTATCGGCACCCCTGGGGACCTTCTGCCTCTCGTAAGTAGAAACCCTGGAGGAGCTGCCAACATGCAGAGCTCTTCCTCGGGCTTCCTATAACAGGCTGTTGCTTAGCCACAACACAGGCTGGCCAGGCTGTGGAACTGCAGATGTCAGCGTGCGGTTAATCCTTGTGCCGGCACGGGGCCAGGCGTACAAATGTCCGTCTGTAATTACCGTTCTCTCGTGACTAAACGCCAGCCCATGCTCAGTGCCCAGCTGCACGAGAAACCTTTCACAGCCTGGAGTCCTCCCTGCTTCCTGTCTGATCAAAAACTAGCTGACCTAGTGACAGTATTTCAATGAGTATTTTTGTATGAAGAAGTGAAGCATTAAGTTACTGTGCTAAAACCATGCTTTAAATATTTACTTGCAAGCAAAGTATGCCCTGTGGACCAGGGCAGTATGCCCAATACTCTTGTTGCAGGAATATAAAATTGGGTCTTTTTCCCTGCAGTTTTCACAGTTCTGAAAAATATATTTCTTCAAGTGAAGAACAGGAGAGCCCTCGTGTGGCTAATTTAACATCTATAATATCACACAGATGCTATGGATAGTAGTAAAAAAATACATTGTATGTAGGTTTTCTTTTGTTCTAATCTCTGATCTCACTCCCTTTAAATATAGTTGATTTAATGAACCTCAACTTGGTTTTCCAGCCAGTTGTATCTCAGGTTTTTTTTCCTTCCCCTGAAAATGACCAAGCCATTCCTCATACCATATCTGTGCTTCATTTCCCAGTTTTGACAATAGGAATGTAAATTATAAAGTAACCCTTTCTGAAATGTTTCTCTTGTGGGCTGTAGAGAAGAAGAGAAGCATATGGGGGATTTATTATGCACGATGACCTCATTCTTTCCGAGTTTCCTCGTTCTCAGGAGACGTATTTGCAATTCACACACACGGCTCAAAATTGGAGTAGGCTATGCATCTGCTGTACATACACACACACACAGAGCTGCTTACGCTCCCAGAAGGCAACAGACGACCAAAAAAGCATGAGTGTTCACATTATTTTTGCACTAGGGCTCGCCTTGCAGATAAATGATGCAACAAGCAGCTCAAGTAACCCCTAGGTTCTGTATGAGCTTCTCAAAGGCACTGCAAAGATTTGGCAGTCAGATCATTCAGGGTCCATTTTTAAGAAAAAAAATTAATGACGCTTTACATGTTTTTGGCATCAAATTGATAAGTTGGGAATAAAAAAAAGGGGAGGGAATTAACTGAGCACTCTTATATCCAATTCAGGGATAATTTAATCTAAGCCTTGAGTGAGTCTCTTATGTGTTTTTTGACCCTGTACTTAACCCTTAGGAGGCACTCATTACTACTCAGGTAACATGACATGTTACATGATATGTAACAAAAAATTGTGAAGGTCGTCTGGCTTCAAATGCCTTTGGCATTCAGCAGAAGAATACGTCTTTGTCTAGACAAGCTAAGAAGCAAATATAATTTATTTTTCAAAAAGAAAAATTGTTTAATAGCCCAAGCATTGATTTAACGTGCAGGCCATGGAGCATGTGCCACAACTTCAGAAGGCACCAACTTGGTCCATATGTGGTCCATACATATCTCTTCATCAGTTCACAGACCAAATCACACCTCAAAGAAAAACTCCTCAAGCCTCTCAAAGGCACCTCTCCTCTGTTCTGTCTGAAATATACCTCTCTTATCCATTTCCTCTTCCTCCATATCTATGCAATGTTTATTTTGCCCTCTTCCATAGTATCCCTTTGCAAACCAGCTTGAGTAAATGCAGGACAGATGCTGCTGGCCCAGTAGGAGGAGGATTCTGGATCCTGAGAAAGATTAGAGTGGAAAATAAATATATTCTCATTAGGTTACTACACTTGTCTTTTTCTGCACCTGAGTTACTTTTTACATAACATAAACATGTTACACTTGAGAAAAGCAACTTGCCAAAATACCAGTCAGCAATAGAGGTTTTGGTGCCCCTAGCTGGCCAGTCAGTCAGCAATAATATTGCAGAATTTTTTTATGAATGAAGGCTCAATAGTTCAGGAAACTTCTGATGAAGGTACAATGTATTAGCAACCAATAAAAATCTAGGAGCATAACCCACTGGGTATATGTGTCTGACTTACAGTTAGCACAAATTTTAATCTGAAGCAGAACAAACAAATCCTGAAGTAGTGGATCCAGTGGTTCCACGTGCAGAAACTGTCTGAATCAGCTCATATAAAACATCATGAAAACTTGACCAAACTGAGATGATAAGGTCATATGAAGACATACTCTGAGTTTTCAGAAGATTAAACTTTCCGCAAAGTTACAAGGAAATGTTAAGGACACTAGATTGCCTTCTAAAGGGGGGATATAGACAAATTATGTTTAACAACACTGGCTTTTATTATTCACCTAGAAGTAAAATAACTTAGGTTTAAGTACCTATCTTTCAATCCTAAATTTACATTCTTTTCTTCACAATGACCTGAATTTAATACCTTAAATGGAGACTGTTCATAATTCAGATGAGATGATAAATCACTAATAGAAAGTTCAGTAAGTATTTTGAACCTATTTAGGCTGAGGTATATCTCTGGGCACAATTAATAACCTTCCTAAAAACCTGGCACCAGACTGACCATGTTCAGCCTTGTTTTAATAATAAAGGAACATATGGACCAAATTGGTGCCTTCTGAAGTTGTGGCACATGCTCCATGGCCTGCACGTTAAATCAATGCTTGGGCTATTAAACAATTTTTCTTTTTGAAAAATAAATTATATTTGCTTCTTAGCTTGTCTAGACAAAGACGTATTCTTCTGCTGAATGCCAAAGGCATTTGAAGCCAGACGACCTTCACAATTTTTTGTTACATATCTTTTCATCAGTTCACTTGGGCAGAGGTGACAGGTAGGACACAAGTCAAACTTCTTTGAGAAAGACCAACAGTTCATTTGAATGCCTGGAGACCAATGGGTTGGACCATTTCTGTTAATCTGTTTTTGGAAAGAAAATACATAAAGAAATGCTTTCACCTTAAACAGCTAACTCTTTCTGCTCAAAAGGCAGAAAGTTGCCATTTAACTCAGATACTGCACCATGACATTCTATATAACTATTTTGCTTGTTTGTTTTTTTTTCTATGACAGGTTTTTTCCACAGTGAAGAGCCAGACTTATTTATAAATATTACATTCTTTTTCTGGTCTCTGGTGAGATGGCATGTATAAGATCTGATTGTGTTCTGGCTACAGGACTTGGGCATAGTTTCATATATACAAGTACACGTACACAAATATTGTCTGTTTGGGAACATGTGAATAACTTGCCTTTGAAGAATAGAAACAATTATTTTAATAGGCTATCCCTGAATGTAAACCTATATTCAAAATGAGACTTAAAGGAATGTCTGTATTTCGTTTGATGAGAAAATGCCTGAAAATTTAGAACCATGAAATCTAGAGCTGAAAAAGACTGAAAGTGTTCTTAAAGATAAAATGCAATTAATCTCAGGGACATAGGACTAGAAGGAATTTCTCTTTTATTATTAGAGTTTCCTGTTAAAAGCAGAGTTATTTTGTTTCCTCAGGTTGTAAAAGCAAGACCTGAAACTTCAGGAATTTTCTGTTTCACGCATTTTATGCCACCAATCATAATTACAAAAGGTTTAACATTCAGATATTTTGAAACACCAATAGGTTTTGCCAGTTGCTTACAAAATCCATACCTCTTCACTTTAATTAAACCATTTAATCTTTAAAAATCAATATAACTTTGATTTTTTATTACTTTGCTGTTATTTCAGTAATTCAGATCTTCAAAGGTAAGAACACATTAGCCATTCAAAGCCAAAAGTCAAGTAAAGCTACACTCCCTGTCCTCTGATCAGAGCTTTCATCTGCACATTTATGATTTGAGGAAGAAGCCAAATTATTCCTAATTGCCTCTAATTTAACTTGGCCACTCAAATAGGATATGAGATCACATTTCATCATACTGTAGATATTTTAATCACTAGTGTACAGACTGGAGAGCTTACTGTACACTGAAAAAAAGTCTATCTTATCACATTGAAGTTCAGCCATGTACAAACAGACCTGATTTCATTTTCTTTTAAAAGTACAGACTTTGGAGAAAATGCACTCTCTGTTTGATGTGCATTTGATGTTTTAGGTTGACTTATGGCTGTGTTCTTGAAATAATGTTTAAACATTTAGTGGGTTTTAAGCCTCAAATGGCATAAAGTCATTTAAATTACTTCAATATAACGCAGCATTGTATGAGGAGAAGTCCTTTTGCTTAAAGATTTGAAGAAAAGGCAGCTGCTGGGAGATGAGGCAGCTCGGAGCATCTCAGGCAGATGGATGCTCCCAGCTGGACTGGGGGTGCAGCCCCTGCAACCTGCACTGCAGCAGCTGCTCGGGTCTGGCTGACAGACAGGGCAGTCACGCCTTCAGCTCCCACTTCAGTAGATGCTGCAATTCCATAGGAAAACATGGAGATCCTTGAAGGACTTGGAAATACAGCCAAAGGGCAGAAGCAAAGGTGTTTGCATCAATGTGCTGGGGCAGCAGGAATCAGAAATTCTCTAAATTCTCTTAGCATATGTTCATTTTGTTTTTCTATTCTAAGTGGAACAGCTAATTATCACTTCAGCATTCTTTTCCCCTTGCTCAGTTATCTGCCAGCTTATATCGACAGTATCCTTCATCTGAAGCCAGAGGATCAAATGTAGTTAAACACATTTTGAGAATAATCTTTCAGAATGTTTAAAGCTCTCTGCTCAGCAATGTTGGTCCTCCTTAGAGATCCCACAAAGGCAGTGGCAGACTGGGAATGTTCCTGACTACAAACTAGAGAGGGAGCAAATGTTACACATTTACTTTCAAGCAGAATAGATGGGCACGATAGGTTTTGTAATCAGAAACCTCAGAAATGGCAGCCTATTTCTAAAAGTTATGTGTAACCAGAGAGAGAATGTGAATGCCATGCAACCTCTGTATTTAATAAGAGCTAAAAATTGAGTGATTTTATTACTGGAAATGATTGGAAAAATCTACAGACCAAGCATTATTCGTATCAGTTATTTGGCAAGTAAATCTGGATAATGGAAGCATTGAGAGGCAAAGGAATCACAGTTGTTAGTTATTGGCTATAAGTTACCTTCCTCCCCTGCACAGAGGGGCTCAGATGATTTCAGTGGCTTTTTATAAGGAGGATGTTTTCAGCAATACAACATCACAGTTCAGAGCCCTGCTCTGTGGAAACTTAACTCCCTCCTACTCTTGGAGTAGTGCCTCTAAATCAAATACAAATCTACTGGGCAGATAAACTGCTCTGGAACTTGGAAATGGAGCAGCTCACGCAAGCATAAGAAGAAAACTCTTTTCCATCAGTCACCTGGACTGATGACTGGTAATTCACCTCCTCAGTAAGATGGAAACTTGAGCACATGGGCATGCCAGGTGATTTTCTTTAAATAAATCAGGGAAATTTCTTCCCTCTGTAAACAGCAGAGAAATCACCTAGAGAAAAACGGCTTTTAATTTTGCTTTTTTTGCAGGGGAAAAAAAATGGCTCTCCAAGCATGGAAACAGCTCCCATCTCAAGGCTGTGTTTCAAGGTTCACAAATGCATGTGGCACCAGGGGTAATTTTCTCCAGGTGTAAACGCAGCATTCTAGCAGTGCAGTGTCACACCTTCATTTATGCTGTCTCAACTTTTATTTTGTTCATCAGCATTCTAGGACAGAGCAAAACACTCCAAACTTGCACTAGGAGTAATAAATAAGATGATTGAGCATTGTAAAATCTATTATTTCAGAAAATCGTGAGAACAGGTCAGAGTCAAGGCTCACTATCTCATCTGGCCAGCACCTCCATGTGCATCCTGAGGGAATGAGGCCATGCAAGCACTGTTCTGCAGCAGCCAAGTTAATTTAATGGGAGAACATTACATAGGTGTTTGGGAGAACTTCTGTGACAACAGGTGAGATATTGTCACAGCATTCAGTCACTGAGTTATAGACTATCTGGACCAATATTTTGCAAGTGTGAGCTGTCACAGTATTTTTTAAAATATCTGTATTTGTTATATAATATTTGGATCCCTTATTCGTGTCCACTAGGAGTGAACTGGTTGTGGCTTTGCTAGCGGAAGAGATTTTTCAGTTAGAGACAGCAAATCCAGCAAGGATCAGGAAAGCAAAATCCTCTAATGAAGACTAATAATATTACTAGGGAAATAGACAAAAAGTGTTCTGTATTAGAGCCTTGGAATGGCAGAGAAGAAGCTTTAGTTGTGGATTGATAACTCTGGGATGAAGTAAAGTCAGCTTAGTCAAATTAGCTTTTTGATGGTCACATCTGTCAGAGCAAATATATCACAAGAGGAGGATGTGTCCAGGATGGGGAACAACACAGTGAGCAAATGAATTCTCCCTCCCCCAGCATCCAAGTGAATAGCCATGTGCAGGTTTCCACTCAGGATTCTTGGCTTGCAAAAAAAAAGGAGATCTCAAGATGATTAACTAACAGTTTCCCTGAAGAATTCAATGCTGAGGAGAAGGCTAAAAGAAATAGCAATCACAAGGCTCATGGCTCAACCTCCCCCATTTGGATCCTACTAGTTTGCCAGTGGGAAGCAAAAGCAGTTGTCAGAACACTTTCCAACTACGGCTTCTCATCTGGTGGAATGACCCAAAAATATCCAGTGCCACCAAGGTCTGTTAGCACTGAGGACAAACTAAGCATCTTAGCTTTCTAGATTTTAAAGGAATGTGAATTCTTGTTTTAGAAAGCAATTTTCTAAGAAGAGTTTGGATGTTTCTTTATAGTTGAGGAAAAATAGGACCTTCTGATTCCAATTTTTCCTGAGAATGTTGGGTATTTGGGAAGCAGAAAATCTTCTTGCTGAACTCTATCAGAAAAGTGGCTCTGCATGAGATTTAACCCCAAGGCTCCCAGATTCCTCATAACCAAGAAGATGCAACATTTCTTCTAATGAAATAAAGCATAAATTTATCTTGTTGTATAATCTCCATTGCATATATTGGCATTTTGAATGTATTAAAGTTAAGATATAACTCTGTATCACATTTTTTACAGTTCTTGCTGTTTTGTGTCACCATCCTTGCTGTGTTGCAGAGGATGCTGTCGCAAGTCTGCGAGAGTTTATTTTTGACTTATTTTGTTTACTATTTTGCATGGGAAGACAATCAAGGACCAAATACAGAGACACATCATGAATGAAGGAATAGCAGAGAATAGGAGCAAGAAGAGCTACTACCACCCTGGTCACGAGCATCTCTCTTCCCTACCTGAGATTACAGCAGGCTTAAATGCTTTTTTTCGGGTGGAGTTTGATGAGACTCTCCACCACACATTTAGTTTCCTGGTTCCTAGTTTCTGACTGAAGGCAATACAGATGAGTCTGTAATAATTTGGCAAATTTCACCTTCTTTCTGCTCAGAGCATCAATGAAACAATTGTCGACACTGATTAGTTGTTTGCATTCTGTTTCATAGGTCTTAGTGTAAAAGTTCTTCCTGACCTGCAGCTCTCTCTGCAGCACACCTGCAAGGTGCCACAATTGATACCCCTGCTTTGCTCATAGGCACCCCAGCCAAAGACCTGAAAGGAACCAAGCGAAATCCTGCCAGCTGAAAAATCGCAGACCTTTGCCTGTGTTTTTTAAGCTGAGGCCCTAAGCCCTCACTTACAGGTGTCCATCAAAACTGACTGAAATGTTGTCATAACAGTCATGACACCTGGATGCTCATCAATGATAATTCACATAGATGTCTGTTTTTGAAGTTACTTGGAAAGAATGTACGGAAGAGCAAACAGTACTGAAACAGAGCTGCCACACTGAAGCATGAAAACCACCATTTCAAAAGCTTTGCTTCTTTTGTCCAAAATAAGCGTTTTTATCCTAGTGAAAGAGCTGACTCCCCATACCCCAGCCTACTAAATCCTCAAGTGCTTATCCCTGCTCTTCCTTCTGCCAGGATGGCTTTTGTAAACTATCTGCTAAGCTGGCTCAGGTAGCTGAACCAGCTGAAAAATGAATGGGGTTCATTGACTTGCTTTTATTTGGATTTGGGAGAAGAATCATGTGACTGTAACAGGATTTCTGCTGCATAAGAAAGTCAATAGAAAAACATTTTCTGGTTATCTATAGACAGGGACAGGAGCAGAGCTATTCCTTAGGATGCTGTACAAGGTTTTGTCAGATTTATATAGATTTAACCCCAAAACAATATAACCTGGCAGCTTTTGGAGTACAGGAATTCTTCATTTCTGTCTGCAGACTCTGCTGGCTTGATGGGTGATTTTCAAAAAGTTTTGACATCCTAGCAGTGGAAAGGCTTAGGAAATTTTGCCTAAAGTGTTGGCCCCACATGGCTTTTATGAGGTATCTTATGCAGCCTGACACAGCCAAAAGACAAAACTTTCCCCATGGTCAAATCAATACAAAATAACTGTGCCAAGAAAAAAACATGACTGCACATGGCCAACAACCAGGACAGAGGGCACTGTCTTTGCTATAAAGACAGTAGATAACTGAAAGAAGTACTTTGGTTAAACTGTTGTCACCATGCAGTTCTAAGTTTTCCACCTTAAAAGGCTCTGATGAAATTCTGGCTGTTTGCTGGTGTAAAGCTACATATATTAGTGCCTCAGCTGAGCTGTGGAACTAAAAATGAGCTGTGTCTGTATTCCATCAGCACCATTGCACTAATCAAGATAATTCATACCATCCATGACTGTTTGGCAATAGATTGAAAACTATTAATTAAAGAACTGCATGAAACCTAAGGATGAAATCTACTGTGGTTGAGGTTTACTGAGGAGTGATAAAAGTATAAATCAGTCTTTCAAATAAGCCCAATGTATAATAAAATAAATGAAATAGCAGGTGCCTTCTGTTCCAAGTGTGTTCTCTTGTGACAAAGGTCAAAAGAAAAACTCTTTAAAAAGCTCAGGTTTAGAGACAGAAGGTTCCAGGTTAAGATTCTCAGGTCCCAGCTGCTATTTGCATGGTTGTTTCCTGGTCAGAACACATCAAAATCATGCATGTGGTTACACACTTGATGGTCTCCTCTTTATCCTTTAAAAAAATCCATTTTGTTAATTGGATCCTAGAAGAAATAGCCCTCTATAACTGCTATATTTTTAATTTTCTGCTTTGGGAATGTACAATAGAACTCACTTTAGCCTTTTTGCTTTTGCCTTTTTGCAATTACTTTCCCAATAAAAGAATTGCTTAGCTAAGGAAGACTACATGATGAAAATATTATTTGATTTTCTAAAATATTTAAACCCCAGTTGATGATTAAATATCTTATTACAGGATCTGAATGCTTCTAGATTCCCTAGGAACTACACATGGAACATTTTATACAGAATTGTATTCATTTTCATTCTGAATTGCTTGATTTTTGTTTCTTTGCAAATTTTTGATTAATTGTTCCATCACTTACAATTACCCTTAGGGGAACTTGGCCAACAAACTCAGTAGAGAGCTCAAACTGGGACTCCGAGCTGACAGCTTCTGAAATTGTAAGAGCTGTGAAATAAAAGTAAACTGAGCTGGAGCCAGTAAGCTCTGAAGTTTAGTTCTGGTGAAGGTTTTGGCTCTATATGGTTTAAAATATGCTTAAAAGGGCCATTTAATTGTATTTAAAAAAGCATTATTTCTTTGGGCTTCTAGAAAGTGTTACTTTACAAATTGTGTTAGGAGAGACAAGGGTCTAGACAGGAGAGACAGAGAATCTTGTAAGAGAGGTAGGAATCCAGAAGTCAGGACTTCAAAGGAATGTACATTTAACAGCAGCACTTTGGAAGAGACTGCATTTTTACAAGAGGCTAAAGAGGTGGTGAAGTCATGGGGGAGAAGTGGAACTAAGCTGTCCGTCAGGAAAACGATCCCAGCCCTGATCAGAATAACTATAAAAATGGGAAAAAAGGCCAGTAGAAACATGGATATATTTCTAAAAGAAAAGCTAAACCACACTGCTACTGATACCAAGAGGATAGTTTCAGAGTGGCAGCCCTTCAGGTAATTCCTGCTTGAATGTGTAGAAATCCTTAACTGACTTAGTCATTTGGGGTTTTTTTAATCCCTAGTTCCCCTGCATCCCTTCTTTGGAAAGGCTTAGGTGGGCTGCCATGTTTCTCCAGCTCTGCTATTCCCTAAGAAATAGCTGATGCCTAGAGCTAGACAGTGGGAATTTCTAACAGAAATATCCCCTGCTATGGAAAAAGCACAGGTGGAAATGTGAGTGTGAAAGTGATACACATTAATTGCTACAGAGCACTGTCTGTGTGATTTCATTTAAATGACCAGATACGAATAATAAGGCAGCCTAATGGTTAGAGGACAAGACGGTGAAGAAAAGGTGAGGCAAAAAGAACCAGGAAACACAAACATTTTGCCCAAGACTTAAAAGATCAGAAGCAAAATAATGAACTGAAAGAAATCCAGAATCATCCGCAGCTATGGGGCATGGACATTCAAAATATGGTTGATTGCTGCTAGTCACAAAAGAGATGAGGATGCAATAGTCAGCACTGCTTGTGCAGGCCAAGCCACACGGGTATATGTCTTGGCAAAGGATGAAACCCAAGTGCGAGGGAGCGAGACTGGTTTTGTTTAAAGTAGCTATCACATTCTCCTTCCACAGTGCCTCACACTGAGTGTTTTTGTGCTAATTCCCTACAATATTAATCGCATCACTACTATGCACCACGGGATTTGCAGAACAGAGGTCCCACCACAGGCTGTAACGATGCCAAACTGATTTTTGCTTTTATATTTTCCTCAAATATATTTGTAGCTCTGTAGACTAATATTGTATAGTTATTTAGTTCCTAGATAACTCCAGTACTGATAGACAGAAAGACAAAACACATTCCAAGGGCTGCAGTCCTATCTTGCTTCTTCCTCGGGGAACCAAGGACCAGCTACTCTCCCAAGACACTTTCTCATAAACAAAGTACAGCTAGTAGCAAGAAAGGGGGGCTCCAGAAGAGGTGGAACCAAAGGGGGGGAGTTACCTCATTACTTGTGCTTCTAATTGGGAATTATTGTCAATTATTCTAATTTGCTAAACTTATAAAACTGTGTTCGCCCTACGTGGGCTGGACATTTTTCCATACCTGCCTCTGGAGGCGTCCAATTAAAGACCAGCTTTTATATTACTTCCTAGGTTAACATGGTCTCAAAAGTGTGTTGTTTTATTTCTAGATCTTTAAGGCATCAGTAAGTGTCTGCGGCTCCTTGATGACTGATGGGGGACTTGGCACCACATTTAATGCAGAACTAGTTCCCGACAGCATCAGTAATAAGAGCAAAAGAATACTTTTGCATCGGCTGCCCAATGGCATTTTTTCATTGTTTGGTTCCTCTCACCCCCAATCAATAGTGATTTTGTTAAAAACAATGAACTCAGAGACTGCTATGCCTATGAAACTACAAGGAGCCACAAGGACCAGAACTATGAAAGAAAGGCTTCACATTGTTGGAAAAGAGCACAATTAATGTGACTGCACAGTATTTTATACGACAGTAGAGCCATCATCTTATGCCATTGCTGCAATTCCAAAGTTTTATCTACTTTCAGTTGTGATCCATAAAAAATCTGTGCTATTTCTCAAGTAATAAAGGCATTTGGCAAAGAGTCACGTAGCTTAATTATCACCCAGGAGTTATTATAGGGGGATTTTCAAATCTGTGTAAATCTCATCACACCTAACAATACACTGAAGTGAATTTTACAGGCCAGCCTGAAGCTGTGATAGGGAAAGGAATTAAAAGTGGGAAATAAAACCCCTGGATGCAGCACAGTCATGGAGCATTTTTCTGCCAATTGGTGTTCACTGATACATAATTGGCTGAAACTCTTGTCTATAACAGACCAAACTCTTAAACCCTGCTTGCATGAGAGGTATTGCTGGTTACTCTGTTTTGGTTGTTTTAAGTGAAACAATGCCCCATCTACACTAAGCATGTGCAAGTATATATTTCCAGTTTTTAAAAATATTTGAAAATAAGATCTTGATGTTACTGTGTATATTCCTAAGAGAAGTCAAAATCTAGTAGATGCTGCAGATACAGGTGCCATTTCACATCAAGCTGTTCATTTTCTTTTATGCAGATTTGTCAAACTTTGCTCCTTGAAATAAATCCTACTTTATTTTTAAATGCTCTTGCTAGAGTTTTGGAATAAAAACGGAAAAGAATTGTTTTCCATATTTGTCTCAGCCGAACTTTATGTTAATTTTTAATGTGCATGCTCTGCTTTAAAGCTTGTCAGCATATTGAGCAACAGGTCTTAACATAATTAGTAATAGTACAACATAACACTGTTTTATTTACATTTGCTCCTTGATACAAGGTTATTGTATGTCAAAATCCGTATTCCTTCACTCTAATTTGTCACAGTTGCAATGTATGGCATCTCTCTAAGCTTGACATTAATGTCACTCAACGGTTTCAATATTTTCTTTTTTGACCCAAATGGATAGCCCTATTTTGAGGGTCTTTGGTCCATTAGGAGGAAAAAACTGAATAAAGACTTTTTGAGGCAATTCTGGTCATTTAAATTGCCATTTTTTTCCCCTACTGTATTCAGGACAGCAAAAAGCAACAGCAGTTTTTTCGTATTTCTAGGCAGGAAATGCCATAGAGAGGCAAAAAAGGGGTTTTGAACTTCTTTCTGAGTCCTCTTGAGCTCAATCACTGACCACCCCACAGCTCTCCCCCCTCCTGTCTGGATATCTCATTAGCACTGCAACTTTCACTGACCAGCAGTGGCTTCACCTTTAACTCACTGCATCATTGCTTTGATCAGTTACATGTGCTCTAGGTTTCAGAAGGGAGAAGGTGACCTTTAAAAAGTTGACATTGTGTTCAAATGAGGAAAATAAAGGAGAATTTGCTCTGGCAGGTTAAAAACACAAGGCAGGCCAAAGATTTTAAAGAACAAAATTACAAAAGATAAAAAAAGTAATAATAAAATCCTTTACAGACCCATCCAAAGCCAAAAGACTTCTAAAAAGCCTATACAACAATAAATGGTAAAGGCACAAAAGAGGCATTCAGAAGATAAGACCAGAGCAGATAAATTAAATGAATTTTTATACACAATGAATGTAGAGGAGTTCAGAAAATTCTCTCATCAGAAATGTGCTTTCTCCCCACCACACAAACACACATTTTTTTTTTAATAAATGGTATCTCAATGGTGCTTCATTCAACTGAAGTTCAGAAAAAGTTTAAAAACAGGTTCATCATAACCAGAGGATATTTATCCAAGACTTAAGAAGGAACTGAAGCAGAAGATAACCTAAATAACAAGTGTCATGTATGATTTCTTGTTTAAAAATGCCTACGACCAAAACCAGATTCTAAATGGGATGGAATTAAAAAACCAAAAACCAACCAACAACAAAACCCGCTACTCCCCCAACACTGGTTCTTTGTACTGTTATGTGGTTTGAACTACAAGAACAGCATTCGTGGACGTATTTTTTGTTTCTTTAAGTATTCATCCCTTTTGTGTTTTAAAATGTTTGTAATCTCACTACTACTACTTATCAGCAAACAACCCAAAAGCTGTCTGCCTGTACTAAAAAAATTTTACATTTTTTCCAGCCTGTTGTCACTATAAAGAGATCATAATTTTTTGACCTATAGTTGCCATAAAATCCCCTAGAAGTTAGTGGAGTTTTTTTCTGCAACCCTCAAAAAATTTTATTTGAATTCCATCCCAAGACCTTAACCCTTTACCTCACTATGGTCAAATCTCCCTGCCTGTCAGATGAGGTATCTGCAGTGCTTGCAGTTTGGCCTCAGATTTGCTTACCTCTGGCCTTTATTTTTTCTTATTATTTGTGTAACTCTAAAAACTCCTAACAGGACTGCCTCACGGGGATTCCTAAAGAGAGACAGACACATGCAGGAGCAGTGGAGGCAGATGCAGTCATGGCACAGATGAAGGACTTGGCCTTACCAGCAAGGAAAGGGGGGGAATCTCTAGTTTGAATCCAATTAGGTGCCACAAGGACTTCAGCATGACTTTGAGCCTCTGCTTCAGACAAGGTCAGTTTTTGCAGGAGTGATGTGCTCAGGGAATTTGGGCATTTGTGGAGTTCAACAGCAGATTTTAGAGGATGCCAAAGTCATTTGAAGGGTAGGTTTTCACTAGGAGCACAAATACTGTTGAAAATCTGGTACCCTTAGGCCTGGTTTCCTTTTGAGAAGAGCTTTTAGATGAGATTCTAACACTTAGGGGCCAAAGCAGCCCAACTCGTACAGTGATTAGCTCTCTAACATCCCACCCTGATTTGTGATGCAGTATGTATGCACTGTCAGGAAAGCAGCAATATTCTTCATAGCAGAGACAGAAGACACTGCAAATCAATGACAGACATTTATCTTGGAAGCTCAAATAAAGAAAAGGTCCATGACCAGAGGAAATTTCTTCACAAGTCCACATCATTCATAACCCTACTCTTTCACTATAGTGATGTTATCACAGCTGCATTTACCTATAAAGCAATCAAGACGAACTATAATTTAAGCAGGAGGCTACAAGATTTATGTTGCATGCACATCCAAGCAGGAGCTTCTAAAAACATGCCCTTGTGCCTGCTGCAGCAACCTCCACACCAGCTTGCACTCAGCATCTCCCCCGGGATGCAAGCGCTCGCAGGAAGGATGGGAGCACGTCTGCCACAGACAGGGTTGTACATGAAGATGGGCAATGCCTCCCAAGGACTAAAATTTACTGGTGTCATCTGGCTTAGGGGAAAATATCTGAAGCTCATGAATCATCTCACGGTCATGTCAAGATTTACTTTCATTAGACTGTAAGAAGTACATTTTTAGAGAGAGGGGCAACCTGTAAAACAACTCAGTTTTATCCTTGTATTCCTGAGGTTAAGACTATTTGTTTTACATTGCCCTAGGCAGTCTCCAAGTTGTTACTGGCCTGATAATAGACTAGAGAAAACAAGAAAACATTGATTTATCTTTTGCCCTTGTACAACCTAAATGCTTCTTCTGGTGAACAGACTTAAAAGTTTCATAAGGAAGAGTGTTGTAGATCAGCTTTTGGTTACTGACTTTAACCAGATCATTAAAGTGAACTGAATACTGACATGCAGCACAGTACAATGTAATACAAAACAGAAATGAGCAGCAGCCTTAGAACTGGCAGCTCTAATGTTCAATTTTAGACCACTATGGAAATCTTGCATAGTAAAGGGAAGCAAACATCCCTGGGATAGTACATAGAAATAGTGCATTATTAAAGTATTTTCACAGCATGTAAATGCTTTCCTAGACTATAACAATTACCAGTAGAATTCAATTCAGAAACTGAGTAAGTACCTCTACTGAAATTTTTCTAAATTCTCAGTTATTTTTTTAGGGAAATCAAATTAAATAGACTAAGATAGATACTTTTTCATCTGTTTGTGATCACGAAAGATGTAAAGGGGTTTAAATTACTTTAGTATTGTATATATTGTATCATCAAATACAAATGTGCAAGTTTACACCTCAGCAGATCTAGTGAACAAAGTTAGTGTTTTAAATAGCTAATTAAAAACACAGATAAATAACTCAAAATGGGGTACGTTATAGAAACCTGCCATGAACAGTAAATTATTTTCACATTTTGATGAAAGAACTAGTGAAGATTATAGAAGGGAAAGGAGTATTCTCAAGATTGAAAAAAAAAAATTCATGAGACTAAATGAAGACTGGCAAAAATTCAGAAGACTTTTAGGGAATGATACATTCAGATTCATAGAACAGGCCCTGGGAAGAGCATTGTGGTCACCAGACTTCTCTGTCTTCAAATTCCCAAAACCCCACAAGACATTTTTATGCAACATAACAAGATGTCTATGAAAATTACTGTACCGAGTAATCAAAAGTCAATTATCCTGAGATAACTCTTCCAAATAGGATCATAGGATCTAGAAATAGTAAATTATGTGATAATTAACCACTGAGTTGCCTGGTGATTTCCATTGTAAGTTATTCCAAGGAAATAAGTATTTAAAACATGTATGTATCTATTATATGTTAGCTTCTGACTTTATTAGGTAGTCACTGAGGTAATTTTTGGTTATTTGTAATAATAAAATAGTGCTGAAGAACAATTGCTTATGGAAATACTGATCAACTATTTTTAGGCAATAAACTACATTTCTTTATTCAAAAATATATTCAAATGTTTAAATTCAAAATTTTTGAACATCTTCAGCAAAACAGAGTCCTAAAATATTGATTTTCGTTTGAAGCTGGAGACATTGGAACTTTTTATGGTTAAAATGCTGCATGTTTAGCATTTAATTACTTGTAAAGAAGTTAAATCCATGTAGTCAAAAGAGCTCTTTGAAAATAAGTGAGTTTCTCTCAAGCAAACGGTCAAGTTTAACTCAGGTGTGAATGGATAAATTTTTACCGATTGTCATCTGAACTGGTCCAAAAGTTGCCATGACCAACTGGCTTTTCATGAAAGGCACCTTTTTAAATTCCAGACTAATTCAAATCTAATTTTAAATATTTCCTTTTGTCCCCTTCAGTAGAGGCCCAATTCAGAAATCCATACAACTGAATCATCTCCGTAGTGGAAAGCAGAGGCCAAGAATCAAATCAGCGATGTGCATTATTCTAATCCTGATCTAAATGTAAATAAAACATCCATCTGTCAGTGTATCCAAAGACACTTTGGAAGAAAGTGGTGTGGAAATTCAGACCCCAAGACCTGGTTTGCTCCAGCCCTTCCTCCAGCCCACTCCCATCAGGAGACAAACAGGGTCTGCCAGTGCAAACGGTGGGAAAGCAGCGTTTCCCCCTTACCATAGTCAGCATCACAGAGACACAAGAGCACAGACTTTTCACAGCCAACCTTCAGCAGAACACATTTTGCAGAGCCCAGCACACAAGCCTAGGAGGAAAACCCTCTCTGGTTGTCAATTATTGTGCCCCAAACCACCATTAATTTTCACACCGCAACCAAGAAGTGTTCTTGAAAGTAAAATTCTAGACTACCCCCTGCTACATTTTATTCTCAGTTAAAATGGCTGCATAAAGTTCAGGTGTTCATCATAAAGTATAATCCAGTAATAATTTTAGGACATATTTAAGGGTTTTGCTATTTTTAAACTGTAACTTTCAAAAAGGGGACAGTGACATTGCAGAGGTGTTAAAAGCAGAGTGCTACTAGAAGTATAGCCCCAGGCATTGGGAACAACTATAATTCAAGGTTAAAGCATCTTTACAGAATGCCGAAAGACCATCCTAGGAAATATTTTTAAAATAATTTGCATAATTAATCTCTGTGTTAATTGTGAGACAGAAAACCTTTATCTCACAGTAAATGAATTTATCAATATTTAGTACTTTGATTTTTAAAACCTCTGTTTCCATTTTGTTTCTGTTTGCTGTAGGATACTAGCTAATATTTACGTGTTTAGAGAGTTAATTCATGGATACAAGATAGAGCTAAGTTACTTGTACTGGAATGCCGCCTCTGGAAAGTCATAGTATTGCCAGCACTTGTAACAAACTCCTTGAAACTTCTTACAGAAACAGCAATGTGCATGCACCCCCTGCTTTCAAGATGGATTTTTTTAACCAGAGGGTTCTCCTTGGCATAGCAGGGATGAGAATATATCCACCCCAGTGTGAGGCAGACTCATTCTTTGATCAGGAAGAGCATGCCAATGTGCTAGCACAGGCACAAGGAGCCCACAACACCATTCTTTGCAAAATGATTTATGCAAAAATGTAGTAGTGCCAGGAAGTAAACCAAAATGAGCAAACATCTACTCCCACTGAGTACAGTATAGGGAAAGAGCGAGGAGGTCTTAACAGTTCACAAACCCCATGGAAACATGCTTTAGACCCCCAAATAAACTCTTTCAGTTTGGCAGACCAAAGCCCAGAAGTTCCCAAGTCACAGAATTTTAGCTTTTGGTTTTTTTTAATTAACTTGAATCTTTCTCCCTCAGTAATTTCCACAACATTATTCATAATTCTGTTTGTGTTCCTATACCCTGTGTTGCATTATTTATAACAGCATGCTATGAATTGTGAACAGCTACATTTAACTTTTAACTGACTTGGTACTTGCAATTTACTTTGGATGCAACAAAAATGACCATTTCCAGAGAAGCAAAACGTATTCTGAGGATAATAAAACCTCTTTTTAGCCTTCATTCAGTGAGCAATCACTTTCCAAGGACAACCCTTGAAGCCCTTCCTGCTCATGCCTGGATTTGTGCTGGCACTTTGTTGCTGTACAGGATTACTCACTTTTTGCTGAAGTCCAGAGGCTGATTTCGACAAAGTCTGGTCAGCAGGCAGTAATCCACCATTTCCAAGCACAGGACACACCACACACTTCCAAGACAGCTGCATTCCCAACTTATTAGGTGGGTCACTCCTATTTGTAATTTTATTCAAGGGAGAAGCAAAACAGGTGAGAGGCTGAGGGTGAAGATGATGTCCTCCACCTGCTGTATTTGTGTTTTTTCTGTCTTTCTCTAAAAAAGAGAGGAAACAAAAGGAAAAACAGAAATGTTACTCATGTATGGTATATAGTGCCAATTTCACAGCAAGGACTTGAAGGTCTTGCATGTTTATTTTAGAGAATTTTGAAGATTTTAATGATCTTTAAATGATTGTGAGAGACAAAACAGCACTGCAGGGATGTTCTTATAAATTGTTCTTATAAATTTTGGCATGTTTTTATTATAAACTACCTGAGGGGAAAGTCTGTAGGTCAAACCTTCATCCCCTGTAAGACAAGAGCAATAGAGGGACCAGCAGAAACCCCAGCCTGCCATCAAAACCCCCACCATCCTTAGGCTATAACAGAAACAGAAAAGACAAACTACAGCAAAGCTGGGAAAAATGCACATAGCTTAGAAACACTGAAATATTTTTTTGTTATACCAAGCTGAAGCCAAAATGTATGAATTGCCACATGGCAGAACTGCAGTCAGTGACAGCTCTCCCGCGCCCACACCATTCACGTCATCTCACCCTTCCATGCTCCTCTAGCAAAAGGAGCTTCCTTTATGCCATGGATCTTTATTAAGATTTTTATTCTGAATATTCTGAATATACTAGACAGCTGTATTCACCTATAGATGTGGAAGCATGATAGAGACAGCAGCCTTAGGGATAATTACACTCTATTCAAAATTATGGTTTGTGGCTTAAACAAGCATCTCTTCACAAGACCTGTCAAACAATTGCAGATTACTTGGTTACAAATGAAGGCTTCAACCTTTAGAAACTCTTACACAAAACCAATATTGAGCATTTTGTTCCGTCAGATGTCTAAATTTATTCTTAGCAATTTTGACTTTTATCTAGTCATTGAATCAAGAAAATACGTAGGCAGGATAATTACTTTCTAGGAAGTAACAATATCCAAAATTAATGCAATGGCAATGGTAAAAGAAAGTAAAAGGCATTACTGAATAAATCCAAGCTGGTTTTCTTGGTGAAAGTAATCAACTGTTCATGCATCTTGGTTTTAATTCTCTGCTTTTTAATCTAATCCTTTTCTTGTCAACTACAATCTGACGCAAGTGCTCAGAGTGCAGAACTGGAGCTGTCAGCATCATTCAGACACAAAACCAAACCCCCAGAGCTTGTGGGAGGTTTTTTGGGAGATTTTTTTGGGGGGGGCGAGGGGGTTGATTTGTTTTTTGGGGGATTTTTTTACTGGTCTAGGACTGTATCTTGCCAGTCAGTTTAGATGAAAGAGTATAGAATCTTTACATTTCCCATTAGCAGTGGGTACCTGACCTTCAAATAATGTGAAACTTCCTCTGTTAAAATTGTGTTCTACAGTCCAATTTTTCTGTATGTTCCCCTCTGTGGCAATAAAACTGTAAAACCAAACGTGTGACTTCTGTGCATCTCTTACCTGCTGTAGGCACAACAGAATTGGCAGGATCCAGACTATTCTGATGGCCACAGACTTCCCAGAGAGGCTTCCCAGAAAGGTCTCAGAGGACCAGAGGATGTCCTCCACCCACATCCCAAAGGAAAGGCCCATTTTAGGATGCCAGCAGGACACTCGAACTTCCTCAGCCCTGACATAGCAGGGTGACACTGGACAATGATTCATAGACATCTATGGATTTTAAATTTCTGTCAGTACCAGGCAAGTGATTGGTTGGAAAAGTGATCATATCCATCCTGGACCTGGGCATCTTATTCTACTTCTGTCATGTTAAGCAAAGTATATCTTAAAATAAAAGGTTCCTAAGTATTTTGTGTACTTCACATTATTTCAACTAAAAGCTCAGCAGAATTTATGTCATACGAAGTTAAAGTGATTAAAACCCTTTAGTTTAAATACATTGATCCTGCATAAAGCAATGGAAGGACCATCAGGGTATAAAATTATATACTCAGGCAAATTATTTTAATAATATTAGGCCTGAAAAAGTATGATTTGAACAACAACAAATCTAAGTTTATGCTGCAATGACAGGAGATTGCTGCATGCTTCATTGTCTGTATAATCAAAATGATTACTTGTTACACACTTTGCAGATCTATTTGAATAAAGAACCCAAAAGTGTTATAAATTTATCTTCATGGTCAGTGAATAATTTTATACTTACTGTCACACTAAAATTAAATCCTCTATAACCTGTTAACTCTCAAGTACAGGGGAGTTGCTGTTTCTCATATTCCATGCTGACCAATTAACAGGATTGATAGCAGTAATAAACTAATTTAACTGAAACTATAAACTGATTTTATAGTTCAGATGACAGACCATTACATTCCTTGCTGAGTGCTCTATACAAGTCGTCAACTGCAATAGATACTCCCAGGCCATTGTACAATTCTTACTTTCTTGTTTATGTATTTCTCTCTGTTACTGACTGTATTTTAAGGCCTCTCAGCCACCTTTTAGCTCTGTCAGAAGCTATGACGCTCTTTACGCGTTATGGTTTTCTCCCAAAGCGCACAAAATACAAGAAAGACTCCCCCATAGGACTTCAATTGACCTTGAATTCAATGAGTAGTGGCAAGGAGGGGTTCCTCTGATGAAAAAGCTTTACTGAAATGTTTTAAATAAGCTTCTTTGGCCCATTAGTTGTAGCACAACATTAAATTTGCAGTGTATCAACGGTGTATTAGCTGTCATTTGTATCTCCTCTGCCTTGATGGGAGGATATATGGAGTTTGACACTTTTTAAAAAATTGTTTAAATATTTTTTTTCAACAAACTCTACTTGTCACAGGAGAAGCTAAACGCAGAAAATCTATATCAGATTATCAATCATAACACTCCATGATTTAAAACTCTAGAGGAGCCTAGAGGATTGAGAAATGGCTGAATACGTTGCATTGCTGCTTTACATATATTATAACAGTGTCAGCTTCATTCCAGGCTTAGACAATTAGCAGAAAGCTTTTTTTGAACTAAACAGTAAATACTCTTTCTTGTGATTGAGTTTGCTTTCTTTTATTGTGCAGTTTTCTTTCCATGAAATTATTTGCATTGCTAAGCCACAGAGTTTCTCTCAAGGAATACTGGCAGACCAAATAATTCTCTGTTTTTTGTAATTCTTGGTAGCTGATACAGGCTCTTAGAATTAATTGTTTGCTCTGAAGGCCCAATACAAAACCATCTGAACTGGCACAAGCTTTTAAGCATTTGTTAACCTTGAGGCACTTTTGCTTATGTTATTGCTGTTTACATTCAAGATATTAAAATTAATTTACTAGACCGCCATAAAACATGGAAACACCCATCTGTTTAATAGTGCCTCTACTCAAAACAGAACTAAAAACAGAAAAAATTGCTTGATAATTCCAGCTTCTTTAAAAAATAAGCCATGAGACAATTCCCTCAAGCCTGCTCTCTTTACTGCAACTGTTTAAAACCAGCCTCTGTTAGCTTTTCATTTTCACAGTGAAAACATCTTGGAAAAGCTCCTTGTCAGCAAGAAGTACTTTCGGCAGGATGCAATACTGGTCCATACTCCTAAGAACCCCTTTTTAGCCGACTACTGATCCTACTTCTGAGCCCAGTACTCCGCAATAACGACCACAGAAACACAGAATCACAGCATTGTCAAGGTTGGAAAAGGCATTTAACATCATCTAATCCAACCAGTAAGTCACCACTGCCATGTCCACTGCCAAACCATGTCAGCACCACACCTACACGGCTTCTAAATACCTCTAGGGATGGTGACACCTACACTTCCCTGGGCAGCCTGTTCCAGCACTTGACAACCCTTTTTGTGAAGAAGCTTTTCCTAAAATCCAATCTAAACCTCTCCTACCACAACTTGAGGCCATTTCCTCTCATCCTTTCAACTGTTACTTAGGAGAAGAGACCAACTCCCCTCCCAACAGCTGCACCCTGCTTTCAGGTACTTGCAGAGAGCAATAAAGTCTGCTCTGAGCCCATCAGGCTGAGCACCCCCAGCTCCCTCAGCTGCTCCTCGTGGGACTTGCACTCCAGACCCTTCCCCAGCTCCACTGCCCTTCTCTGAACACCCTCCAGCCCCTCAATGTCTTTCCTGTAGTGAGGGGCCAGAACTGAACACAGCACTGGAGGTGTGCCCGTAGCATTGTCAGGTACAGGGGGACAATCCCTGCCCTGGTCCTGCTGGCCACACTGTTGCTGGTACAGGCCAGGATGCCATTGGCCTTCTTGGCCACCTGGGCACACAGCGGGTCATGTTCAGTTGCTGTCACCAGCACCTCCAGATCCCACGGGCAGTTTCCAGCCACTCTTCCTCAAGCCAGTAGCGCTGCCTGGGTTTGCTGTGACCCGAGGGCAGGACCCAACACTTGGCCTTGTTGAACCTCTTACTATTGGTCCTGGCCCATCAATCCGGCCTGTCCAGATCCATCTGTAGACTCTTCCTGCCCTCCAGCAGCAGACTGACATTCCTGCCCAGCTTTGTGTCCTCTGCAAACAAACTGAAGGGCCCGCTCAATCCCTGGAAGACAGTGAAGTATGTACAGGCATGATTTATCTTCACGTCTGATTACCCATTCTGGTACTCAGGGCCTGAGAGCCTTTAATCCTTACCTACCTGAAGAACGAACAGCATCTATTAGACACACCATAAATTGTGTTGTATGTGCCGCAGGTGGTGTGGTCCTCTCTGTTTATGAGGTGCTGAACTTAGAATTTTGGGATGAGAAATTTGATTAAGAGTTATTTGCTTATTTAAAATTGTATTAAGTAGAAAAAGCAATTTTCCAGGGACTTTATTTGTCATGTTGTCATATTATTCTTTCATTTAATAATTTAAATGTTTAGTAAAATAATAGCCTGTGTCAAAAGTTTAAGCCCAACAACAATAGATGATAACCTCAAATCTGCCTTGGTAATGAATCAGAATGGCTTTTTTGCATATAAATAGGAATCGTGTCTGCATGTGTTGCAAACACTGATTAAACCCATAATTAAGACTAGCTGGAAAAGCTGAGGTGGACTAATTTTAATCTTGAGATAGTATGAACACATCATAATAATAAAACAGGAAAAAAGAGGATGAGGAAGGGAAGAGTGCAGGCCAAAGGAAATCATCTTCTCCTTCCTCCTTTTGCTCACACAAAATGAAAGAGAGGGTCTCCTAGCCTTTAAAGGCTGTTTCCAGACTTTATAAGATAAGGTTTTCCTTTAGGAAAAATCCTTACTGCGTGACTAAAGACAGAACAGATGGAAAATACAGATGACTTTTTCTTAGGTGAGCACTGCTAGGCTTCAGAGCCACCCCTAAGGTGTGCTCAGCCTGTCCTCCTGCAGGCCTTCACAGCCATCACAATTGTAGGCACCAAGGACAAGCTGAGGAGCTGATGTCTGCAGGTCCTCTCAGGAAATAGCAAGGGACAGTTTGGGCCTCTCTTCTTATGACAGAAGACATTTTGGCAGTCTGACTTCTAACCCATCTGCAGATACTGGCAGGCATCACTGCCTGTCATGGTGCAAAGGGGGTTTTTTATCTTACCTTCTGCTTTTTCATCTTGACTCCCCTAAGACCAGATGACTCATTTTTGATATGTGAAAAGCTGAAAACCTGCAGTACAATGTAAAGCAAATAGAGAAAAAAATTACAAGTGCAAAGAATTACAAGTCATTCAGTCAGAACATTGTCTGAATGTGAGCCAAGACCTGTCTTTGCACCTAAAACCTGTGCATCCCAATTGCAGCCCCACAAGATTCTAAGGTTGAGCAGAAGTCAGTGCCCACTCACAGTATTTCTTAGAAATCCAGTGACCTTCAAGGGAGTGGATTGAAAGAAACAACCACACACTCAGCAATTGCTTCCCTGAGCTTTATATACGTGCTGGGGAAAAAAAAAAAAGAGAGAAAAGCTGCAACCTTCCCTGTGAGTTTGGTGAGACAAAAGCCTCTCTGAAGGAGGCAAGTTCAGTGTTGCTTAGGGAGCACAGCAGCTCTGCTCTCAAAGTCTCTGGTTTCAGTGAGAGTCTGAGGAGAAGCGTGTCTGATCTGAGCCCGGCAGTGACTTTCAGGGAGAGAGGAAGTGGGGCTTCTGGCTCTTGCTTAGATTAAATTTCTGTTGCTACAAGGAGGAAATTTGCTGCTAATTATTTGAAAGCAATCCCTGCCATAATTGAGTCTTTGTGAAAGTAAGAAGCTAATAACATGCATAGCTCAGGCAGAACCTGGCAGCACTCCTCACATCTGTCTGCCAGCCTGCCCAGGGTGAGGAGCAGCTTCATGCCAAGGGCAGCCACTTCATCTCTGCCACCCAGACCCCTGTGCCTGGCCAAACACTCATATCTTGTGGCAAAACGCACCAAAAACCCACCTCACTGCATCAGCCTGCCCAGGGAAGAGCCAATAGCACTGCCTCGTGGTGTGCCAGTGGAGGTTCTCCTTCCAGAAACTGGTGGAAGGACCTTCAGAGACTGGTTCTCATAGTTTAGATAGTCATTGGTAAAATATTTACTGCAGATGACTAACATCAAGAAGAACTGAAGTAGGAAGCAGCTTTACTTCCTTGGGAACACATATAAATGACTAGAAAAATACTCCATCGTGTTATCTCATTTTATGAGGCCACAAATCTCAGTAAACACAGACACTCAAGTGATACCTTTGATTTCTAAGCATCTTGGTACACAGGGATATCTTCTTTTCCCCAGAGATGAAGATTTTGCGTCATTTGCCTTTGCACAGAACAAGATGAGGCTCGAAGTGACTTTCCACACTGTAGCATGCAGATATTTGTCATCGCACTTTTACCTCCTCAGGGACACATCCATTTTAATAAGAAAAATAATGCAATCTGAAATATGTGGGAGCTATAACAAGCACAGTAGTAGTAGTTCTTTGCCAATCACAGCTCTTATCTTGGAGAAAAAGGATGACTGAATAGGACTATGAAGGACAATGCATGGTTTAAGCTGTTTATTAACCCTTTATAAAGCCTCTCATGAAGAATCCTTCACAGTATCTTTACTCCAACATTAGGTACATTAAACCAGTTTTTCCTTAATAGTGCTTACCTGTAAAAGCACACAAGAATTTGGTCTAATGTGAGTATCTGTTGTGTTCTTCTGAATTTGAACCTAGAGCTTGGAGTACACACCAAAGATTCATACACTTATGTGAAAATAAAATATTACAGCTTTTTAAATTGTGAATATGTTGCCGGTACGGACACGGCCCGGGGAGGAAGGAGAGAGATCCGAACTCAGGAGTGACTAGATAGAAATGCCCCTTTATTATTTACATACAGTAGGGTTTTATCCTCAGAATTACAGAAAGGCCATTGGACCTTAGCTGACTCCACACCAGGGCTATTGGCTAGATTCAGAACACACACGTTTGCTAAAGAGACCTTGGTCCTACAATAACAGTGTCCAAAAACATCTCACAGGTGCATGATAAGTAAGTTATTTACAAAAGCCTGCTAGCTGTTTTGCAGCTAGTTCCGTGAGAACAGGCAGACACTGAAAAATCTCTCTGCCACCAAGCCTTCAGCATCCTCAGTGAGTATTTTGTTAATCCCACCTTCTTGTATTTTAGACATCTAGGTCATATTTTTTATTATTAATCTAAACTGGATCTAGGTTATTTTATTCACATTTTAGACTCTTGAATGCCATGGTTTAGCTGAGACTTATAACCTTATAAGTAGATTGGTTACAAGGTTGGTAGTGGGAATCACTACAGCTAACTGATCCCAAAAAAGGTGCTATGTTCATCTGCGTGTGTTTAGGGCATTTCATCTTAAAACATCCCTTATTTAAAAACTTCCATTCCTTGCCTTTCTCAGTAACTGAACACAAGATAAATGTGTTCACCTCATCAAATGTGAGCCATGCCCTGAGGCTGGCTCCTGGTCAGTAGAAGTGTCATTAAGTGATGTTGAGCTAATGCTATGCTGGCTGAAAGAAGCAGTCTTCACCGTGCTACAGAAATCAGTTTTTATTACCCGTGACTTAAATAAGTGCTGATTTTGTCATCATTCACCACTGAAAGTCAAGAGACAATGAAGTAATTTCTGCAATAGACTGGATGCTTATGAAGTATGAAAATTGTCCTAAAGAGTGTAATGACTTAGAAAGGCCCTCCTCTGTAGAATGAATGTAGCACCACACCAGCCAATTCCCATGCTGAAAAAATCAGAGCCAATATTAATGTGCTAAGCGTGCTTTTAAAAGCTATTTTTGGAAGAAATACTGTGCATGCAGAACAGTTAGCTGTATCTTGGTGGAGTTTTTTTGCTTGTTTGCTTATTTTTAGTTGTTTCGGGGGTTGGGAGTTTGAGGGTTTTTTAGTATTAGAAACTATCACACAGATTTATTCTTTTTGCCAAGGTTCATTTTTTTAAAACAAAATTTGTTTTAAAGAAGACAAGCTAACAAAAGCATAGTTTTGGCTTCAGTATGAAGTCATCCTGCTCTTTCCTGGGTCAAAAATGTCTGTCTGACGTCTTTAGAATATGAGTGTCCAGAGATGTTCAGCACTACAGAGTGGTTTAAATATTTGACCTCAAGTCCATAAAAGATTTTCCAAACACATTTTAAACTCTCTTTATAAAGAAATCGCAAGATCAAATAATGCAATAACATTTTTCTAAGATAGAGAAGAGAAACTACATGTCACATAACTGGTAGAACTTGAACTCCCTGAGGTTGTAGAAATTTTTCTGAAATATTGTGTAGCAAAATTCACGAGGACACATCACTTTATCAACACTTATTTAAAATTATTTGCCCAACAAAACTGTGCCCTTGATACCTATGAATAATATGAATATTCCTAACTCACAACAATAAAATCGTTGTCTAATAATGAATAATGAGCTGTCATCAGGTTGTTAATATTCTAAAGCCGTTATGTGAAATGCAGACTTAAAGACATAAAGGTGATAGCAAAAAACATCCAATGGCATTTTTTGGGGCCAAACTCCAGGGGAATAGAACTTCAAAAAGACTAGTATATCATTAATCTTTCTGGGAGACATCTGCTAGCTTCAGCACAACCCAAGATTTGCAAATCTCAGAGAAGTCTTATGAAGGCCTTCAATTCACTTATGAGGAGACGGATGTCTCCTCATAAACATGCACGTGTTGTCCTGGCAAAGCCACATCCATCTGCCCTTTCCAGCTCCCTGTCCACCCAGCTCCCACATGCTTTATCCTCTTTCCTAGTTCCAGACTAGTTTCCTTGCTACATTACTGTCTACAGATTTTGTTGCCATTGTCATCTAGCCCCTTTCCTTTCATTTTTCCATGCATCCCTGAATTCCACCTTATTTTTGCATTTGAATTTTATTGCTCAAGACTCAGAGGAACTGTCTTCTGAGGTTCTTCTTCTGGTCTCCCGGATCTCAGCTCTCTTCAAACTGTACTCTCCTTTTCAAATTCCACTCTGTCCTTTCTCTTTACTTTTCTCCCCTCTTTTCTCTGTCCTCCTCTGACCTTAGTTATCTTCACATACTTCCTAATGAGAAGGAGCTTTGGTACAGTACCATTTTTTTCTTTGTCCAGAAGACACATTTAACTCCTACTCGGTAAGGTTCAGAGAGAGGAAATATTTCTGTTTCAGAAAGGCTGTTTCTCAAGGTTGTCCTGCAGCCTGGACACTTTTGAGAGGATCACTGACTCACAAGAACAGTAGCAGAGGATCTGGTCAGCTTGATGGATGAACATACAAATTCCAGTACCACCACAGCTGAAAGACCACAAATAACTCATTCATAAGTCCTTTTTTTTGTCTACCTGTCTCAGTTTAGTTGAGCAGCCAGCACTTTATCAGGAAGTAATACCAAAGAGCCATGGAAAGAAGGTGGTTCTCATCCTTACTTTCCTCCTTTCCCTTTTCCCTGTGGAGGGACCTGCCAGATTGGTGGGTAACCTCATGCACACAGACACACATCCTTTCCCTCTCTGAACAAGTCTAAAATTTTATGATCTCACTCGGTGTGGTAACTCTGTCTTGCAGCTCAGTAAGATTGATCTCAATTTTTCAGTGCTGGATTTCCAATTACCAGGAGAAAGGTATAAATGGAACTACAGGAGCATTATATATGTTCCTCACCAAAATTAGGAAAATTTAAACAGCCTCTACAGTCTCTTTATGGAGGTGGAGGTTGTCAGCAATTTCAAAATGACATCTGGTATAGATGTAGAGAGACTATAAAAATGCAAACAGAAGAAAAATAATATTTTATCTAGACAGATGTTACAATGACTGTGAATTACTAGATTATTCTTGAGGGTGTTTTCGGTATTCAATAAAATTTTCACTGTGAGTCTTGCTCTACCCACTCAGCAGTAAATTGTCACCAGAGAAGTAACTGGTTTGATTTCTATGAAAAGAGGACTTTTAAAGATGTCCATCACAGACAATTGCCCCTTGTAGGAGGCCACAAATTTCTTCAAACTTGTTTTCTTGTAACCTCCAGTGTCTCCTCTTACTTAACCAAGAGTAGTCTGTTCTATCAGGAGAACTTCCTGTGCTTTTCCAAGGGATAGCCATGAAGGGGAGTAGCCCTTCCATGGAAGCACTTTGCATCAATCATTGCTTTTGAGAACCAGATCTTTCCCCTAAGGAGACTTCCAGGTAAAATCTATTACACAAGTATCTGCTCATATGTAGGATGATTTTTTAAGAGTATCTGCACTTAAAACAGCATGTGTTCCCTTCAGCAGTTTTCCTCCTCTTAGCTAAATAAAATCCTTATCACTACAGATTAAAGAATAAAACTCTGACTGTTTTACAAAATTGCCGCTGTTCATATTCGCTATCATGGAAGATGACAATTCCTGCAGAAAATAGAAATTTTTAAACATCTATAAATTTTCACCAGTTAATACACCCTTTACAGTGTTAACAGGCTTTAGGAAATATTTGTGCTTTCACTCTAGGCAAATAACAATAATTTAAAAACTCTATCCACTTCATGTTTTTATTCTCCTAACTCACATGTAATAGAATAAAAAACTATTAGCAGTAGGGTTTTAGAAACAAGTTATAGAATTCAACTGAAAATTCAAACCCAGCAAGAGGTGTCAATAGGTAATTAAATATTTTTAAAAATTTAATCCCATACTCTGCAGGAATAGGTCTGTTTCAGCTTCAGGCTCTTGTGGAAGCTATTTACACTTCATCTGCACCCAAACAATGTTTGCATTGGATAGTTTTATGTTCTGGTTTCAATCACCAACTTTCCTTTGCAGCAAAACATTGCTGAAACTCTGTCCCTGTCATGCATTGCACAGCATCAAACCAAATGATTTATGAGTATCCAACAGCGATCTGATGCTTCTAATTCGTCAAACAAATATGCAAGCTATGACAAAAATCAGACGTCTCTTGGAAACTGGAAACACACCTGGAGGAGCTCAGCCTTATTTAGTTAATTTGCATAACCACTGATGCACCAAAAAAAATTGTAAAGAAAGTAGAAAGTCTTTCCTGACAGCCTACAAATTTATCTAAGCCCTTCTACATGATTTCTGGAAGTCCCTGCTCCAAGGAAACCTCACAGAAGTGGGGCTCCTCATTCCCAACCTCAGGCTGGGAAGTTTAACACGGGTACCCCTTTACAAAGCAGAAACATTGTTACCTATTCATTCAGGATATCCATGTGCTGATTTTCTCCTACATATCTAGAAAATTCCTTTTCTTCTTCATCCTGTTTTAAAAAAGAGCAAGGAAAATGGTAAAACTGATCCTTTGCTTTTGCCCTGTGTTTTTCAGCCCTTTTCCTGTCCTCCATGTGACTTCTTGCCAGTAGAACAGCAATGTGGCACATGGCCTAAGCCAGACTTAATTGATTTTTGAAGAATTTCTTTCTTTTAATGAGAGAAAATTAGCCTCTGTTGACCATAAGTCAAGTCTTATTATCATGTGATAATGTTTGCTCAGTGTCCCCTAACAGCTACCAGCAGTAATAACACATATTTTTGGGGGAATCATGATGCCTTGCTATTAAGGAAAATGCCATTTTCCTGAAATACTCTTATTTGCAAGGTAATTTCCTCTCAGCATGTTGTCTACACCACTGCAAAAAGTCCAAGGAAGGCTCACAATCCATTCAACTTCCTTTTCATTCAGAGCTCCAAAAATTAGGAGAAGAAAAACAAAAGAAAATTCACATAGAAAGCAATGTCTTTAAAGAGCCACTCTGGAGCAATCATAATAACCTAGAAAATAAGTTCTGAAGCAGCACCAGGAACACAAGAAGAATGACTAGCATGATAGGCTTCCCCACTTCCTGAAAAGTGTGGCTCCTTGATAAGCCTGATGGAATTTTTACAGAGCCAGGGAATATGACTTGGTCCTCTCCTCACAGCCAGCTCTGCGCTGAGCATAGAAATCTTTTTGTGCTAGTGCAAAATTATGGTGTGTATGGCTTCATGTATTCAAAATACATGTGTCTGCAGCTTCCATCTCAGTATCTTCAGAAGAGTTTATTTTCTAGAGTTGTTTCAATGGCAGAGGGTACTTTGTCTAAAAGTTAGAATTTCCTAAGCAAATTTGATTTTCTACTTGCAAATAAATGTGGAATTAACACCTCTGCACTTGATGCCCTGTAGGAAATCATGAAGAGCCCATTAGAAAAATGGGTTTCTGATATGCAATCCTAATGACCATTCACATTTTTCATGGGATTTTTATCTCGCACAGGGAGGCCATTTCACAAAACACTTAGTGATACCTCACCACACTGCTGAGGCAAACTGTTGCAAATGGTACTAAAATTATAGGGCTAAAATTTACAGTGGGAAAGGACAACAGATACTAAAGCTGTTGTACAGTCTCTGAAGACAAAATTAGGGCTTATTTCTGGTATTCTGAGTAGCTCGACTCAACATAATCACAGTCTTGCTCAAACCTCAAAGCTAAGTGAATTTTTCCTTGGCACTTCCCAGCTCATGGGCTCACTAATATGAAAAAATGTACATGAAACAGTACTCAATCCAATTTCCTTTCAGACCAGCATGTTGTAGAGGTATAAATGCATACAAAGAATTTGCACCACTGCAGAATCAAGTCGATTTTAAGCCAGGTTGACTAATGCTGTGACAGAAAAATTATTTAGGTTCTTAATTCTTTTAAGTTGTATACTTTAACTTTTGTACCCTAAACTTACATTATTATCATGAGTCTTCTGATAGTGCATTCTTTAAAGAGCCAATATGTCTAAAATTCTCAAATTTTATTTCAGAGAAATAGAAATTCTAGTGCTTATATAAATATCATAATGGCTAAGAAAAGAGCCTTTTGAGAAAAACTATCCCTTCCTATTTTTTAGTCTTATGATTTGGAAGGTGACAGGTCAGAGTCATGATTTCTGGGGAGCAGCAACTCCTCATTTCAATCTGTTATAAGGAAGACCATTAAAACTTCCAGATAAGTAAAGACTTCCTAGAGTATCTGGAATCTGGGATTCCAAATCTAATAACAGTAATTCCACATTTCTTTTGTCTCTTTTAAAAAAAGCAGAAAGATGCCAACTTCCTAGCATTGGCTTATGCAGTGATTCAAGCTTTCTGAAGAATAACTAGAGCAGGAAAAGACAAAGTTGCAAGGACACATTGATCCAAACACTAAGCAGAAGGCAGGCTCCTCTTGCAAGGTATGTACCAGAAGGTTTCTTGACACCTTCTGTGGGCACACACACACATGCTGCTGATAATATCTCTGTAAATCTTTCACCAGATCTTGCACTTTCTGCTCCAAGATCTTGCCCTAGGTTTATATATGTTCAGAAGGCTCCCACCACCTCCACTAGTCCTTCCCACTGCTTGGGCCAGAATCTCTACCCCTGAGTGATCATCCTGTACTTGCTTCTTCCCCATGCCAAGGAGCCTCACACCTGCCCTCTTCTGTTCTCTGGACCTTTTCTATGTTAGTTCAAAAGTCTTTAAACATTCTCCTTTTTAGCAGCACACCCACAGCAGCTTTCCACTTACTGCTTTTTTTTTCCCAGTGCTGAGACTCTTCCCTGCAGCCCAGCTTCTTAGAGTTTTTCAACACTTTCTCCCCAAAAATTTAGTAGGGCATGTGTATACTCTTTTGGGACATATCAGCCTGATTTCAACTTAAAATAACTGTAGTATCACTAGCACTATACTTGCAGCAATATAGAGTACTCCACTTAGGATAATTGCCTATATTAACTAACTTTCCAAGCATCTGATCATCCTGTGCAACGTTATGCGTGCTACAACACGTACTGGAGCCAGCTCACTGCAAATAGTGCTACCAAATCCACGTGGGCTGTGGTAAGGAAAGGTGGCATAGCAGTAACCACAGTAACTTCACTGCCCAATAATCAGATAATTGTAAAACACTGCTGTCATCACACCCTACATTGTTTCTCATGGCTAATGAGCAAGGAGTGCATCTGAGGTCAGCCTGCGAGCATGAGCCAAGCCCAGCCATTGCTCAGTCCTTGCCATATGGCAACCAAAAGCTGGAGTCTTTCACCGGTGGAAATTGCAGACACTCTTTTACTTTCTGCATATTCCCCCTCTCTCCACACATTACTCCAGACAGCACTGCTAGATACTGAAGTGCTTCTCCTATTTTTAACAGTGTGGGGCACTTGGCTGGGAATTCTCCATGCTCTAATATGTGTTTGATCAAAAATTTAACTACCTCCCATAATTTAATTGTAAAATGAACACTTCCTGCTCCCACAAATGATATTTCCATGGAAACCTCTAAGTACTGTTGCTACAAAATGAAGAGGATTTACTAACGAGTCTTTTTATTTTTTTCTGAATTTAAAAAGAATTTAACTCAGAGTCTTGAGGCTTCAGTATGTCTCACTTTTTGCAGAAAAACACATTTTGGAGAATGAGGTATACAAACTAATCCATAGTACTACAATTTGGTAGCCTGAATTCTTGCCTCCATAGAGATCAATTCGAGAAGAGGTAGTTGAGGTGGAATTATATTTTCTTTTTTAAATGGTTCATACAGACTCAGAAAAGATATCTATTATGGGATGATATATTTGTGATTTCAGAAGATGATTGCAGGTTGATTGGGACCATTTTGAATACAGTTGGAGACTCCTGAAAACCAAGTACTTTATTTCAATATCATGAATATAATCCTCATTGTAGGAAAAGCTACTCTGGACCCACCTCAGAAGCACTATCAGCATGAAGGAAGAATCCATGATAGCATCCTAGCCTTCTGATTTAGATAGTAAGCAACTGGTGTGCTTGACACTGCCAGCAACTGGTGGAAATTAGGTAGCAGATAGACCCTTTTCAGGGTCTTTTCTATCTGCCCTGAGGTAAGATGTCTGCCATTTGGTCTCCAATTACGAAAATTCTAAAACAAAATCTCTCTCTTCTATCTGGTAACATGGAAAGAATTGTTGTGGTGTTGCTCAGGGTAGTTCACAACCAAGAAGCCTGGTGTCTCCTCTCTCCACTGACTTCTACTGTATAAAGGAGACTTTATTAATCACCAAAAAAATCCCTCTCTCAGATCCACACAAGGTGATTTCAGCTGTGGGTACTGCTCCCCACCTGAAGGTCACCTGCAGTGGAAGGTGACAGGTATGCCTATGCCTATCCTTAAACTAGTCTAAGGATTTTTCTTCAACTAAAGACATGTTTTCTAAAAGGAAGACCATGAAAGGGCAGAAGTTATGCAATGCCCATGATTGCCTTGAAATCTTTGTAGACACCTACTCAGTAGGTCCCGGATGATGAGTAAAGAAAACCATGTGTAAAACCTGTTTTGTTGACATAACTTCATGTCCAAAGGAGAAACGGCAAGGCCTCATCCAGAAGTTAAAGGATTTGAACCAGAACTATATCTATGTCGCTGAATGCAGGCACGACAAGTTTACTTACTTTTCTCTTACTGAATGCAAAACAGTCTCCCACTTCCTTTGCATTTTTGCTGCTAATTAGCAAGCTGAGAGAAGAGAGAGCATATTCAAAGGAGTCAAAAGTGGGCAACTTTCAGATGATATAAAAAGATGGCATGGCAGTTGGTAAAGAAATCCCAACACAACTCGGCTAATTATATCTAGAGGTCTCAATTTGTTACTTTTGATCTGGGATTATATAGCTTGTTTTCCTCTTGTTAATTGACTAGTTCAGAATTTTCTGAACATTATATCATCTTTGAAGTTTCTGCCTTTGTTCCCTTTCATCTATTGGCAGAACTCCATTTAACAATACTAGCAATAGTTGATGACATCTGAAGTCCCAATATCTGTGAGTGAGAGTGTCAAAGTCTTCTTTGACGCTGGCTATCAGTCACAGCAGCTTCTGCTGAATGAAGAGGCTTCCTCAGTTGGTCTTTATGTATTTCAGAAAGTGCTGGGGATAAGATAGGTCATGTTTTCTTGATCCTGATATCTGAACTGGGTAGCAAATGGCTCCCAGTGAAATAAAAACCCATAGTGCACTGTTAGGATGAGTCTAAGGTTGTTAATACAGTGATCAGCACAAACTAATGGTGTCACCCCAGTTAGATGACATGGAAAGAGCACCTTTAGATGTCTTTTCTCTTATCTTCCAGGATGTTATCATCATGCTTTCCAAGACCACCCCTCTTAGTTTCTCTCCTGCATGATGACACCAGTATTTAGCATGCAACCCAGTTTTGGGTTAATTTGTATTCTGAGAACCTTGAGGTTTATAGCACCTGTATAGTTTGCTGCATAGGAGAAAGTGTTGCTTGACTACTGGCAAACAGTGTCAAAAAGTATTGCAAAATTTCAGGCAAGAGTTCTTTTTACTTTCTTGCAATGATTTCATTTTATGGCACAGTTATTTCAGCTTACCCTGCTGATTTAGAAATGAGGAGAGTTAGCAGCACTTTGCCAATATCCCAGACTTTATTAATACGCTTGCTGGATGAGGAGTTCAAATAGCTTTCCTTTGTGCTCTGACTTTTACAGCTTTCATGCCCAAAGAAAAACCCACACCTGTCTGAAAAAGCTATTTCAGTAACATTGTTCAACCCATGTGGAAGGAGAACTAGGATTTATAGCCCAGCAAGGAGAGAATTAAAGCTGGCCTCCCCTGCTGCTCAGACATTCACTTCTACTTCAATAAAAGTCTACTCCTCTTTCCATACAATCCCTCCCCTGGCAGGATGTAAAGACAGAACTTGTTTTCACCATTGCCAGTCACTTGTTAAATTAAAAATTGTCAGACAGTAAGTATGTCCTAAATGCACTCCCGTTGCATTGTCCATTCCCATGCTTCCTCCTCCATGGTGGCAGTGAAGAAAGGATTGAATACTCGGGTAGGTCTGGTGCTGAAAATGAACCTTTTTCTGCATCAGACGTGGTTTGATAGGCCACCTGCCAGCTATGGCACCAAAGGGGTTCCTTTCTGTGACCACTTATTACAAAACAAAAACCAAGTCCACTACTGCCACTGCATAGAAAATAGTATTCAGAGACAGGTACAGGGATCTGATGGATGTCCCGGTAATTTAGGACCTCCAATTAGTCTAGGAGTCTTTTGGGGAATCTGCCTGCAAGACCCATGCTTTTATGTGTTGCTTCTGTTGTTATCTAAATGTAAAATGTTATACCTTAGAGACTGACTAAAAGCCATTTCATAATGAACAAAGGAAAGAAAGGTCTGTAGTTCTATTTTATCTTATCTGGACAACAAAACTCAATTAATTCTTAGTTTCAGAATTTTTGTATACTGCCATTGGCCAATACATCTCAGCTTGGTTCTTTTCAGCCTTGAAGGACAGTAAAAATGGCCCTCCTCACACTCCCTGCACCAATTCCACTACAGACTGAAAATATAATACTAATTTGAGGAAACAGTTAATGCTTTCAGAGCACACTAGAGCCTGGATGCTCTGGCTCGTTACACAGATTTTGGTGGCAATCTGTCTCCAAGACTTTGGCAATGCCGAAGAGTTAATACGGAACACAGGGTCCCTGTGAGAAGCCAGGGAACAAAGGAACAACTCCTCCCGAGCCAGCAGGAGCAGAATCTGTGCTATTTCTTTAAGACCAGGACAAAAACAAACAAACAAATCAAAACCCAAACAAACCAAACTAAAGAAGCTTTCTGAATCTCTGACTCTGTTCATCCTTTTTACTCCTGCAGAATGACTGTTTTGTTCAGCCCTTTCTTGCCCTTCCCCTTAGTAATTATCCTGTTACTTGCCTTGATCTGTTCAACTTAACATCCTTATCTTCTCTGCAGTGGACTTGGATAAGGCATTAGGCAGATGTCATCCAAACCTGGAGATAAAAATATATTTGGGTATTACCTAGTGTCGCTTACATTTTGTTCACTGTTAGGAATTTCCTTTTTCTTTTGACACTGTAATCCATAAACAATTTCATAAACACTACTTACAGCCTCTGACTTCTCAAAAGAAGGCAAGATTAACAACAAGGTCTATAATACATGCACAAATATACTTCTCACATGTAGAACAGAAGCTGAAAATGAGGAGAGAGACACTGCACACACACACGCAGAGCATCATGGCCTTGGGGTCCATTAGGATGAGTGCTTTTGGCAGCAAATGCTATCAGCTCTCTTACCCCTAAGTATTTTCGGATCTACAGACCGTGTTTTTCTCTTGAAATTGCACCATGAATCCTCTTTAAAAAGCCAACCATCAATGATATTTCAGTGAGACCGATTTTACTTAAAGCCTTGCTGTAAGGAGTTTTAAAGTAGATGAATAAGGAGTCGCCCTGTTTTGTCTAATGCAAGAATGATGCGAAGCAGCTCTACAGGCAACTACTTCCTTCTGAAGACTGAGTCAATTTACAGCTTCAAAAGGAGCAACTGATAACGACCAATGTGTAGAAATTGTTTCTTATATTTTATTGATCAGTGTGTCTGAATAGTGATTTCCCACTGTTTCCTAGTTCCAACCCCTAATAGCTTGAGAGTGTTTAAATATTAAATGTAGCTGGAAGGTCTTTTCCACAAGCAGGGGAATCCCATTGTTTTAGCCCTTGCATGGTTATTGTACAATGAATAATTGAAGAAGCTGAATTGCAAGGTTAAGGCTCCAACTCCCACACAGATCTGAGAAGAGCTGGCTAAACATTAACGAGAAAAAAACCCCAAACACTGAAACTTGAGAAAAAAACCCCAAACACTTGACTGTTTGTTTCATTAACATTCCAAAATTGATATTATTCTCATAACCAAATTACAGTATATAATAAACAAATCATGAAAACTGATCTGCAGACACCCCATGTACTGACGCCATCAAGATTTCCAATAGTCTGTTTAGTTTTCTTGGCACAGAACCTAGGAACAAAAACGTTTCTGAACATAAAGGGCAGAGGCACGGGCATGGGTGGATTGCTTAAGCAAGGTTTCATAAGGACACCAAAAGCACACCAGAGAAAGTCAGCTCTTCTAACACAAACACTGAAATCAACTTGGTTGGAAGTAGAAACTTCCAAACACTTCCTGATTAATTTGTAGCCGTTGACTACATGCTTGAGTGTGTTTTCCCCAGTCTCAAATATAAATCTGTGCTCAGAATCGTTTCACTGTAAACAAGGATGTTTTTACAATACCTGTTAGGAAATAGGTCCCATATTGATCTGAAGATAAACATATTTATCTGAAGAAACTTACTTTTTCTCAAAGGCAATGTCTAACCATGAAATACCAAAAGTGCAATGGTAAGGTGCCATCTCTGTTGCATCACATGTAAATGTTAAGAAGAGGAGACCACTGGTGCTTTGAGCTGGGCAGTTGTTTATTTCCAGGGCTAAAGTGGCACAAAGTCCTCTCCTTCCTACACCAGAGACCAAGGAATTTCAAACTTTGAATCAGTGCTAAGAAAGCAAACACTTTTTATTTAACTACCATGAAGCAAAGCAGACCAGGCTTAATTTCATTGTAAACAGATTTTATTCACTAGAATTTTGTTTCCTTTCTTCCAGCCAAGCTTCATTACTTACTAGAACAAGAAAACAGCATTGGCAAACCAGCCATTTCTTTAAAACAGAGACACATTAAAAACATATCAAAGAAACCTAACATTCACAGGCATTCATCTTCTTTAAGGAACAAAGAGTCAAGTATTTATAATATCTTGTTTGTCCTGTTGGTGATGAATTTTTATAGCGAGATGACCTGTAAACTACAAAGTACCATATACACCAAAGCAGGTTCAAGTTAAAAGGCACCATAACCATCGCTGGAAAATTTTGAGCATTAGTTCAGAGCTCAAAAGATACAGAAAGCACCTTCCCGGAAGAAATCATGGGGGCTCAGATTGCATAGGTGTGCTTTTTTCATTTGAATTTGTTTGGTTTTTTTCTTTTTGTGCATAAGTGAAGTGTCCACATAAATAATCACAGCTATTGTCACCTAATGCTAGGTCTTGAACTCTTGACTTGCTTTTGATTCCAGGATAAGGTTCTCCCAATCCTCTGAAGAGTGTTGAGACCAAAGATTCATCCACAAAAATTAAATTATGTTGCTCTGGTCATTTACAAACCAGCTTCGCTTCTTTCTACCAATATAAACTTCTGTACAAAAATGCAAAGACTCTTCCTATGATGTTCTTCATGTTGGAAAATTCTTGTAGTACTCACAGTAGGATATGGAGATTTCAAATGGATACAACTCTTGCTAAAATTCTGCAAACTGTGGAGGAATTAGAGTAGATTTGACACAAAAACTGCATGGAAAATTTAAAGAAGCAAATAAATAAATAAATAACCTTTTTTTTTTTTTTTTTTTTACTAAAGAAACAAAGAATAATGCTTTTGTAGAAGACCTTTTCTGTCCATGGAGGGTTTAAAAGCGGCACTGTGATTGCTGATGACTAAACCAGGTTATTCTTTCTGATTTTGTGGAATAATAAGAAGGAATACAGTGAGAAATCATTAAAATCTCAAACAGAATCATTCATCCACCAATTCTGCCTTTGTGGGCCAGTTTGCGCAGTTATTTTTGTTTTCTATTTTGGAGCAAGGCTTGTTGGCTTTGCACGATGAGCCTGTATCTTATAGAACAGCCCTGTACCGCCTTTTCTGGCTTTTCCACTCCCACAGAATCACAAGATGGGTAAGGTTGGAAGGGACCACAGTGGGTCATCTGATCCAACCTCCCTGCTCAGGCAGGGTCATCCCAGAGCACATGGCACAGGATTGTGCCCAGATGGTGCTTGAATATCTCCGGTGAAGGAGACTCCACAACCTTTCTGGACAATCTGTTCCAGTGTTCAGTTACTGCACAGTAAAGAATTCTTCCTCGTATTCAGGTGGAATTTCCTGTACATCAGTTTCTGCCTGTTGCCTCTTGTCCTATTGCTTAGCACCACCCCCATCCTGTTGGCACCCTCCCTTAAGAAACTTATAGACATTGGTGAGGTCCCCTCTGAGTTGTCTCTTCTCAAGGCTGAACAGGCCCAGCTCCCTCAGCTTTTCCTCATAAGAGAAATGGTCCAGCTGGACCTGCTCCATGTCTGCCCTGTGCTGAGGAGCCCAGAACTGGACACAGCACTCCACATGGGCCTCACCAGGGCTGAGTTCCCTGAATTTGATTGCCCCTATACATTTGGGGGTGAAGGGAAGCAGATGGGCTGCGTGCACAGAGCACCTCTGTATTAATCTGGGCAAGACCCCAGACTACTTCAGAGACTGAATGTGCAACATCAGAGGAATAGCCCCGGGCCATGAGAGCAAATGAGCATTACTGAATGTGAGTCTATCCATTTCAGTTAATGTACTGGACTCATACAAATGATTTGCTGTGGTGCTGTGAGAAATAGCAAGTAGCTCAGGCAGGGAACAGTTCTGTTTGAATAACAACTGTGTTCTTTTCATCTCAGTCTCTGAAAAAAAATGATGAAGTAGGCCCTGCAGGCAAACCATGGATGATAGGATTCCATTAAGCTAATTCTTTGCATTAATGTTCAAAAAGCCAATGAATCTGTTGTTTTGTTTAGCTGTATGAACTGTTTTGCACATGACAGCTGCTGGATACTGAGATTAATTAATAGATTATTATGTGTCCTCACAGTTTCAAACTATTAACCTTCAGTAGCATTTTACAGTTAATCTCATCTGAAAAGGAATATGGCACTAAAAATGCTGAGGATTTTTTTTTCTGTCTTCCCTAGCATCATTTATCAGACACTGAATTAGAAAATATCTCTGTTTAAAGGAATTTTACTGGAGTTACAACCTTTTTTCATTTAAATTCTTCATGTGGTTATAGATGACCAAGTTCAGGCTAGCTCAATTTTTATCAAGAGAGATATTTTAGGAAATACAGCAACTGCAAAACATAGACTAAGCATCCACATACACTGCCTAAATACTGGCACATCCTGTTATTTTTTTCCACAGGTTGGTCCCCAGAATGAGAATATAATAAGGTCATGGAGAGCACCACACAGAAGCAGCAATTCAGCTTCTTTTGCTTTGTGGATCACCACAGTGTCACAAACGGCAGAGAAGCAACCCAAGTAGTGTCCCCACTCATTACAGGAAGAGAGAAGACCAAAGAAAATAATTTACCACTTTGTGGGCTTACTGAGCTCCTCTCGTCCATTGTTCTTACCCAAATATGTATTATGGAAAGGAAAGGCCTCAGGAACACTAGCTTGGTGCATTTTTTCATTTGTTTTGATATAAGGATTGAGCTATTTTAATATTTCTAGTGACAATTTCATGTGAGTTCTGCTGACAGAGTCTTAGAGTCTTTAACAATACCCTGGGGTGTGCTTGCTGTAGGTCTCGGGTGTTCCCCACCAGAGAGTCAGGAGACCAAGTGCTGCTAGAAACAGGAACAAATCCCATCAGGCTCCCCACCCCCATGCTGTGGGAGCCTCCCCTGTTAAATTCTACTGCCAGGTTGACATTCTCTTCTGTGTCTTCTTTCTGTGCCCTGCTGTGGATTCACCTCCTTATCATACCCTGTAAAATTATCCTTGTCAGGAAAAGTCTTGATTCCTTCCTTTCTGTATACCCTGATCATAAATATACCCATTACATGTAATGTGATTTGTACAGGAGAGCTGAAAAATGTTCTTTTGAAGAGCTTGAGGCAGATAGTCTGCTCAGAGCTTGTTCCTGGTTTAATTTCTCAAAGTTAGAAAGTGCTGTTCCTTACTATAATGAGACAGAAATTTTACTTATATAGGAAAAAGGATTCTCCAAGACAGCCTGCCTTCCTTTTATAACTTCCTTCCAGCTGTGCATGAGATTCATCATAACCCCTCATTTTTTCCCATGTGTTCCCTGCAAGCATAGTCTCTTCCTTCAGTCAGGTATTTCTTTTCTGTATGTGATTGTTTCCTCTGAACTCAACAAAATTCAAATATTTGTAGAGTCATCTCAGGCCTTATATTGTCTTTCTCAAGCTGGTGGAATTACAGGCTCTAAAAACATGACAAATATATTCTCCTTTTGATGTTATGAAGTGCCAGCCCATAATTTCTACGTGTGACTCCTACAATAAATGTAGTGGGCGTTTGGGTTTTGTTTCCTTTTTGTTTGTTTGTTTTGTAGAAAATACAAAACTTGCTTGACTTTTAGTGCCTTGGAAGGGCAGTAGACTGCAGGACATAGCTATCAAATACGAGCTGGTACAGATCCATTTGTGGCTTTCTTACTATTCAAGACTGCGCCTTTTTTTCCCTGGAAGCTGTTTTCAACTAAAAATGCATCGTGCAGAACAAAAAATAGTTCAGGCAAACATTTTTATTGCCTGATAACCTTCCCTAGCACCCTTCAAGAACAAAAAGAGAAAATCTTCATAAAACTTGGATGTAAGTTATGTGACAAGCAGGGAGGAGAGGACATACAGGGGTGATTTAACTACAGCCTCTTCTCTCTTGGAATTGTCAGCCCTTGATAAAGAGACACAAGTACTATCTCCGAGCTGCAGAGCAAGAGAAGACAAAGTGTGTTGACCACAATCTCGTAAGTCAGTGATGAAAACATAAACAGACATAAACATTCAGGAATGCTTTCCTTGAGAAAGAGGCAGAGGACTGAATGCTGTTGCCTCTAGGGGCTCTCCCATGATTGCCTCCATACCTTAGAACTACATCTTTATCTTCTGCTTACACTTCAGTGTTTCCTGCCAGCCTATTTTATTTAAAAATATTTTCTATTGTTCAGTGCTTTATCGATGGGTGTGAGGGATCTTCAGTGTCTGCCCTTCTTTACCTACGAATGCAACGGCAAATTTCTTGCATATGGACAGCTGGGGCAGTTTTGAAAAGGAGAAAATTTTTTATCTCTTTATTAGAAGCTATCTTTTCTTTGACCTAATAGCAAAGAGAAAAATCAATCTCTGAACTGATTGTGATACAGAGGCAACTCCCACACTGTATCCAAACTGGCTTAGTACCTAATTTATAAAAAGCTGATGACACTTCCGCCTGAAGCCTGAATACCCCATGTGTTAAAAGTCCCACTACATAATGCAAGAGAAATGCATATAGTGTCAGCACAATTCTGAGGACTCTGTTAAAGATTTAAGAGTTTGTCTCTGCAGGAGCTGAGAGGGCACAAAAGTTACTGACCAAGAAATAACATCAGAATGCACTTAAAAGAAAAATGAGTGATTGGTCTGCTGTCGCTTTTTCACTGATTTGAGAAAGCTGATGGCACCTTTAACTGAATAATGTAAATACAGTAGAGAAATATGTTTACCTTGCTTAGTAAGATCCAGAGATAATTCCTGGGGGTCCTTCTTCACATAGCCAATTACCAACCCAAAGTTACCATAACACTTTTTTAATGGCGTTCCTTTAATCTGTGTGGATTAGGTGACACAGCAGGATGAATTGAACTCAAGGATCTGGTAATTGGGCACAGCTTCCCTCTTGTAATCACTTGGGCGGCGTGGTTTGTGCCCAGCCAGAGCAGAGAGGAGGTAGCTGTCTGCTCATACAGGCTCGGGTACTTCCATCTGCCACTTAGAATCTCTGGAAGAGTTCAGTTTTCACAGCACCATCTGCACTGAAACATTTCTAGGAATGGATGGCATTTTGGGACTACTTGGCATCCCTTTGCCCTCCCCCGTTCAAAAAGCGAATGCTATTTTGGGAGGAGAAGCACAGTTAATGAAGGCTTTTCCATCCTACTACACAAAAAACCCCATCTCTCTCTTCATGCTTTTGAGCTGTAAATAAGTTAAATCGAGTACTCCTGAGTGCTGGTCAACTACATGGCTTGAACTCATAGAACAGGAGCTTTCAGAGACCATGGCAGCTATTTCAGTCTTCCTGGAATGTGAAAGGCTGTTTGAATTCAGTAGATAAGAAGGTCAGATGCAGAGGTTTCTATCCTACAGTTTTTATAGAAGTATTCTTCTTCTGTTAAAGAAGTGTGGAAAATGCATCATAAGGAAATTGTTATCAGCAGTACATCAGTACCTCTCTTTCTTTACTGCCATAAAAGCATCCTCAGAAGGTGTGTGGCATCCTGAGAAACACCTTTTCTACAGTTACCACAGAGTCAGAAGCAACCCGGAGAAGTAAAATGCCACATTTCCCTGGTAGATATCATAGTATTGACACTTCTGTCTGTACAAAGGAGAATGTGAAATATCCCAACACATGGAAATTAATAAGATTTTTAGTTGGGAGTATGAAGTCTATTGAACAGGCTGCTAATGTATTTGGATTTATTTCAGAGATATTCATTATCGCTGGGCAGACAATGCTAAATTACATTTAAACTGATTTTTATTTCACAAGCAGTAAAATATTATGAAAAGATGATAAAATGCCATCATTTAGACTAATACTTCAGATAAGTCCCACAAAGGCTATGAGTATTTATACAACATTTTCTTTTGGCAAGATATTAATTTTAAGTCAAATTAATTTACTTGAGTGCCTGAAAGACAGATGAATGAAGCAATCAAGAGGAGATCCAAGATGAGCAATTGCTCTGCACGTGAAAAGCCTACAAATCACAACTGCTAAGGTACAGGTTTTAATGAAGTACAAGAGGGGAGGGAATCCACCACAAGGAACACCTGTGAAGCACACGGGGATTCACCACACTCTCAAAGGACGAGAGGAGATGAACGGCAGTTTTTTTTCCTATCTTCTCTTCCATTCTTTTACTGTATTCCCTTCTGCCCCTCAGTCACACTTCAGCAGTAAGAAACGGTAATAACACATCAATTTGCCAAGCGCCTGCACCCAGGCTTATGGTTTGAACTTACTTTTACATTCTGCTCTCCCTCCACCCTTCTAAATACCTGAGGTATGATTTGGTATCTCCATAGCATGTCTACTCCTTCTTCTGTTGATCTCTCTAACACACACCAGTCTAAAAAAGACCTAACATAAATATAACTGAATGTGAACAAGAGGCTACTGTGTCTTAGAGAATTTCTGCATTTGATCTGAAGCTAAACCAATAGTATAACATGTGGACTTGGGCTTTTTCTGACAAGAGAGAAGAAAACCTGCTGTCAAAGGCACAAGAAAATTTCTTCAAGCTTCAGAAAACAGTGACTGAAATCTATCCTGAGCAGCACTAGAATATATTAAATGCAGGATTGACTCTGATTGCATATCCCTTCTTAAAGGTGTTTCTTTCAGAATATCAGCTTCAGAATTTAGAAACCCATTTTATCACTTCTCCACAGAAGTGGAAAAAAAAACCCAAACATTTTCTTACAGTGTCTGAAGAATTGTTATGACCACTATTCAAATAAGGTAGCTGCTTTTCCCTTCTCCATCTGAAATCAGGGAATTTACTTACATTGTCTTAGTGGGTTGTTGATTTCTGTAATGACCAAACCATATGGGTTTTGTAATATCTTTCTGAAAGCTCTGCCTTTTGAAGAAAACTTGTTTAAGAATTTCATTTCTCTTCTAGGAGAATAATCCTGCATTAGACTTTATATTAAATTCAAGACAGTATATTCAAAATGTTGAACCTGAGAGGACATAAACATAAATCTAACTTTGTGTTTTCAAAATTTGTTGTGACTTTTCTAACAGGCAACAAAAGCAATTGAGGGCAGGTTTCCTTAAGAAACTTGGTAATAAATGCTATAGCTGACTTGAGACCTGCAGAAAATGTAATGCAGCAGGACACAAATGTCCTCGGGTCCCCAGATTTACTACTTTATTTATGTATTTGAAGTTAGAAGAAACAATTAGGTGGGTATTACTTTTCATTCAGGGCTGACAAATAGGGAAGAAATGCCCGAGATCCTCAAGGCAGAATGCTTCACTTTGGATGAAACGTGGTGAGGAGCAGCACTCAATGCCAGGGCAGGGAATTCTGGTAGATGAGGATTTGAGGGGGTGGCACTCCTGCAGAGGTGTGGGACAGGAGAGCAGAACCATGGAGTGCTGCAGAGGGAGGAATGCCTTCAGCAGCCTGAGGAGCTGCCGCCCCAGAGGAGCAGGGAGCGAGCACGTTAAGGGATGACAAAGACAAGGCTGAATTGTCACCAATTTTGTGCATGCTAATGCAAAAGGGCAGGCCACTTAACACAATTAATATTAGCAGGTAGGTACAGAGCAGGGCAGAACAGTTAAAGGACACGGCAGAGAACGGATAATTTGACTCTATTAAAGTCAATGGGGCATGCTCAAATGTACCCTAAAGCCAAAGAAATCTCTGAATCATTATCCTTGAGAAGTCACGGAGAGCTGGAGAAAGGCAAGCACTGTGCTCCCCTTAGCATAGAAAGAGTCGAGGGAATCATATATCAGCTTACTTCACATCCTGGAAGATGCCAGAGCAAATGTTAAATGATCAGTTTGTAAGTACATAAAGGGTGGAAAGGTGGTTAGTAGACAGAGCAGTTCTCATGTAGCTCAAAACTGTTTAAAAAGTGTATGGAGGTTAACTCTTCTCCAAGGTTGTAAAGAGTGAAACAAAGAATAATTGGTTTGTTTCACAGCAGGGAAAGGTTAGAGGCTAGACTGGAGTCTAAAGCAACTTCCTACTTAATCACAAGGACAGCAAAGTGTGCCTACGAAGGTTAAGCTGGAGGTTTTCAATAACATGTCAGGTAAGTATATGCTTCAGTGTGACCTCAGAGCAAGAAGGCAAAATCGCAAAAATATATATTCCAGCTCTCTATTTGTCAAACTCTGTGTTTCATGTATTTTGAGGTTTTTTTCCTCACAGTTTTCAATACATCCATTTTTTTTTATAGATTTTCACCTATTATTTTCAAAGGCAGTCCCAGATATCTATCGTGACTCCTGCCAGCTCAGAGCTTTATGAGGACCTTCAATGTACTCAATGACTTGAAGACCTCGGCCCATAAGATTTTATGAGAATACTACTTTTCACTTAAAATAAATAAATAAGGGGTGGGTATCGTTCTCCTCTATAACTTTATAATCCTTGTAAAAATAGAGAAGAACTTTGCAATAGGACCAAAGTGTGATCTGACTCAAAAATAAGAGAACAACAGTCACTTTTTCGTAACACTGATATTCAAAAGCTTGATGAATTATCTTTAAAAGCTCAGGACTGGTCGTAAGACAAAGAACAATAGATATTTTCTTCTAGTATCAAAAGCAACTTAAATTAAAAATGTTGTTGAAATTTATTTCTCTTTGTTGGATTTTAAAACACCCTGTTCTTATCTTGCATTAAGGAATTTCACATGGTTTACATCAACAAAAATTAATGTAACAAACTCACAGGAATTTATTAACCACTCAAGTCTTCGGCTCCTAATGAGCTACTTTTGCTTTACTGAAAGACAAGAAATAATGCAAAAACTTTTAATTAGACCTCGTCTTCCTGTACTACCCTTTGTCACTTTGAACAGACTTACATGATAACATGTAGCTTAACACCAACCTATTCCTAAAACGCTTTTTTAAACGCATTACACCCATTTATAAACCCAGAATAGCTGTAAATTATGCCAGAATGCATTGTGTTGATTTACAACAGCATGGCTGGAAAAAGACTGTGATCCATGATTATGACAGGGCTTGGGTAAGTTTTAGATGTTTCCTCACACCTTGGAAGGCTCTGTTTCATATCTCACACATGACAGGAGAATGTTGACATCATGGTGCTGCCACAGTTATATTACTACATGCTAGATATTCCTCAACATAAATGTCTTTTCTCCATTCATTAAAGTGATGAAATGGAAAAATTCTAAAGCAATTCCACCTTTTCTTTATTTCTCTTACACCAATTTTTAATTATTTCACAGTAATATGTGCTCATGATGTTTCCCCCCCCTTCTTTTTTTCTATTTTAATTGTGAGAACTTGAGTTTCAGTTTTTCAATACCTAAACCCAGATTTACAAAACAACCTCAGTCTCTCACTCCACTGAACTTGTTTTGCATCTACACCTACACATGAAATTTTATTCATCTAAATCAAGATTCTCCTAAACATCGTTTGGCTAATCCCTTATCTAGGCATGTATCCTTATCATAAATACAAATTATTAAGACTCTGACTTTATAAATAACTGATGTAACAGAATATTTTGGTTCATGACCATCCTCTGCACTGCATACCTCACATTCAGTGTTTTGCAGGACTATGACCCAGTGAATAACACAAATGATAAAATTTGTACCTGCAATTAACTGTTGCCACCGAAAAAACCCCAAATCATATATTAAAAACATCAAAAGTAGATGGGTAGAAACATTTTGAAAGAATAAGGCTCATTTCTGCTTGTATTTATAAAGTGTACCCTGTCAGAACCCATGGGACTTATCTGGTATAAAACTGTTTTAGTCTTAAATCAACTCTTACTCTGGAGAACTTGAACTCTTATGCAGCTTCCAATGTAAAATCCATTTCACAGTGTGTGTTAGGTTCATGGAAGCACAGTAAATACAGTTCTTTATATACATAAAATCTGTAATTCATGCAGTGCATTTTACACTTTTTTTGATTATTGCTTGCTGAGGTACTCTTAGAAAAATGTTAGTCTGAAAAATAAACTTAACTGCGCACAGCAGAATGGGAATGGTTAGGGACTGCATTATTTTCCCTTTTAATTTCAACAGACTACATGACCATGTTGTTTTTAACCTGATATTGTAGGAGAGATTACTTTTATTCTACATGTGGGTGAATCAATGGTCTGTTCTCTTACAGTTATGTAACATGGGAGAAGATTAATTAAGACCTTTTATTTTGAACCATTGCTGTACTTCAGAAATAATAACATTGTATTAATTCTGTGAGTACAGTTAAATTCTATCATCATCTCTTTAATTTCAAACATTAGGTTTTCCCTTCAGACAAGGAATACAGACAAAGTATCTTGGTTGCTTGTTCTGCACTCAATTTACTCCATGCTCTCTGCCTCCTGGTCCCCTTTTTAAGAGTATTATCTTCATCAGTTCTTCATTAAATGAAATAGAAAGAATGTTGGACTTCAATATAGGAAGTGATGAAAACAGATGCTTTTGCCTCTTAAAATCAGTATTTTTAGGTGTCCTAGCCATTTTGGAAAAGTAGAGCTCCTACAGCAAAATACTGGTACCCGAGAAGCGTCATGCAGAGTGAGGGGAAGTATGCTGCTGAAATGTTATTTAATTCCCCAGCTTTCATAACACCACAGTGCCGTGGCAGGACCGCTGAACTAATCAATTACTGCGTGTAACTGTCTCACAGGAACAGCTGCACAAATAGATGGAACATTGCAGAGATCACAGGTGCTGGGGTTTTAAGTCAATCATCTGAGCAAGCACAAATATTTGAGGCCGGCGTCTCACATAACACCCTCTCAGACAGCATGGAAACAGGCTTACCACAGTCACTTTAGACATTTCTTACACTCACAACCTACACTTTCCAAAAGTCTTATCTACAGAGCCAAAGTGTAATGCTAACAAATCTCTCTAAAAATCAATTTAGGTTGGATCCCAATACTGGAAGAATTATTTGTGTAGAAAAGCAACGACTGAAAAAACGGGAAGCAACCTCATATTGAATACCTTCTCCTTGCTCTCCATTTTTTCAGTCATGACAGTACCCTGTATAAGGACAGTATTTCTTTAATGAAACAGTAAAAACCAACAGGGCTAGTAAATACTCCATAGCACTAGGTCTCTACTACATGACGCAGAAATTCAAGCAACCTCTTTTACATTTATAATCAGTGAAAATCTCATGTTAAATGATGAAACTAAGTAAGAAATTATTACTCCTTTTTAGTCTAAGTGGAAAAGCAGAAAAACCCCAGCTCTCAGAAGGAAGAGCTGCAAAGCTCTCATAAGCTGTTTGCTCCTCAAACCCTCAGTTCAGAGGAAGAAGGAAGCCGGGGTCTCAAACCCTGCATATTTTATGCTATATTCTACAAAAGAAGTTGTACTTTTTTGCATTGAAAAGCAGCATAATGGAACGTAGAAAACAAGACAGAGTAACGTTTGAACAAGCCAGTGCTAATGGTAACAAGACACATCAATACTTGCCAAGCAATTGGTACCCACCGAGCATCAGACCATCATCCCACTGTCTGCCACAACACAGAGGAGAGGGGAAATTTCTCTGCAAGAAAAGAACTAAATAAAAAAAAAAAAAGAATAGTAAATGCCAGTATGTTTGCCTGACCTCACTGCAGACATCTTGAGAGGGTGAAGGAACACAGACTAAGCCCTGAGCAACTCACTCTAAAATCTAGTGAAACTGCTGGGATTTTTCCCTGTGCCTACAGAAGCAGGCAGTGAAATCTTGAGTGTCAGTGCTTCTGAACACACCCCAGACTATTCCCTGCGAACTTAACAAGTAAATCAAGTACTACTAATGCTTTGGAATTTGATGAACTCTTCACAAAGACCTGAACTACATTTACTCGTAATTTACAAAACACAGTCAGGATACACTGGATGTATCATATTTCACAAGACTGCCTGTAGCTGGAACGAATCTGGAGCCAGGTTTTGACCCTGCTGAAGTCCAACACTGCAATCTTATTCCCTTCAGTATAAGCTTCATTTTATCTGGCTGTACATGACAGGAGGCTGCTAGAAAAGCCACACCACGTCCTGAGAAGAGGAAACTAAACTGAGATCATTCATGGTTCTGCTTAAAGGCCAGAGTGCAACCGACCACTCCAGAGGCATGACAGATATCTGAGGAAAATGTGCTGCAAGCCAGTCACCAGGGTTTCTCTGTCTGAATCTGAGTCCACATGAGAGTGAGCTTAGGTTTAGGTTTCTTATGACTAATTAGCTAATAGATACCATAAATGAAGGCAATAGTGCAAAAGTTATAAAAGACAAGCCCTAAAAGCATTGCACTGGGAGAAAATGCAGTTTTAGAAAGTCAAAGACTGTGTTCCCATGCAGTCTCTTTTCATTAAAACTGTTGTAATTTGTCAGCATCACAATCTTGAATTTAAACTTCATTTTTATTAGGAATAAGGATGACTCGTTCTTCCCCCCACCAGTGTTTGTTGATTGTTAGAGGGGAAAACAAGATAATTCTGTTGTCTTTGTCCTGAGGCTGCACCCAAGTGTTCAGCAGCTGTCTCCCCCTCCTCCCTCTTTTTCTGCTGAATTGGAGCAAGTGCTTCAGCAGCTACACTGCAAGACAGATACATGTGGAAAAAAGGATTCCTTGAGCATATTAATTTTTTTTTATTATTACTCCATCTCTTGCCAGGACAAGATAGGGTCTATGACTGGACTGGAAAGCCTAACGGGGGACAGGAACAAAGTGGCAGCTGCTTAACCCACATTGCAGTAAAAGTTATTTGTAATACTGACTTGAATCACCGAAAGGCAACGAGGTAGAGACTGAGCTAGATTAGGTGAGTGGAATGACATTACTGAAGGCAGCTTTAGCTGGTCCATCTAAGAGCACTTAGCTCATCACATATAACCCAGAGCAACCTGCAGGCTGCCCTAGATTTTATTGTCAATACGCTCAGATACCTTTTTAAATACCCATGAAACAGAGCTCAGGGAAGCTCTTTTTTCCAAAGTTCCCCACCAACTCCCACCTCAAAGCAGAGGAGATGGGGTGTTGGAGTTCTTCATATCCTATAGGAATCATTCTTGGGCAAAAGTGATTAGGATAGGACAATAAAACCAAATCTCCTGTCATTTTTCAAGTTTACTGCCAAACCACATGAGAGCATCAAGACATATGCTTTCAGGAAGACTGAAGTAAAACCACAGTAAATGCTTCCCTGACAGTAAATTGTTGAAAATATTGAGTCATCATACCAGATGAGGAGCGGTACTTTTCCTTTAGTGCTGCTTGAGTCCACATTCTCACTGGATTTCTGTGGCAGGTCCATTTGTACTGCAAAATGAAGAACCATCCAGTATCTGCAGGATTAGAAGTAACAAGATCAGAAGGGAGGAATTGCTGTGTACCTAAAAGCAAAAAGCTCTAGTTAATGTGGCAGGTGAGCTTTGGCCACTTTCTCTGTGACCTGAGTGTATAGTTAGAGATTTTAAGAAATTAGAAAAACCCAACTTTAAGTCTGAAAATATCTAGATGAATATTTTTCTTACTTATATTCAACAAAATCTGAATATCTCTTTGCTATGATTAGTGAAAGATTATACCAGACAAGTCAGTGTATCCTCCTGCTCAAATTTATAATCACCCATCAGCTGAGATATGGCAGCTCTCCAAAGATTTGTGTCACTTAACCTCAGAGAGTAACACCTGAGCTAATCATGTAGATGCTGTTTAGTCTCAGTGCAGCAGGATCACACACAGAGTTTTGAACAGCTACCCCAAGATAAGACCACGGGCACTCCAGATGCACCTGTTTCTTTCCACTGACTTTAGTATGAACTTAGACAACCAGCTCAGACACAGACATCTCTGACAGAGAGATCTAAATTTAGAGCAGTGAAACCCTCCCAATGTGCACTCCTAACCCATGGCACACTGGGAGTAATTTGGTGTAATGAAAGAGAGTTAAATAACATTCCTTGGTATTTTACATGTCGAGCACATGAATGAACAATTGCCACAGCTCACTGACACATTTAGACTATTTTACTTGCTGAGTTGAGGTAACATCACTGTGAGAGTGAGCTGTTAATCCAATATCCTCCAGCCCTTTGGTTATTTGGGAGGACTAAGGGAGACAAAACCCTTGGACCTAGGTTTGGGGTTTGTGGGGTTTTTTTTAGCATGGCCACATTGTCATAGATTTGGCAGGAGGAAATATGGTACACTGGTCATAAAATAATCAACACTTCACAACACCATATTATCTCCTCTTTTTTTTTCCCTCCCCAAACACATCTGAGCAGCTCTAGCTATCCAAAGTCTCAGCACTTCTTAATTTCTCTCTTATGGGTGCGTAGGGAATCAAGATCAGGTAGCAGACTGATATTGATTATGGCTGAGCAGACAGGTTTGGATTCCCAGCCGAGAGCAAGGTATCATATGTCCTGTCTGTTTTCATCTCTCTGTTTCTCTGTGGATTTTTCATATGGCATTTTGCAGCTGTCTTCTTGTATCAGCTTTTAGAGTATTCTGTAATTCGTATTGCACCCTTGTATGTACTGTTGTCAAAGTATTTTCTTGATATCAGTTTGTTCTGAGACACACCATGACAGATGGTATCCAGAGTCTTGCTTTACCTGGCATTCTAACAGCTGGACTTACTCAGTGTTGTCTACAACCATCCTTCAGGGCTCAGCAGAGAATGTTGAACTTAACAGTAAAACTACCATGCAAAAAGCATGCACTTCCCAGTCTTAAAATCCATTCCAAGATAATTTCATTGGTTTTCCTTATGAATCCGCAGTTCTCCTTTCTATTATTTTTACCCTTCTGTACTCATCTTTCTATTTAATTCAATCCAAAACCTATGCAACTAAGCACAAAAGGCTATAGTGCCTTCATACATAGACACATATGTATGTACATACAACTATCTGTCTTCTAGTACCCAAGGTGATTTTTAATATGTCCTCAAATAAAAGCACATAAATGGCCAGTTTGGGTCTGAACACCAGTTGTTATAGATGAATGAGGGTATTGATAGCATTTTCTTTATCAGCTTTTGCTGGACCAGAACTCCAGATGGTGAAGGATGAAGCAGGCCTGGTATAAAATGATAAAATTGCTCTTATGTCATGGGAGCTATGGGAGTTTAAATCTGAAGTCTCCATAACACTTTTTCCATCAGTATCTGAAGAGCCTTCAAGGGTTATTCATGCTGAGAGAGACAGAGTCATAACTTCCCAGGAGTTATAAACCCAAAGTGGGCTTGCTCATTCCAGACTCACAGCAAGGCACTATCCCCAGCAACATTTAACCCTTCCGGAGCTTACCTGCTCGTAGGATTTGTGTCGAGAGAATGTGTTCACAGGCTGGTTAAATGGGCAGAGCCCTGCTGGGATCACTGGAGCTGCGTCCCCAGTGTGGAACTGGAACCACTGCCACAGGATTCCTGGTGCCAGTCTAAAGGCACCCTAACTAGCTGCCAGATCCTGACAGTGAACAACACGAGGTCTTTGCAGGAGCTCACTTTGCCTGTGCAGTGTGGTAGGAACAGCCTAGGGCATTTTCCTTGAGGAGAAGGAGGGCACATCCCAGGTGCTGATGTGGACTGGGATAATGGGCCAACACCCCTCAGCTGTGGCACTGTGCTCTTCAGCAGTCCCAAGGCAGGCTGCTACTCCCCACCACTGCAAGTGCACCAAGCGGGGATGTGAGGGAGGCCATGATCCGCTCCTCCTCGGTAAATCCGTCCAAGAGAGGAACAAAGTGTGTTGGGCATCTTCAGAACAGCCTGATTTAGTGAAAACTTGCCTCACATGGCAAGGGAAAAAAAAAATCCCTCTCCATTTGTTGCAGTCAGCAGCTGTCTAAAGAGCCCCAGGGTAAATTTCCCAGAGTAGCCATTATGCAAAGTGCTCACTTCTGAGCATCAGAGGAAAAGTTCAGCAACTTTGATCCAAAAATCTGCTTCCCTGGGGCACATCCCACCTCTTCTGACACGCAAGCAAAATGGGTTTCTTTTACCAGCTCTCTGTGCGTGTTCATCACTTTGTGCAGCTCTGCTGTCCTCCCACCACCCCTCATGCTCCCTCTCGGGAAAGCTATCTGTCACAGTAAAAGCACAAAAGGGATGTGGCAAAGCCACAGTTTCCCAGGTTCATGAAAGTAGACTCCTGCTGCAGGACATATAAAAAGAAGCAAAGTAATATAACTGCCAAATCTTTAGGTACTGTAAATGAACAAGAATTTGGATATATTTACTTTGTCATTTTCACAGAGATGCCACAAGACGATTCTTGATCCAGATTGAAGTAGGAAATTTTAAGGACTGAAATGCCAAAAACAAATAAACCCAGTCATTCTGAGATATCAGATCCTAACTTAACTAGTTTCCCTCAAAGCATATTTCTTTAATAACATCCTGGCAGTGAAACATTAAAAGAAATGTATTTTAAAGGGACTCAAGGGCTCTACTAGATCATCCTTCCCTTGCTGAAACAACCAGAAATAAATTTTCAAATGCCATGTGTCAGAAAACGTGTAGTTAACAGAGCAAAAGACATAACTAGTTTTGAAAATGCTGCTGCTGAATTAAAAAATCTTCTGACCTGTGCTCAGAACTGCGTGTGACATTTCAGCTTAATACTGAGAGGCCCAATACAACAGGTAGTGTTTGGAAAAATAGGAAGTTTTGAAAATGCTCCTCCAGGGGCTTCACGGAAATGAGCTTTTTTGTCCTGTACTTAGCTGTCAAGTCCAATTACAACAGACCAATTTCAGTACTGATGGTACTCCTACTCCACGAATTCTGGTTAAAAAGTCAGTGACCTGCAATCTGGGGCTATTGGGAACTGCATGTAAATTTTGTTTTATGAAACTATTTTAAAGTACTGTAAGAATGTAAAAATTTTTGTAGTCATGCATCACATGATTTGAAGCAGTGGGCAGATAATGATTCCTGAATTATAATCTTAGCAATTCAGCTTTCCTGAAGCTGGATGGTTAAGTATTTTAGTGTTATAATTGAGTAATGCCAGGTAGGGCTTATATCTCTATTTGAGTGACAAGCAAAGATATCAAGGCATATAAATACATGTGTAATGCCTTAATAGATTGAGTACTGCTACTCACTTTTTGATGTTCTTGGTCCACACATGAACGGTGTTGTGGTGAAACCTTAGGCAAAATTCCTTTTCTCAGCCTTGGCGCAGTTGCAGCAGAGGTGTGGCAAAAAAAGGTGCATTTGAGTGTGATTAAAATCATAATAATTGGTGACACTTGGTGGAAAATGGGAGATGTTTGCAAGTATACGGGAAGCATTTAAATTGAAATATTAGGTAAATACTCACTGAGAACAAAACATAAAAATCAGCATAGATATTGTCCAGCTTAATAGTTTCTAAGAGGCCATCTTGTGCAATAAAATTGCTTTCTAGATTGAAAACCCACTCCTGTATGCTGGAGCCAAAAAAGAGCATCTGCAGGCAAGGACCCCATTATTGAGGTCCTGAGACCAGAGAAATCAATAAACAGTGCTATTATATTAAAAATAAGGTAACTCAATATCCAGAAAAAAAAATTACAAGGAGTGAATATGCTGCTTGCAGAAAAGGTAATAAATAAAATCACAATAAATAAAGCAACTTGACAGCCGTATCTCTTCAACAATCAACAATCAACATAGAGAACACCCCGCATTTGGAGGTTGCAAATAAGGGCAGTGGTAAATGTAGCTGGGGCAAACTTTTTTGAAATGGCAAGTAGTTTTAACACCAGAGAGCTGTGCCAAAGTCATTTGAGACTTTAAAGTTTTATGTTAAGACAGATTGCCTTTAAATAAAACCTCTACAACTGCCTGAAAGGAGTCTATGGCCATGAGGTCACCCCTGAGCCTCCTTTTCTCCAGGCTAAACACCCCCAGCTCCCTCAGCTGCTCTCACAGGACTTGTACTCCAGACCCTCCCAGAGCTCCGTTGCCCTTCTCTGGACTCACTCCAGCACCTCAATGTCTCTTTTGCAGTCAGGGGCCCAAAACTGGACACAGGATTTGAGGTGTGACCTCACTACTTCCCAATACAGAGGGACAATCACTTCCCCAGTCCTGCTGGATAAGCCTCTAGAAATTTGTCATGTATTTAAAAACATTATTCTTGCATAATTTTTTCATATACAATAATTCTCTTGTCCAGCAGGTTTGCAGGAATTATGTGGGTAATGCTGTTAAGATACATTTCTATAACATGAAAATTTACCATCTATTGACTGACCTCTAGTGGAAATAAGGTAAATTTTGGAATAATTTTTTAATTGTCATTGGATAGTATGATGATTATGGGATTATGGGGTGCTAAAATTTTATTATTTGTGTTATATATTTGCCTGTGTAAAATACAAACCAAGTCTGAACACACGTGATTTTTCCTCTCAGTGTATACCTGAATACATTACTAGAATGGCAGGATGAAAGCTGCTGCACATTCAGAAACCAGGTCTGTAGTTTTATTTAAACTAGGTAATTCTAAAATGGCAATGTATGAAATACACCAACAACTCAGATCCTGGCATCTGATGTTCTGCATCAGGGTACAGACCCTACTAATTTCTCAGTGTTGATCAAAACCACTTGATCATTATAAATAACCACAAATTCTCACAACAACCTCATACATTTTCATGTTTATGCATCAGTTTTTTCCATCCGCAGATGCCACTGGATCCATTTCAATTCCATTGTTGGACAGATGTTGGTTCCTCCAAAAATCAGTGTTGAGGCATCACCCGACTGTAGTGCTATGTGTTTTCTTCACATTTTATTTTCTTCCCTAACTTCACCCCTCCTGTAAGAACTCCTGGTTGGTATTTAAAGAAATAAGGGGTGATTGTATATATGTACATGAGACACCAAGTTCATCCCCCTATTTTGTAGGAGCTGGAAGTGTTTGAAAACTTGATCAGCAGAGAGAACACTGAGCATATTTCTTCCTTACTTATTCATCATGCCTGTGTTTTTTGCCTGATTACTAACGAATTTCCCCTTCCTCTCCCCTGACTCTGTTGAATTCCAGATACATCTTTGCAATTAAGCCTTTGGTTCTGCAGCATATGGTTGTTGATGCTTTTGAATGAGGAGAACACAGTAGCATCTGGAGAGCTCTGATTAAAAAATATATTAAATACAAAATAAGCCAAAACTCAGTCTTGTAAAAACGCCTCTTTCAATCAAAAATCCCTGTTATGCGTAAGGCGGCAGCACCTGAAAATTTTTGGTTTGCTATCTGTTCAGCTCAGCCAGACTTGTTCCATTATTTGCCATCTTTTGAAGCTTGGAGAAGCAGCCTTGCATTGCTGTGTGATAGGATTAGAGGAAAGGTGAGCAGTCTGTGCACTGGAAACATCTAGGAATAATAGGACAAGTCTGCAGTACATAAGCATTTGACTTAAAATTAAGGAGATATTTTGGCTTCATACACATGGATTCCTCTAGTATCATTATCCAACACCCTAAAATACATAACAGCTTCCAGTTCTTGCTCTGAGATAAGCTCTTGCTTATCTTTCTAGGGAGTACCCTGAACTATTCCCCATCCTTTCACTCCCCACACGCCCCTCAAACATCCTCCATCCTAAACTGAGCCAGTGTTTCTTCTCCTCCTATGGCTTTTGCTTACTGGGGAGGCCCTCTCTGATTCCCATTAATCTAAGTCAGCCCCACCATCTCAACATCATAACTTGCACTCCCATTTCTGTCCCCCAGCTCCCACTAATACATTTACACAGTTAAACATTTCCTTGCTTAATGCAAAAGCAACAGCGAACTCACCATGGGAAGGAACACTGAACAAAACTACTGACTGATTTTATTAGGCTTTAGAAATACATTATTGAAGGGTAGAAAACAAAGATAGCCTCTATATTGAAGCTGGATGAGATACACTATATATTACTTAATCTACTTCACGTATTTCTTGACAACCTTTTCGATTACATTTATTTTATAAGTGGAGTCTACAAAGTTGTTTTGATTGATATGTGATAATATAAGGAAAAAAACCTGTCTTTTTTGTTGCCTTTATTAAAGAGATTTTATACCATTCCTGGAGCTATGATCACATTTCTGAGAGTTTCCTAATTTTTTTTTAATACTGGCCACTCTTCCCATTAGCAATAGGGTGAAACTGTAAAAACTAGAACACCCCCACTTTCAGGAAAGGGTTTAACAATTCAGAGGGAGGAAAGTAAGAACTGAAAATCCTGAAAGGAAGACTGTTTTATACAGTGCAATTTCACACCAATTGTTATTCACAAAATATATAAAGACTATGAGAACAAATACTCCTTTAATTACTTTATCTTTTTAGTTCTGATTCAGAACTTTCCCAAAATTAGACTTGCCACAGGGTTTTGTCTCAACTCTTTGGCCTTTTTGCCCTGTTCTTATGATAGTTTTTCCATTCTCTATATCATAAGAGGTTATATTTCAAGCTGCTACACTTGACTTAAGTGAGATATTCTCAGAATTTTCAACTGGATCGCTAGTGACCTCATCTGGGTTTGCTCAAGATTTTAAAGTACATTTTTATTCTCTTTCACTCCTGGATAACAGTTTTTACACTTTCATGGTATTGCTAAAAAACATATGGACATTTTTGTTTCACTTTAATGTTTGGGATTGAATGTGGAAATAAGAAGATGCAGCCCAGAACATGCTCCAGGTGGCTGTACTGGTATCCTGGACCAGGTGTAATGAATCCATCAGATGGATACTCTCTCCTCTATGATCTCAGCGTCCTCCAAGTTCACATACAACAGGAGAGGAG
>VZTG01002166.1:2768604-2905413 GCA_013397845.1 Melanocharis versteri | reverse complement strand
GGAGAGGAGAGGAGAGGAGAGGAAAAATTCTTCCACTGAAATGACTAGTACTGCTTTTAATGAAAGAGGAGATTTGTGAGATTTTAGTTTTCCGCTAAAGCCTTTTCATGTACGTGTTTTTTTTTTAATTCCTAATCTGATCTTTATATAGACAGTTTAATCATTCTTGATAGAAAACCTGGTCTCCAATCCTATTTAGCTGAAAANTTTCCGCTAAAGCCTTTTCATGTACGTGTTTTTTTTTTTAATTCCTAATCTGATCTTTATATAGACAGTTTAATCATTCTTGATAGAAAACCTGGTCTCCAATCCTATTTAGCTGAAAACCCAAAGCATTACTTGCTGCAAGATTAGCTCCCTAGAGACCATCCTTTCTTATGCTTATATATCAGTCTTGAAAGCTGTTCAACAGATTGTAGGCAATTTTAAGCTTGAGATTAACTACATTTTCAAAAAAAATGAATATGTGTCATGGTCTTTTTAGAACCATTCAGGTTTGGAAATGTGAACTCTGCTATTTTGTACAGAAAGAAAGTATTAAACTATTGTGGAGCTAAATATAAAGGTTTTGGGAGACAAAAATAGGGATCTTTTCTTTTAACCTTTCAAATGTGGTTTACAAAATGTCTTTGATTAATAAACACCTCAGGAATATTTTAAAGGGTCATATTACAAATATGGTGTGTTGCTTCATTTGTTTGCTCTGCAGTTGCTCTTTGCATTTGTAACCGTTAGATGGAAATTAAAGCAGGGAGAGCACCAGGCACAGTTTCAGATCTAACAGAAATTCCAAATTCCATGAAAACAAGAATTTAAAAATTTAAAAACCAGTGAAAGGGGCACCTCCCATCCTTCCCCATTAAAGCATGCACACTTTGCACATGATTAAATTATAGACCTCATTGTCTCAGAATTTCTAAGTAAGTTCAAAGAGAATTGAACATTTAACTGATAGTAAAAACATCAAGGGTTATAATGATAAAATGACATTATGAATTATATTCAATATCATGTATATTTAATATAATATGAAAGGTATAATAAATGATAATGAGGGACTAAATAGAGGCTCTCTGTTATGATGGAGCCCATTACAACCACTAGGATTGCTGGATTCATTGCCCTCCTTCAATTTTCTGCTCTGTGTGTTGCACCTTCCTCACATGCTCAAAGCTAGCTCTGATGGCAAGTGAGGAGATGTTAAACCAGACAAATTCCTGGCTGGAGCCAATCTGGCCATCCCTCTTACAGGCTTCTCCCTGCACACCTACACACTGCCTCCAACAGCTCAACTATTTTATCACCCAAGTGGAGATGTTTCATTGCCTCAGGTGTTCTCAGGGGACAAGAAAAAAAGAGAAGACAGAAATAGGGCTCCATACAGCCTCTTGGATGGGATACAGCCCTGTTCAACCAAACCAGCTGATAAAATGGTGCTTACCTCCTAGACTGCTCATTGCACAGCTTCTTTTGAACATCACCCACTTTTCGTGCTCCTGTGCTCTCTGTGCAGTATCATCACCACTGAGCCTCTGCTTGGTGGGTGGTGCCTAATGTTCCCTCTCATCTCATCCACAAGCTCACGAGGAATGTGGGAGCCATCAGTGTGTCCCATACAAGCTGGCTGGAACTTTTCTGCTGGTCACCATCTGCTGATCTGGGTCATATTAAAGGTCCATTACAACTCTGGATTTACATACATGCTACTACAGTCACATGAATAAAAATTACATTGATTTTTTAGCAGCCTTTTGAATACAGGAGGAGGATTCAAATCCCTTTTTCAAAAAAACCCCTTTTTCTGAAGGTGCTTAAAAGATTCTGAACAGAAGTAAGACAGAATAAAAAAATCTATATATACATATATATAAAGCTCATTGGATTTTACCTTTTAGAGCGAATATTTTTGCCCTTTATGGCAAAAGAGAAATTTTTGGCACCTGGTTCTTCCCATGTCACATGTATATGTCTGGAATTGTTTCAGTGTACATGAGGGGCTCATTACATTTCAAGGGCTGTGATTGTACTTTGTATCTATCACAGGCTGAGCTGTGCAGGAATCCAATGGATTCAGTCTCTTCCTCTAGAAGAATCAGACACTCCCAGAGAGCGGAAAAACATTGTCACCTGGCTCCTGCTGCTTTGTTCATCCTCTGCGTGTGTCCCAGCTGTGGATATAACTGCAGGTTGTGTGATAGCAAGGTCTAGAAAAGAAAAGGAAGATGAGAATCGACTTTCTTTTCTCCCAAAGTACAAACATGACAGTACATTCATCCAAGTACATTCATCAGCCAACTGCTGCATGATCTGTCTCAGATCTCAGGAAAAATGCCAACAGGACGGTTATTAACAAAGCAACTGGGTAGCTAAAGAGCAGCTTGAAACTGATTCATCAGCCACAAGGTCCAAATATTTCCAAATACACCTTGAATAAATACCAGACTTCTTTTTAATGTGTGACAATTAAAATCTGTATTTTCAAACAGAATAGATTTCCAGCTTCTGTTAAAAGCAAGAAGTGAAAAACACAGACCAGCTGAAAAACACTTTGCTTGATCCAAAGTGTTACCGTGTGTCTGTTATATGCCAGGACTTTTTACAAGAGCAGTGTCAATTCATGAGTAAGGCCAGAAAAAAAAATGAACATAGTCCCTTTGAATTAAATCTATTTATATTAGCCTATAACAGGAAGGGAAATTCTGGTACTAATCTATAAGCTCCCAGTAATCTGCTATTACATTAAGTATGATTAATTCAGTTATCTCTTCTTCAATAATTCATTTAACTACATTAATAAACTTTTTATTAATAGAAAAAGTAATCAGGATTTTTTTTATCAATAAAAAAGTCTTCTAGACTGAAAGAATAATTATGTTTAGTAAGAAACTCTTTTGTCTGACAAAATATTTGGCTAGTTCAATCAAAATGCAAATTATACCACTATGGAGAAAAAAGGCCAGTACTTAATAGCTAAATGTTCCAGGATTGCAAAGACTTTGCTGGTAACAATTTATTCTGGAAGATGTCACTCTCAAAGTTCAATCTCATGTGCCATGGATTATATTGCTGTGCATTTTTCACAACGGCATCTTAAGTCTGTGAGCAAATCTTCCCAAAGATTCAGTACTTGGCTTGCTGAAAGCATGGTCCTCATATTATTCCTGTACCCACTATATATGCCTATACATCCTATACCTACCAAACACTAATTCTCTTGGAATTTCTCTCTCTGGTCATGGCTGCAGCACAAAAATACAGTATAAAGGTTTAAAAATTGGCAGCCTCCTCACCCAGAAGCTGCCAGTTGCTTTCCTGCAAGGGGGTGAAGGTGGTGTGTGCCACTCACATTTCTTGGTGGTGCTGGAACACCTCCTTACAGCTGCACCTCAGCTCTCTACTTGTGTTATTCACTTGATTTTGTCTTCCAGTTGGTGTTTAATCTGCCCAGAGTAAGCAGACTCTGCTCTTGACAGCAGCTCGGTCCTGTGTGTGTCACCTGTCGTTTCTTGTCATGCAGGTTCCTGTACGTCAGCACAGCACAGCAGCAGGACCTGGGCTTTTCTTGAGTTTCTGCAGCTATCTCATGGACTCTGCTGCTGAAATCAGTTCCACATGATTAATTTCAACATAGTTGTCCCTTTCTCTGTATACTTCTCACCAAAATAAATAAAGAGATCAGGGAAAAAAATACATGCTTCCATGAAAGTTAGATACCCTTCATTTTCTCTCCAAGCCCTTCAGGCTTTCAAATGCTTAAGAGGTGAGGTTATACTTGACAGCACAGCAAGGTTTTCCTGCATTCTGGGCTTTTTAATTTTAAAACTGAACTTTGGCATCTTAGAGCAGTATAGAATTTTTTCTCACAATCTATATGGATAGTTCAAAAGAGAGAGAATATATTAGAAAGACAACTTGCCTGCCACATTTACAATAATAATTAGGCTAATTACTGAGCCAAAAATCAAAGAGTGAAATTTCATTCCTCATGCCCCATGTTCCTCTTCCTGTGGTACTTGAAGAGCAAAGCTCTGGAGAGAAAGGGAAAGGAAAGGATTTGCTTCTGGGCATCCACAAGCTGACAAGCCAGAGCAGCACAGCTTCCAGCATGATCTTAAACCCTGCTGGGAACTGTGAACTTGTTACTGCTCTGGCTCTTCTGTGAAACCTGATCTGATGGGAATTCTCAAAGCACACCTGCTGGGTTGGGCCCTGCAAGGAAGAGGAGCAGAGTAGTCTTTTTTTATAGGCTGGCTTCACTGCCAGCTCCCACATCTGCTTGCCCCTCCATTTCTGTCCCTTCATCCTTGCCATCTCCTTTTTCTCCCTCCTGATTTATCACCCCAGATATCAGCCCCGGCATGCCTGTGCTGAGCCACACCTGTAACTGCTTTACTACATTTATTAGTCTCTTTGGAAACAGTTCAACTTCAACAGACTATTTAAATATGACTTTTGGCAGAGCATGATCTTGGGCACGATTAAAAAGTGAGAAAATTTTCCTTCAGTAGGAACCTGTCTCCCTGTCACCGCTCCAGCACCTGCTTAGGCTTTTTGTTAAGCATTCATTGGAAAAGGAACTGAACTCCAGTCCTTCCTCCACAGGCCACCAGTTACCAGTCTGTAATTACTCCTCCTAAGCTGCCAAGAAGTCAGTCCATGCAACAGGAACCATGTGAGTAAGTGGAGCTTATCGAGCATCATCTCAAAAACACAAACAACCCAGTAGTTATTTCAGTCTGGACTGGGGATATGAACCTACTCAGGCAGAATTCCAGCTGGGAAGTCAGTCGTGACCAATTTCTGTACCATGCAGTTGGGCAACACTTTGCAATTAATTCAGCCTCCACTGAATTACATTATGACCCTTTGAAATCAATAAATCTGAGACAGAGGGAGACAGAGATGCTGTTTTATGCAAAGAAATTTTACATGCATATATAATGTATAAGGACTGTAGATGATATAGGAACATTGGCTTTTTTGTTCATTGTGTGCTCGGGAGCATATATTTTCACTGGTCACATACCAAACGTCACCATGATCAGGAAAAAAATTATCAGCACTATTCACACCTAAAACAGCAGTGTGGAAGACAACATCACTGACAAGAGGTGAGACTCAACTACAGCCATCAAAACCAATGTCTGGGTGTAAGCTGACACGCTGAATGGTGGGGGAGGATGCATGGACTAAGCCCAGTGCAGTCTGCAAATATTTAAGCATACCTAGAGAATGAAAATGCAACCTATATTTAGATGTTCATGTAAAACATATTTTAAAAATTTTACAGTTTGATGGTGTATAACATTCACTTTGGCAATTTAGCAAACCTGTTGGGTTTTTAGGGATGAAGCCAGATCTTTGCAGTCAATACAGAATGCATTATCCTACCACACACCATTTTCTCCCCCTGATTTGCTGCTCTTTTCTTAGAGCAAAATACCCATCTTTATCTTTGCTATTATTTATAGACCTGTAAGGGAAAGGAACTGACCTCTTCTATAAATATCCTATTACTAATAATTCTGGATTTAGTTTTAAGATTTGCTTCTCTGGCAGGTATAGCTCAATTCAGTTGAAAAAAAAGGGAAATTGAAAATCAGTCCTAAATAAGGAGTGACAGACCAGAGTTGTAGGAAATATCAACTGAACATGAACCTGGAAATTATACTGGCAAGTCTCCACACTGAAATATCACTTTTCTTAAGGATTATTTATGACAAATTTGTGTTTGCTGAAACTCTCCTTTGCAACATAAATCCAGGAAGGACAATTTAGTCAAACACAGCAATTTGTAGTACATTTGATTCTGGAATATTCTCTATATTCAGAATTTATTTTATTCTTCCATATGTAAATCTTGGCTCATGCAAATTAACAAATAGAAGGTTTTTCATTTGATTTATATAAGAAACAGGTGATTTCTCATGTTAAGAAGTTGTGCTTTTTTTTTTTTAAGAAACAAACTCTACTCTACTTTTAAGTCTTTCCACAACAGAAAGGGGATTTTTGAGAAACTTTGCTTGGGGATGATAAGAATCTAAGATGTATTTCTGTCTGTTCTGGAAAGAAGAGCTACGTGTACCAGTCCTTCTTCCTTCTGTGGTTGGATGTAGGATAAAGTAGTATTTATCTAGCCTTTTGGACACAACTTTTCATCCCTTATTCTTGACTCTTTACATCACCACACCTTCTTCAGTGCTGCTCCATCTCACTGGCCCAAGAGGGGATTAAGCAGACTCCACCAGGGATGAGAAGAAAAATGAAGAAATCTGTCCCAGATGATTTTAATGGCAAAATTCCTGCTATCTTCCTGAGAGAGCCAAGATCTCACTGGCATTATTTTGCCAAGCTCCCCTGAGTTGTCCCGTGGAATTCATCTGTTTTGAGTTGTTCTAAACTGACACACAGGTTGGTCTAAACTCTGACAGTTCCGAGGAAAATAAAGAGCTACCACCTCAAGGCATAAAATTTGACCATAATTCAGGCCCCAAATTTCTTCTGGTTTCTGCAAATTTAATTCAGATATAAAGCCACAAGAGTGCTGCTTGATCCCAAATATTAACTGTGCTGGAAAACCCAGCAACACTGGCCTGCTCTGCATGTGAGCTGACTGAACTAACATTGCATTTTACTAGCTAGAAAAGCAGAAAGACTCAAAAGAAAAGCATGTTGGCAATTCAAAGCAAACATTTTAAAAGTGCACCAAGATTTCTAGCAAGACAGATTAATAATTCTTTTTCCAACATAAGAGGATAGTAATTGGTAGAACTTTTAAGTTAAGCAAAGATTTTTAAAAATGGATACTTCTCCTATTTTATTTAGAGTCTGGTAAGAGGCAAAGTGCTGTTATACCTCAGAGTTATGAACCCACATAAAATTGTTAGCATGAAACAGTCTTTGTTTACATTTGAAAAATTGCAGGTGATACTGTGGTCTTTCCTGATTTCAAGTCACAGGAAATTCAGGGTTATTTTTAAATTTAAATCGACACTGTTACCTAAAATGAGCCACCAGCTATCTCAGGAACTCCGTACTGATGGCAGAAACAGGTCGGATTATCTGTTGGCAGTAATGGTCATTGAGTTCTATCTCCCTGTAATCCAGACTTTCAACAGCTTTGATTTGTGCATATCTGATTGTTTTATGTAACTCTTGGCAAACCTAATTTAGAACCACAGACTTCTTGTAAAACCCGTATTGTTCAGATGTCAGTGAGTAACCAAATGACTAAGTGTCCTGGTTTAGTCACCCCAGGACACCAAGTCTTGTATGTAGCACTGTATTCTGAGGCCTGAAAAAATGTTATTGTAAAAATCAGATGAAAAACATCTGTAATTTCATTTGCATTAAAAATGAAAGCATTAATTCTGCAATGCTGCTGCCATTTCTCATGGCAATTCCATCTATGAATTGCATTTGTGTTTTCTTCCGTGTGGCTCCCTGGATAAACCACACCACAGATTCTTGTTTATCATGTTTAAACATTGGTTTTACTCTTGTAGATGCACTTTAGTCCTTGTAACTTCTGGACCGAGTGAATGCTTGGATATAGTAGTGCCCATGTTCATCTCCGAGTCTCATTAAATTTTGGGCAAAACCATTTGGGTAACCTTCCTTTAACACATTCGTGATGGAAAAAGAAAAACAAAGAAGAGATCTTTCCAGTAATTCAAGTTCAGAGGGTAAAAAAACACCACAATTTCCTAAATCAAAGTTGTTTGCAGTGTTGCATTGCCTGTGCACTCTATAGCATCCCAAGCTTCAGAACGGATGGATGTCAGGCATCTCGAGGACAGGCAAAGGGCCACTGCCTGGCCAGTTAGAAATCAAGGACAAGTTTTCATTCCAATTTCCTTTAGCAGGTTTTTGGTCACTCAAATTACTTTTTTTTTCCTAATTTTTTACTAAGAATTTTGTATTATTTTTATGTAAGCGTACATTCTATATTTTTACGTTAATCGTGAAATAGATACAGAAAATACTAAGACTTCGTTCATGCCACTTTTCTGAGGACAAAGGTAGACACTCTACAGTCTTAGAACGTCTATGTTTAAGTAGATTATAATCCAGCTGTCCTTTTTCCCTTCAAATTTTGCAAAGATGTAGCCTGTTGAAAGCAATTTTCTATTGCTAGACTGTTCTGAATTAAAGTTCCCCCCAAAGACTTAACAACTTATTTTCATATTGCTTTCACACTTTCTGATTCATTAAAATACAAATTTAGCCCTCAAAATAGAAACTTGAGCTTTCCAAAGAAAATGTGTGAAGAGCCTTAAATTATGAATGTAAAAAACTAATTCATAGTGCCACTGGCATGATTCATTTTCTGTTCCCAAATGCTTTCTTTAATCCAGAACTTCTGAGTTGAGAAAGTTCTGTTAGAATGAAACAAAATCTCTTTAGAACAGTGTACTCCATGACTAAAACTATGAAACATCATATTTATGGAGAGCACGGGTCAAAATACGCACTTTTGTTTATTGAGTGTAACTTCTTCAATATTCATAGGAACATGGGAAACAGTGATGGATATGGCCCATTCCTGTGATGTGACCTGCTGGGGGGTTTCAGACCACACCTGGGCAGTGCATGACGGCAGTGTCCGTGCCTGAGGCTCACTCACAGCACACTGAGAGGGCTCCTGCACACTGCAGGACATTCCTCCTCCCCACAGCGCAGCTGCAAACTGCTCCAGCTCACAGAGAACAAGTCGTGGTCTGCTCCAGGCAAAGCCTAAGGCTTGTGTCCTTGCCCTTGTTTACTTGCCTAATAACACCAAAAGCAATTATAAAACACCATTTGTCCTGAACATTCCAAAAGCATGAAGCCATCAGTTATGAAGAGTGAAATCTCTTTTTTCAATAAAGGTAGTTCTTTTACTTTGTTTTAGGCAGCCTTGCAGAAACCAGCATAAAAAGAAAACACACACAGAATGCAGCTATTCTCCAAGGACCCAGTTAAGTGCAAATAAATTTTCTTTCTGTTTGTGTGTGTGTTTACAAACATTGAGAGCCAACTTTTCAGTATGAACTTCCAGTTCTGTCTTTCATATTAAAAGATGAAAAAACCTTCCAGGCATATTTTATAATCTGCATTACTAATGTCAATAACAAGTAGTTAAGAACAAGCTCAACTAATCAAATCTACCTCAACATGAAACTCAGTTTTACAAGTCAGTGAAAAAGAAAAAATAAAGACTGCCACAATAATAAATTCTTCTTATAACCCCTACTATCTTTTTGTGGGTCCGCAACATTTCCCTACACATACTTTACTGCAGTAGCTAGTAGTCCATTTTACCATGTAAATCTTGACTCACAACAGGCATTAAGGCTTCTTTCCAGGGGGTTGATGCATAGTTTCCTCCCAGGGCCAGTACTGCCTCTGAGCTGTTGCTGGAGTAACTTGTCCTCTGGAGATGCTGCGTCGTGCTCTGAGCTGAACCACAGATCCTCGGGTGCTGGTATTACCAAGCCTGGAACAAGAATTCTGTGTGAGAGAGAGAAAGGTATCATGTATTAGCAAAGAGCTTTGGCAGACAGACTTCGAGCCCAACCACACAAGTGACAGCCAGCACGCCGCACCTCACAGTCACAGGGCACAAACCATGGAGCAGTTTCCTGAAGCACCACTGGTGCCGGAGGTAGCAGCTCCCAGACAATGCCTGGGAAGGGGCGTTGTGGTGTGAGACGGGCATTTCCAAACCACTTTTGGACTGGCACATTTATGGCGGAGCAGGGAGGGAGGGACCTCAGCGAGTCCAATGCAAGGCTGAAGGCAACTCTCTCAGGCTGACATGATGATTAATGCCTGTGCTGACCACAATGGATTCACACTTAATTTACACCTGTGCAAACAACTGGAGACAGCCCGGAGGATCTGATCCTACTGGAGCTTAACTTTGGCAGGTTTGTGCTGATGTCAGTGGGAGCATGCAGCAGTCAGGTCCCGCCTGCTTTAATAAGGGTGTCTTTATGTCCCTGGAAAGTTTGCTTTAAAAAAAAAAAAGCTAGCTGTCTATCATTTATTGGCACTGTGAGATTCTCTTGGCCTCGTGAACAGAGGTTAAAGCTATATCTCAATTTGGAGAGAGAGAGAGAGAGAATATTATGTGCTTTTCCAAAATCCTTGCCATTTTATTCAGCATGCTATAAATAGATAATCTACAGGAGTCTGTTGTAATCTCGCTTTGTTTTTAAAACAAATCCAAGGACCCAAACTTCAACAACATGTGTCTTGATTTACGCACCCTCCAAGGTATCTGATAAACTGTGCTTCAGACCCCTCTCCTTGGTCTCTCTGGGCAATATGAGCTGAGCTCTCAGCTCTGCCCCGTCCTCCTGGCTGAATTCACACCTATCATCCACCTTCAGCCTCTCACGAGCAGCAATGGCAAAACAACTGGAAAACTTTGTGCCTCTGACTTTCAAATATTCACCTCTGTGTTTTTCCTTGAAGCCATGGTGCTGCTTTTGCGCTGCTCCTTCCTTGGCCCTCGTCTATCAGATCAATGCTTTCGTTAAGGAAAGCTTCACTGCCCAGATGATAAACAGACATAATAAAATTGTTATATTTGACAATTCTTATTACAGGTTTTATATGGTGGCTACATTTCTGCCACAAAAAAGACTCAGAAGACTTTTCCTGATGTACAGCCTTTCCGACAAGAGGAGGAATGGAATTAAAGTCTATTTTCTAGAAGTCTCTGCTTTGTTCAAAGACAAATCCAGACCTCATTCTTCACATTCCCTTAGTTTTATGGTAATTGTGAATAAAGTGAAGTGAGCTGCAAATATCTTTACAATTATTTTATATTACTTGGATAGATAATTATCTGGTTGTGCCAACAAATGCATACTTAGCCTTCAACCAGTGAAAGAAATATATGCATTTCTAGACATAATTGTGTGCAGATGAAAGATCAAGAAGAAATTTTGAGAGCCAAACTGAGATCCCTTTGAAAAATCAAGAACTTAACTCTTCTCACACCCCAAAACTAAGATTAAATTTTAGGAGAAAAAGCTTTAGATTTTCATTTTCAGTGTGATTCAGGAAAATTTTGAGGCTGAGAATTCTGCAGTTAGTGGGGAGGGAAAAATTTCCCCTTTCTAGTGAGCAACACTCGGGACTGTAGCTTAGCCCCTTGGAAACACCATAGCTTGCCCTTGGCACAGTACAAAGAACATTGCTCTTCTCCACAAGAACAGGTGGGATAGTTTCTGTCTATCTCCCAGTACTCATTGTGGCATGCTGGAATGAGAATTCAGCATGCAGTTAAATCCAAGTATTCTCATCTTAGTTTTCCGTACTTTCCAATACTCATCTCTCAGGAATTCAGGGGAGGGTGAAAGAGGTAAAAAATCCACAGTCTCTGATGCATGAAATGACACCATACAGTTAAAGTATTTCCCCAGGTGCTCCTAGTTTACAGATTTGGAAATGTCCCCTATGGACACCACAGTGGCACCGCAATAGGACAATTCTCAATGCTGTTCATCACTGACTCACTGAATTATATCTCCCTGTTTCATCTGTGAAAAACTGCTCCTCCAAGTATAATGAACTTGGAATCACAATTCGGTCACTAAAATTTGTGTCTGTCAATGCAGCAAAATGCACTAAATGTCTTGAAATGTCAGTGGGCAAGGGTACACGCTCTTTTTTCTGTTTGAATAATAATCATCATATCCACATGCTCATCTATGCTATTAACCATCAATAAAAGGCATCTTTTTAGGGAGTTTCTTACAAAAGTTTTTTCATATCTTATTTCTAGAGAGAGAGAAAATCATCTCCTGCATTGTCTTGACACATCCTTGTTTTGGAAAGACAACTAAGTGAAGCAACAGAAAATAAAACTTAGCTTAAAATATTTTCAGTTACCAAATCAAACCTTAGGTGAAAAAGTCTTCTGCGTAGCGACATATGGATTTTCCCTCAAGTGGATATGATATTTCAATGTGCAAGGAGCTATATGAACAGACAATTTCATATTAAAATCTTATTTCTTGATCTGTTGCCCTAAGAAAAAAGGTGTCATGCAAAACTTTCATTATACTCAAAATACAGTCTCCTAGGAGGAGAGAAGGGTGAAAAAAATTCCAGCCCATGGCTTGTTTATGACAGTCCCAGAGCAGTGCTGGGTAATTAATTATCCTGTGTGACTCGGCAGGGTGAGAAAAGCCAGGGCTCACTGCGAGGCAGGGCTGCTGAATTCTCTCCTCTCACCTGTCACGGTCACCACCTGGAGATTTGACATCCCCAAACTCATTTGCACACAATGCTCTCCCGTGGCCTCTTCTAGCAGCCATGGAGCACCTGTTTCCCTGCCGCCTCGGGTAAAGTGCAGATTGTCTGTGTCATTTAGTCATTTCTTCTCCCCAAGGCCAGTGGTTACACGTGTTTTGAAGAGAAGCGTTCCTGCTAGATACAGGGAAGATTTATGACAAAATTGGGCTGCTGTGCTCCCGAGTGGGGAAAACAACCCACCCAAGTTACAGAGCAGCAAAGAGGTTCTGGGGCAGTAGGAGAGAGATAAGATTTACATGTAGGAGCACCTTTCCCAGTCTATTAAGCTCTCTTTCCAAATTAAGGATCTCTTTCCATCTTTATATTTAACGTGGAAGCTATCATATACCTGTTGTTAATCAGAAGTGAAATTACTTCATGAATAATTTAAGAATATCTAATTCAACCTAATAGCTGTGGGGTGGGTTTTTTTTGCAATGAACATCCAAAGAGCACGATCATCCAAACAGGAGGTTTCTTGCCCATCGCTGTCTGAATTTAGTTTAAACAGGATGAGATTACCAAAAACCACCAGAGACTGCTCAGTCCAGACGGTTCTGCTTACTACCAAGGGTTTCACAATGTGCAAACCAGCACATGTGTACATCCTTCACATTGCTCCAGTCACACCAGGGAATTTATGGCAAGGATGAATTTAGGCTGATATATCTAAAGCTAATGAAAGTCCAAAGCATTGGAAAAAATGAAGAATGCCCATTTTAGAGACAGTATTGTTTTACTTATTAAATTATCTCTGTTAAAGCAATATCACTGACATAGTAAAAAGTTCGAGTTCACGAGCCTTGCGAGATCTTCTAATTCCTAATCATTACCCTCAGCAACTGTGTATAATATATCAGTTTTATCCCATGTGGAGAATCATTACCCTTTGACTCTGAATTTGCAGAAGAGAATTTAAGAGCTGCAGTCTGTTTCCCATATGATAGAAGACTAAACATTTCCATTAAGGTTGCCTAGACGGAGTGATATCTTTTGTCACTGCATTATAAAAATATTAAAATATTGGGAACTTTTAATGTTCCACAGTGCTGAAGCCATTCCTTCTGGATTTACTGAGGCATCCCAGAACCTTTCATAGTCTTCCAGTCACACAGCACAGAATAGCTGGTCTTCCTGTGCATATCTTAAAACATTATTCACAGCTGTGTTTGGACACACACTTTATGACTGCTATAGACAGGGCTGGCTGTAGCTGCCTGTGGCTGCGATGTGGGTGGGAGACTGTGTAAAGACATTTATCACAAGAGGAAATTCTCCCCTTTTCTTTTTTTTTCATTCCACTATATTTCTTTAGATGTATACAGGATGCATGAAAGGTGCTGTAGTTAAAGCACCTTTAGTGCTCACAATCCCAGCAATACCAAACATTGTGCCCACCTGAGAGGCTCAGAAACACAGCCCCAGCTCCCCTGCCCAGGCCTTATTGTGAAGCACAACTTGCAATAGCAGTTTCCTTGTCTCCATGTCCTTGGGCTTTGGGGCCCCAGAGATCCTCATAAATACTCAGGAAAAATAAAAATAACAAGAGTACTGTAAAAGGTCTAACAGTAAACTAGTTTACTACTAGACCTCTGTATTGCTAATTTTTGAAGACTTCACGTGGTCGGTACCAAAACCTTGGAGGGTGTTCTATACACCCTCTAGGAGACCCCTATAACAAAATCTGTGCAGCATCCTGTACCTTTTTATAAAGCAGTTAATTCATAACCTAAGCTAGAGTCAATTTCAAGAGAACAATTTCAAGGTATCAGTCATGGCACCTTATCAAGTCCTATCCAGTTCTACTGAGGTTCACACAATCGTGAATTTCCACAAAGATTATTCAGCATTTGTTCACACCGGGCATGGTTTCCTGATAGTTGTAACTTAGTTGCTGGGAACAAACAGCTGCATTTTTTGGACATCTTTTACGAGCACACTAAAATCATCCTTCCTCAAGAGAGATCTTAGGCCATAGGTACACACTTGATGGCTAAATGGGAAATTTCTTCTGTAATTCCAAAGATGTAACTATCGCACTGCTTGTAACAATGGCTGAAAAAGCCCCAACAAATTAAGCACCCGCAAAGAGCAGCTTTTTGTCACTTACACATTATTAGAAAATAAAACATGGAGGCTGTTTGGTATCAGTTATGGCTGGCCAACCAGCTGGATTTCTACCACATCAAATTTCTTGCCTGTTTTGCTTCTATAGAGGCAACTGGGAGAAAACATACTGAGGTCCTGGGGAATAGCTTGGTACTCTCCAGATAGCTCTGCTTATACATTTCTACCTTGACTTACAGAGAAAAAGAGCACCTAAAAATGAAAAAGTTAACTAGACATTCACTGTCAGGATCTTTTCTCTACGTTTTTTGCTAAATAGCTCTGGAAAGCTCAAGCAAAGGCAGAGGAAGCAGCCCTTTCTCTCTCTGCCTGCCCACCCAGCAGCAAAACCTAGGGGCTCTGCACCAGAAAGGCGTTCCCAGCTGCAGTGTGGGTGCTCCTGGATCCTCCTGACACCCTCAATCCCCCATAGCCTGTTTGCTCTTAAATACCTAGTGAAGTGATTCATAGGAGTGGTAAACCTCCCTTTTCCATTAGGAAAAGCTGTGAGATGTAAAATGACCTGGAATTTGCCTGACAAAAATGAATCAATGGCTAATCGTTCTTGCACTGAAAAGGAAGCAATTAATCAATTCCAGCATGCACATTTATTTACAGTAGTAGATTATGAAGGCAAAGCAATCTGTTTAGGCTGTGCTTTCTGACTGTCTGTTGGGATTTGCCTCCAGACTTAACCTGTGTGTGTTTCAAAACACTGCAGCTCTGATAATGAAAACAGCAAGGAAGCAATGAGAGAAATTGGTGTCACAGGAACATTCTTTATGAAGGAAGCACATGGATGAAGCTGTAGTTTATTCAACACCCAGCACGTGAGCTTTTTGTGCTAGAATTCTTCCTCTCACATTACTTTCAGCCCCCATTGAACTCAGCACACACTGAGCAGCAGGACCTGAGCCAAAGCAGAGGCTCAGCTCCCTGCAGAGACCTCGGGGTCCCCAGCTCCTCACCCACTGGGCTGCAAGAGACAGTCAGCATGAAGGGGTTTAAAGCCCAGGGCAGATGTGCTTTTCCACTGTAAGGCATAACTTTGTCGAGAAAGTACTTGTTGGTTTTGCAAAAATGCGGGTTGGAGAAAACATTCCAATGAAATGAAAGGTTATGAAATTCACATCACTTTTGTGAGTGACTTTTGTGAGTCATTACTATCAAATAAGCAAAAAGTATTCAGTGTCTGTCCAACTGACTTTCAATAGCTCTGGAAAATTATTTATCACAATTAAGGTTATCTGTGAACTTCTTCCTCCTGACAGAAGTAAACCATACAGAGTTCAGACTTCCCAGAATTCAACCTCAGCAGAAAAGCTCCTTGCCAAATCCACATCTGAGACAATGAAAGATGATCTGTTCCAAAGCATCCAGCTACAGCTGTGTGAAAATGCAGGGTACAATACAACATGAAGGCATTTTTTACTTTAAAGACAAAAATGTGGGCTGTGCACAATTCTAATCGCTCTTTACATTGATTTTATGCTCTTGTAACCTCTCTGTTTCAAAGGGTAAATGTCTTTAAAATACAACACATGTACTTGTAAGAGCAATGATTTTTTAAAGGGTAACATGACATTAACCTAATCTTTCCTGTTTAATCAGCAGACAGAGCAAATGGGATATAACATGACTGCCCACATCCTCTGTGGCTTGAGCTCAGAGAGAAAGCTGATACAGAACATGTTGATGGAGGAGAAAAAAGGGAAACAGAACTTTCTATGCATAAAGCACAGCTCTGTTATCAGGATGATTAAAGCCATTTACTGTAAAACAACAGCCTTCCAGATCCTCCCAACATCCTGAACTCATTTTGCTGTTCTGGGGTAATTAGATGGGTTTCAAATGTTGTGAAATATAAGCCTGTTTATGGAAAAATGTTCTGCTAATCAAGATGTCTCGGTATATTTGGTACAAGTTCTCATTTCTGTTCTTTCTAACATCTGTAATATAAAGGAGCCAGTGGAGTTTTGCAAAAACATAACTAAAAACCTCTGCAACTCCAACTTGCTACAGCTTAAACCAAAACATCGAAGAAGAGAAAATTCTATAAGAAACACGTAACGATAGTGTGACTGTCAGGGATGCAAGGAAAATGAGAGTTCTGTTTGAATTCTAATTTTAGGGAGTGAGAACTTGCCTCTCTGTGTATGTGTGTGTGCAGGTGTGCACACATGTCTGGGGTCAGGTCTTCTAGGACAAGTTTGAGGAGGGAGCACAAAACTCCTGTAGCTCTGAAAGGAGTTCTGACATTTAAAATAAAAAGTTTGAAAAAGAGGAGATAGCAGAGCTTCAAGCAGCACTGTTTTTTGATCTCTCGGTTTCTTTTGTTTCCCTTACAAGTCAGAGTTTCCAAGTAAAATTTTCAGGTGGCTATCCGGTTTCTCTTACCAATTTTCTTTTTCCAGGTTTTCCTTGTCCTTTGAAGCACCTAATTGTTGGCCAATGGCTATGGATTACAGTCTCATTTTGCCTATTCCATCACTCATTTCACTGTCCCAAACCTCTTTGCAAATGCAGTCTGTGGCTTCCTGTAGTGCAGTAAGGAGACGAGACCTCCCCTCTGCAGCCCCTGCTCGCCAGCTCTTCCTGGTGAGCTGTGCTCTCACACCTCATGACAGGGTCATGCAGCATGGAAACAGCTCACCAGTGGAGAAGGTTTAGGAACTGGAATGTATCTTTTGAAGTAGGCAAGACTTGATTAGCAGGGCTTACAGGCAGAAACTTTGCCAGAAGGAGTGTAGCAACACAATACAGATGTACCTACGTCTGTGTACACAAGTGTCAAGGAAGCGTGGAATTCTCTAAACCCAGTTAAGGGATCAATCTTTTCTCTGGTAATTACATAGTATTTTCTGCAACCCAGGAGCATGATATAACCTGCCAGGATTAAGTGGCAGCCACCTGCTCCCTAACCAAGCCTGGGTGTAGTCAGCCTCCAGGCAAAATTGAATTAACTGAATCACTAGAGCCCACTGAAACTCATCCCATCACAGACAGCTCAAGGAAGGCAGCAGTCCAAGTGCCACTGGAAGCTTTGAGTCCAGTTAAACTGGATATTCTGTGAGTGGACATGATAGTTCAAATATCTGCACTTCATCCCAGGGCTTAAAAAGTAGAATCATTCACTGTGACCATTTCTCTCCAGATGGAGCAAATAACAGCTGCACTGTTGTAATTCCTGCCTCTTCAGAATGCTTCTAATAAATAAAATGACACAAGGGGAAAAATGGATGCGGAAGCAGCAAGAGACTAATCTAACAACATTTTTCACACTCTGAATCAGACATACTGGCAGAAGATGTTCTACGTTTAGTAAATTTGGATCACAGTCTCAGGTTTCTGATTTACATAGAATTTGGTTTCAAAGTGGATTCAGTCCATATTAATAATAATTGGCATTAATCTTATAGGGGCTCCAGTGTCTTTTCCTGCCATTTTAAAGGCAGATCCTGATTGCATCTGAACATCAATGTTGTTTGGAAAAGCTATGCCAACCCTTTGCTGTTTTTGTTTGGTAACACTGAAAATGCTGTTTCTCGTAAAAAAAAAATTAAGCCAAATTCTGCAAACTACTAGTTTTTGTACATCTACTGGGCACTAAGATGAACATGAAACCCTCATTGCTATATTTGCAGGAAGTTACCAGCCAGATTTTCAAGAATGAAGGCTTGGCGTGCTTATCACTCTCTGCCTCCTTTGTTCTTATGCCTTTCCTTAAGTATTAGTTGCCATTTGCATCAAAGACTACGGGGTTAGATGGACCTCGGCATGACACATCTACTCTGGGGGTTGAGTAATTGAAGGAAACCTGAAACAGATTCATTACTAATTCAGAAGCACAGAGTTTTAAACATAATTTCTGTTCAAGTGGAAAGCTCACTTTTTTCCCATGTCTTTCATTCAGAAGATTACTTACCTTGATGCTTTCACTAGAACAAGTATTTTTAACATTTCCTCATGGGTTCCTGTAAAAATTTGACTTGAGACTACCAAATAACTTACTTTACACTAAGTTTGAATATAATTATCAGTATATTAAAAGCAGTAACCTTATTAGTCATATATCTGAGATGGAATTAAATGGGCCAGAAAAGAACATCATAGAGGAGTGTAACAAATATTTTCCAAAAGAGGAAAAGGAGAGTGGGGGACTGAGCTACATCACCATATTGTAGTGTCAACAATACTGATATTGGCAACAATTTCCCTGTGTGGGGGGAAATGTCATAGGCTGAACTAATTTATGGATGGTTCCTGTTGATTTAGATAGAGAGGTTTGTTAGACTCTTGGCAAAAGCAAGAATAATTTACACCAATATTTGGTCATTAACAGAAGTTCAGTGGATGCACAGTTTGGAGTTCCAGCAGGTACACACAGGTGGTTTTTCACTGAGAGGCAATTCAAGCACAAGGAACAGTCGGAGGGATAGTGACATAGTGAGACAGCTCACAGCAATGCTTGCTGAATTTTTGATGCCAAGACACTCTCTCTGCAACTTTACTACAGCTCATATGGATCATTTCCTCTTTGCAATCAAAATCAGTTCAAAGCAAAGAGAGGGAGCCAAATCCAGGCAGCACGCAGTAGATCTGCACCAAGAGCATCAATAGATCCATGCCATTTATAAGTGACACAAATGACCCTGTCTTGTTTATACAAGAAGTGTCTGTCAGTTAAAAAAACTATTTAAATTTAAATGAAATTACTTCTGCCTTATCTACAATGTTTACAAGAGATGAGCAGTGATCAGAACACTTTCTGTCTGCGTGGGAATCATGTATTTCTCCACTGTTTTGCAGATGCTCTGGTGACACCAAATGGTTAGTGGAAAAGACATTATGTTACTTTGGCCTTTGTCAGACTGATTTGGAACATCCATAAGTCTTTTTATTTGATTAAAAAGTTACCTTACTTTTTTTTCTTTTTCTCTTTTACCTGGTATGTTGTGGTTCTAGAATGAGGAACATAACAGCCTTTTATTTGTTCTATTGCATACCTCAGCTCTCTGTTCTTATATTACTTTAATTCACCCATCAGTACAAAATGTTTGATTAAAATAGACATGGGTGGGTGTGTGGCATAAATTGCACTTAAAACAGCAGTCTGAAATGGGGTTAAGAAAAATTATGTCCTTATGATTAATTGCAGTACTTTTTCATTTGATGTGAGGTACATGCTAATGATTGCTTTTAACACATTCCTGTTGCTTCTTCTTTATTTATCTGTCCACAAAGGCATTTGATTGAGCAACTGCTGTGAGTGGGGTTTTATATAAACATGCTTTACAAAACAGAGGAATAGGATTATAATAAATTTCTTAAAGAGGCAGATTCTGGCATTGCCAATCCAGCAAAAGCAAGAGATTGGGTACATGAGCCTTTAATTGTTCTGCCCCTTCATTCAGCTGATATTGGCACAGAAGCTCCATTCTGCAGATAGTGGGAGTTTGAATTATGGGAGGAGGGGGTTCAGTCCATACTGTACATGAAAATGTTCAAGCAAGCCATTAACAAGATCTTCCAACACCTCTTTCTATGCCTGACACTTTAAACTCTTCACTCCTCTGACTGATTTTGTCACTCCCATCAATGCAAGGGCTGCCAGAAGCTACCAGCAATGCCAAGAGTGTCTGTCACTGGAAGTAAAGATCTTTCTCTCTCCATTGCTACCACATGCACAAAGAAGACAAGATGTAATAAACGCAATATATTTTGACCCTTAAGAATAACAAAAGTCATATGAATAATATGTAGACAAATGAAGTTGACCCAAGTGGTTCATATGAGTAAGTCTGAAGCCTGTTTGAGCTCAGTTCACCTCAATATCACATGGCTATATTATAGAGTTTCTGTCATCATCTTCCCTTCTGAGCAACACCATTGTCTTTCAGGGCCCCCTTTGTTCAGCATCTCCTGCTACACAGAAATCACACACTTCACACACTTGTGAAATCACATACAGAAATCACACACTTCACTTCTTGTAAGCATCTCATGGAGAGAAGTGCAACGACCTGTATCCACAGTTTTAAAATAAATAAAAGCGCTTGACCATAATCAAACATATCACGGTGTGTATCTCCTCTTGTTCACTGACTGTTTATATTTTGAGCCAGAAATACATTTACCACTCCTCAGTTTGCAAGAAAATTTCTTTAGTAGCAATTTGCCATTATAATCTTCAGCTCTTGTGATCTCCATTTTGCAGTCATTTGCTAAAATCTGCCCTTTGCCAGCATTTTAAGCCGCATCCTTCTGTTCATTATTAAATCACTCTAAAAAATATCACCAGCAAAAATTAATCTTTAGGAAACAGGAGAAATAGCTGCAAGACTCCATATGTTATCAGTCTTAATTTTATTCCCTCCCAGTCTCATAATCCTCCTTCCATTTGTTCCAGTAGTTAACTTATCAGCTCCCTGAAAGTACCTCAGACAAGGCACTCCTTATCTCTTTACGACAAATGTGACATTACTTGAAGTACAGGTTGAACAGTGATATCAGCCACTGTGTTTTCCTCTCCCTTTCTTTGTTGACGCATGGGACTAACGCAGCCCACACTCCTGCACTTGATATTCGCAGAAATAAACCCTTAATAAATACAAGTTGTTTTCTGGTTGTTTAATAACCATAAGTATCTCTCAATAGATCACAATGGATTTGAAACTATTTGACCACGTAAGATAAATTAATTTAAATATTTGTTTAGCATGTTTAATGGTGAAAACGACATTTTACCAGTAAGCTTGAGAGCAAAGGATGACAGCTGGGCTGATGGCAGAGTAACCTCTTATCCTACGGGATTATTGCCAGGGCTCCGGACAAAAGTCAAGTTAGAAAACACTCCCACACTGAATATTTACCTCAGGGTTCTAAATCTGAATACTTACTCCTGAAGATAATGCTTTCTGCTTGGATTAGACAAGATGAATTCAACTTGCAGAGTCTGCTTTGTAAGGCATAATCAGCAAAGGACTACAGCAGCATGACTTCAAGGACCAGATGGCAATCTAGAGAAAAATACGGAATACCAGGATTATTCAACATCAAAAATTATGCATAAGCATTTATATAATACATGCCTCTTGAAAAAAACATTTATTCTACAGCTGGCTAGTAAAAGGAGAGGGTGGTTCACTAAGAACAGTTGTGAATGAAGAGCAAGTTGAGCCAAAGCCACACATCAGAGAAGACACGAGAAAAGATGAGGCTGTCCAAGAGACAAGTAGATCAAGAAGCACCAGGGTATGATGGCTGACAGAAAAACTGGTGAGGAACGGGAAGTAAGTTAGGAAAGCTTGGATCTTTATGGAGGCAGGAGAAGAGGAACAGGAAAATACTGGTATGGTCAAGCTGCCAGGTTGGAAATTGGTTTTACCAGCAGAACACAGTAAGACTCTGATTACCAATGTAAGGCACCCAAATGGAACAGCACAGCAGGAGTGGTTTGTTGGCGGGTTACCCCTCTCCCCCCCCCTAAAATGTCTTTTATAAAATCCACAAGAATAAAAATTTAAACATCTTTCTCATCCTCTGTCAGCAGCTCTCTTTGCAAGTCTCACGTGATTTGGTGGCCAGTCACTAGCAAAATTAATTTCTATTTGCTACCAATTCAATACTCAGCTGCTTTATCTGCAGTTCCCTAGAAAATTTGATTTGCCCAGTCAAAGTACTTTGAGTCATGTGCTAAGAAGGCGAGTATAAATAGTTAATTCTTTATCAATTAAATCTTTTCGACCTGTGACTTCACCAATGTTTGCAGAGCACCTGCAGAAAAACAATTACATTCCTTCAGAGCTCCGGGTGAAACAAGTCCCACGTCTCTGGGAGACCGGTCCTGGTTTAAGTGCACTCCGGGAGCAAAGACTGGAAAAACGTGGAAATAAAGACTTAGCAATTCTGTTTGCACAAGAGCACATCACAGTGTTTACTGAGAAGAGCAAATTTCATGTTGACACTTTGAATCCTCAGCTTCACGCCTCAGGGACAGCACCTCCCCTCTCTGTGGGTGTAGCAATCAACAAGCAAGGTAGTTGCCATCCAAATTGGCTTTGAGAGCACAAAGGTAAGTAAATATTCCCTGTTATTGAGAAGCCTGGAAAATAGAGCCACAAAATAATAAAACGCAATTACTGGGAGAACAAGGGAGAACTTGCCTGCCTACAATCACTTATATTACACTTCAGAAACGGTCTAATTTTTATTCCATTTTTGAATGCCGCTTGAAAACAACTGTTGTCAGCTCAAACAAAGGCTTCAGCGTGCCCTGGTGGTTCTTGTCCAAGGCTGGTGACCCCAGGGTGCTGGCTGCACCCTGTCCTTACAAAGGACAGAGGCAAAGATAGAGGTGAGCCCAATGGTGAAAATGAAGGCCAGTGACAAACCTGGGGAGGTTCTAAAATTTAGAACTCTGTGAGCTGCCTAAATTGGTCTAGGAACTCTTCCAGCTTTGCACACAACTAGAAATTAGGATATAAAACACATGGGCTGTGTTTTCCAGCACATACCTGCGGGAGGCTGAGCGCAGCATTTGACCCTGGATTTAATATCTGAATGCTCTTTTTCACATTTCCCTGAGTGCCACCAGAGATTTGTGTTCCCTGTCAGTGCCACACACCTTCTTACAGCACGCACTGTTTCTGACAGCTTGGTTCGTCATCTGGAATGATTTCATTCCCACTGTGGAAAGCAAGAGAAGGTCTTCTCTGGCTCAGCGTGTCCTGCGTGCGTCTCTCTCAAACCATGATTAGCTGTTTCAGCTCTTACTGAGACTCCTTCTGCCAAATCTGTACTTTAGATAACCTTAGTTCATGCCCCAAAATCTTTCCAGCCAAATGAATTCTGTATTTCAGTCTAACACTTACACTATATTATACAGGCTATTAAAAAAAAAAAAGAAAAAAAAAGGTCGGTTTTGTGAATTTACGGAGTAATATTTTTTGTTTTCTTTTAATGCCAATGCTAATAATTATTAAATACAACTTTAATGTAGAGTTTACTTTTAAAGGTACACACTAAATATTAAATTTAAATATTTCAAAGTATTATTTTTAACTCTAAGGGAGTTTAGAATGGTGCAAATCACTGGCAGCTTGCTGATACAGTACAAGTAACTTCCTAAGTTTGCTGTTTAAATTTAGTCACTAGGATTACGACTGGCTAGACTAAGCCCTAGCTACAATTCTCATGTGATCAAGTGGGGCATGCATGTCACTGCAGTTTAGTGAGCTGCCTACACTTAAACCTGATTGAAGCTTAAGCAGATCAGAAAGATGGTCAGCCTGTGGCATATTCTCAGATGCCAAATCTCCACCAGAGGAAGAGAAGCCCTCAGACTTTAATAATTTATTTTTAAATTACTTGGTTAGTCAGCCCAAACCAAAGAAATAATGCATTCTAATTAAACAATTAAAAAATGCTTTCAGATCTATCATCTGGTAACTCGGATAAAATTACATCCTTGTGTTTCTTCAGGATGGTTTAATGCCTTTAATCCTTGATTATATAACAGTGCTTTAATCTAAGATAAATTGCAAAAGAGCAACAAGGGCCTCAAGAGTTTTGATTTTCAGATTCAGTTTGGCCTAAAGGCACCTTGTGCTCTTAGAATACCCCAGTAGAAAGCTTTAGATCCCAGTAGGAGCCATGGTTGTTTTGGGATTGTTTCCGGTCCAGAAGGGATACTGGGTTTTAACTCTTAGGCTCTGCACAGTTATGAAGTTTAATCTGTTTTTGGTGTGCACGTGTGAGTGCTGTGAGCACTTGAGCACAGTTCAATGTCTTTTTGTTCGTCAGTGGGACAATTTTTAATCCTCTTCTGTGTCTGTGGTGTCTGCTTTCCCTTCAAAATAGTCCTTCTACTCTATTTACACAGCCAAACAAAGCAGCTTTTGTCAGTCAATTGTTATTTATCCACACTGCAGATACCAAATATCCCAGCTGAAGTTACTCTAACTCCTACAGCTGACATAAATATTACTGAACAAATACTTAAAACCCCAAAATCCATACCTCTAGAGAAAGACAGAAAATATAGCTGCAGAATATACTCAGTGCTTCTTTTGAAAAGTTAGTTGGATAAGGATAATTGCTGTGATACAATACAAGACAATGATACAATTAAGATATCTTTTAATTTTTATAATTGTTATGGCAGAGAGGAGCAACGACTTAGTCAAATTCACAAAAATAACAATATTTGCTAAAGTTAGTGCTCTACCTAGCAGTGAGGTTTAGGCTCAAGAAAATCAAGTTTAAAAGCCAAAGACCACAGGTACCTAGCAGACATCAGAATTGCAAGGTTTGGTTGGGGGATGTCCCAGATTTTATGCACTTCCCTCACACTGGGCTTGAAAGACAACTTCAGAAATGAAGAAAACGATTCCTTGCAATTCAGATTGCCTCAGCTGAGAGTGCAGAGAAAAATGACAAAAAGTGTCACACACAGCAGTGTTTTTTGTCATTGCTCCTATTCAGAACAAAATCGGAGCCATCACACCACTGCTTTGTAATGAGACCCCCAATCAATCACTATTATGATGACAAATGTAAGGCACTATTCACCTGAGCTGAACGTAAATTAGAGACTTCACTATAATAAATCCTGGATAAAATATTAAACTCAATGAAATTACATTCATTAATTCAAAAAATAAATTATCCCCTGATATGTGAAAAGCTCTATACTGTTATGTGAGAGCAACTGAAGTATTTGGGAATGTTTCATGGAGAACAATAGAATTTCTTCATGGAAAGAAGTGTGCAAAGTCTGCCAAATATTTTAGAGAACATTCTTCTCTTGATACGCTTAAAAATATGAATAAAAACTTTTATATTCATAATTTACTGGAAGGTCTTAAATAAAAATAGATTTTGTGAAGTTCTCTCTCCTCGTAAAGAGGGGAAAGGCATTTATTGAAGAAGCATGTTGACTCCCAGGGGATATTAATGCTGTTCCCAATAAAGACCACAACCCACGGGGAGCATGGGCTCTTCCACACAATCTCCTCCCATCTGAGGAGGGGAAAGGAGACCTCCTCCTGCTTCCTGTCAAATACTGGCCTTGCAACCACTCGAGAAACATCACGCTAGATGTGAAACTGGTAAGGAATCACTCTCTCCTTTACTTAGTCTCCAGTTCCTCCCTGCAGCCCCAGGATTTGTGTCGGCTGGGTGTGCCAGCAGAACATTTCAATAAATTTCTGGAGGCTACAGCCCTGCTTGCAGAAAAGCACCTGCCTGCCAGCTGCTGAGGTTACCCATGGCAGGGTGTCCAGCTTCAATTTCCACTCCTGAAACTCATCTGTGTTTTCCATAAGGAGGCACAGAGGCAGTGTACATGGATGGGAATCCATGGCTTACAGCTCCTAAGGGAAAGCCAGTGGGCTGCTGAGTCAGGTTCAAGCTTTCTGCTACAATCTTGAATTCTTCACCAGCCACTGCTGTGCTTGAGAAGGAGACAGAGGATGTGTCTTCCACCTACCTTACTCTGTCCATTTTCTACAACCTGAAGAAAAAAATAGGTGTGTGGATTCATTCCAGCCTTAGTGCTTAGTGTGTGAGAACACTGCCCACATGGCTATTACCTGCCAAACTTATTTGGACACGTTTTTCCTACGGGCCTGACTGTCTGAGCTGATTACAGACAGCAAAGGGGAATTGTGGTAAAATACAAGAAAAGAGAAGAGCAGTGTGACCAGCTGATAAAAGTCAAGGCAAAGAGGCAATAATGACATTTGTCACATTTAGGAGGCTGTTACGAAAAGTGCTTTCTTCTCTCTAAAAACAAAAACTTGTCAGAGAGGTAGCAAGTTGAATATTAGGAAATGATTCTAATAACACAAGTGGGGAAACACAGGCACAGGTTACCAAAATGGCATTTGCACTGGGACACGAGGCACAGCACAACCGGGCACAGAGCAGAAAAAGAGAGTGGCTGTAACAAACACATGCCACCACACCTTGTTTTTTCATAAAAAGGTACAGTCAAGCAGCTGACTGTAACATATGTATTAAAAACATTAAAAGTTAAGGTCACTGCACCCAATTTGGCAGGTTTTAAGTACTGCATGCCCAATACTTACTGCAGAGAGTGGAGCCTCTAAGCAACATTGTGCTGCCCCCTCAAAGCTCCACCACAAAACCTTCCCTTCCCTGTGTCCCTGCACATCTCCAGAGCTCAGGAAGGTCTGTCCACCGACAGCACAGCTCCCAGGTGCCTCGCCACAGCAATCTGCAGCACACATCTCATGGAAGAGATGATTTACCAGAAACCCAGAGCCGTGGGTTTCTGTGGATTTTCATTTCCTATTTCATAACACCGCTAGTTATCCACACTGGAATGCATGATGAATACATCTATACAAGCCTAGTGGAAAAAACATACTGGGCATTATCCATTTTATATTTTTCAAAGGCTCAGAATGTTGGCCAAATCAAAACCAATTTCCACTGAATCTCTCCAAAGTCCTTCCCAATGAAAGCTGTAATCCTGGCCGAATGTCAGTTCTCAAATGAGTTATTCAAATATTAATTTTCAAATGTTTTCAACCAAAGGCAAAAATATTATTTTCTTTTTATTTTTACATTTACAAACAGAACACAGGCATTCTATCAACATTAATTAAACAACAAAAAAGGGCTGCCTTTCTCAAGCAACATTTTAGCCTCAGAAGAGAAAGATTCTGCCAGATTCAGAAGAGGTAATTTTGATGGCTGCCTCCATCATGCAGTGTCTGTTTTTGCAAAATCACTGCAGTAAGTTCATAATCAATGATATTAATATTGATTCCTTGCAAGAATGAGGACACAGTGCCACATCATACCCCGACCAGGGCATCTCCCTGGGTGGGGGAAGCAGCAGCACTGGCATCCCACATGCTCATCCCACACCTGCCCTCGCACCTATCCAGCTCAAAAGGTTTTATCACTTAAAGCAACAAACTGCCAAATCACATAAAAATTTAGCATTAAATCATTCAGAAAAGAAAGTAAACCAGCAAATACCTCATGACTCATGCTCATTTATATGTTGGTTTTTGCAGACTCTCGAAAGCCTACCAATAGTTTGCTGCTTATAAGAGTGTACTAAACTACCCTCAAAAGGTATGCTCAAACCAAAAGATAAATAATATTTTTCACTGGTATGCTGACAAAACCTCACTGCAACAAAGGCAGCAAAATAAACTTTTCACTACATCATTTCATTAAAAAAAATTACAAGCATTTGGTATGTTTATGTTGACTTTGTTGCAGTGAGGTACAGGTGTTGTGTAATCCATTTTAACTAAGCTCAGGCTTTAGACCAAAAGAGAAAATACAGCTGACTCAATCTTACTTAGTAAAAGTTTATGACTATCTCAGAGTACATTTTCTTTAATATTCTGGTTCATCTCTAGCTTTCACCTGTTGTTTGAAGCACCTCATATCATTAGCCTGTGGGAGGAACAAGATTAACATCTGATACTGTGGGGGAGGAAAGGGAAAATGATCATAATTTTGTACCTTTAAAAACGTCCTGTTATTATTTGCTATTTTTACAGGCTTCATTAGAACATACAATGAGGGAAATTCCAATCCAACTTGCATCATGGTTTAGTGTTTTAAGCACAAGAGAAAATCCAATAGAGAGAGAGAGACAGGTGTCCCAGCAGAGAACTTGGAGTCACCCCTTCCTTGGTGACAAAGCTCCCAACTGACCTGGTGCATGGCTGGGTGCAGCTGATCCTTTGGGATGCTGCTATCTCCAGGAGCCAAAGGCACACCATAAGCCTGGCCTTGCCAGCCCTCTTCTCAGATTGGAATACCATGGTCTGGAGGGTGAATCTTCAGCCTTAGAAAGCAATCTGGAGAAGATGAAAACACCATGCAAGCAAGCATAGCCAATTCAAATCTCAACCCCTTCAGCCTTTCCTAATTTTTTTCACATTATGAGTAGACAATATATTAGCGGTCACACTTCATTGTCATCTTGTGACTGAGTTTGACATGTCCCTGACAAAAGCCCTTGTATCTGTATTTTACTTGGTTTCCACCCTGGTGTGACATTTCCAACTTTGTCGGTCCTAAAAGCCAAGAAAAACTTATGTTCTATCTCAACTACAACTATAATCAGGAAAACCCAACACAGCTAGCTATTTAGCTATGGGATCCTGGCAAATCCTTAAAATATATTTGTGCAGCTTGGGCTGGAAAGGATTGGAGCTGGCATCTGACAGAGCTCACAGGAGATGCTCTCCGAACCTGCCACTGCACTGGCATCTCAGTTGGTCCATGGTCTCTAAAAGAGCTGACAAACTTGCTGGGGATGGAAGCAGCAGCTGCTGAAAGGCACCTTATAGAAAATAGATTTTATTTATTAATTAATTCGCTACTTGCAACAAAAGAAAGCAAAAGATAGGGAAGCTAGGGAATAATGTCTGTACCTAACTAAACTTCCTACCAGGAGAAAGTGCCCCTTAAAGAAAGCACATGCTCCTCAAATGCCTTAATACCATCCCCTTTCCTCATTCTGCTCAGCAGTCTGACATCCTGGATATGAAATCCTTTAAGCATGGACAGGCGATTCTCCTTACCTGAGCCTCCAACACCCTGCAGTACATATTTCCAGCATATTAGAAATACCTCTAGCTTAGGAATTGCTGGACTAACTAGTGCTCAGTGCAGAATTTTATAGTAGTCTATACTCTAAAACAACAGTTGTTCTGCATTTCTCCTCTCCCAAAACCTCAGTAGATTCAGCTGACTGTCATCCTGCTTCAAGGTATCGATCTCCTCTATCATTTTCCCAGCTGACCGAAATCCAAGGGTTCACACTGGTCACAAACAGCAGAGTTCCAGGAGTAAACTACCTTCTCATAATAAAGATTCCTCTTTTGAACAAAAGGTCTCTGCTGTTTACTGAGGCATCTGACAAAATTCAGTCCTGCATCAAGATTATTTTTGGCTGCTGCAGAAAGCGTCTAAATAAATCCAGAATCAATTTTAATGCTAATTTATTTCAATTAATTGGATAGACATGCATATTAATTGTATTTTCATTTTCCTTTCAGATATTTTTGAGGAATGGTTAAAGAGGGAGGGAAAACATCTGTTCCAGGTGAATGACATACATAAAAGCCATCAACTGGAATATAATACCAAGCGTGGATGGGCCACTAACATTTCTCTACAAGCAGTGTCTTAAGCATCTCAATAGCCTGAGCCTAAAAACCATAAGAGAGCCTTTGTTTCTGAACAGTCATGCTAATCAGGTTTAAATATACATAATTAGATATGGAAGATAGACTGAGCTAACAGAAAACGAAATGGATTAAAGATCTGAAATTTTAATACCGTACTTAACAAAACAAAAGCCAAGTTCAACTTCCAGCTCTGCTGGTGCACTTGTTTCAGTGGTATGACTCCAGATTTACATAGCAAAAACCTGAACCTCAGTATAGGCTGAGAATTAAATAATATCCCAGCAAAAAACACATGTTGCATCTGTATCTTACTTTTATGAATCTTACTGTGTTTTTCCTCACCAGATCTAGAATTATTACAGTCCTGTCAAAAACGATGTGATTCATAAGATTATTAAATACAGAGTCAAAAAATATTTTTCAGAAGCATATACTATGGAAAGCAAAAGGAAGAAAGACAAGTATATTACTTAAAAAGCAGCTACTTTTGAAAACTGTTCTAGTTAGCCAGGATGAAAAGATAGTTAAATGACTTATTAAATTCAAAAGTTTTGTTACCCACTTAAAGATTCATTCAACCCACACACAAGTGACGTGTTCACCATGATGCTCACAAAATTAAAGGATGCCCAAGAATCTCTTGCACATTGAAAGTCACATAATCCTTTCAAAGGGCTGCTTTATACTTGCAGGGCTTTCCTAGGAGTGAAATCTCGTTAAAAGGAGAGAGTGCATAGTAAACACTTGAAGACTTACCAGCAAACAAAGCACTTTCTTTGATTTTTTTCCATAAAGCTTTGCTTTCTATTCCAGCTTTCACTGTTTCTCTTAGGTCAGATCTAAAGGCCCATGATAGATAGAGGAATGTATGTGGAGTTAATTACAGGCCCTGGAGAGCAGCCAAGAAGATACACGGCTCTCAAACATTTAACCACATTCCGCAGGTCATATGAACAATGCTAATGGGATTCCCAGTTTCAACAGCGCATGGAAATGAAAGTGGGGAACCTCCCACAGGAATAGAAAAATGTAAGCTGAAAATGGAAATTCAGACAATAGGGAAGGCAGGTTTAGGACTTACTAATACAAGGAACCATGCCGTGATGAAGTGAACACACAGGGTTTTTAATGATATGGAAAAAGCAGATTTTTAAGACCCTGTGTGGGAGTTTTCAGCATTAAAATACAGGGACTAACATGCCGCCAGCAGGTGAGCCTTCCCTCTCCAGTTTCCAGGCTTTGAGAGGAATGCTTGTGCAGTAAATAGCAAACATCAAGCGGATTTGTTCTGATCTTCCTTTCTGACTCCCTTTGTGTTGATTTGATACTTAAAACCGAGCAGCCAAGACCCGGAATGTCCTGCTTTGGATTCCCTGGGATGGAATCGTACTTGGAGAAATCCCTCACTTCCACACAATCAAGCCGCAGACAGCGGAGATACTTGGCCATATTTCCCAAAGCCTCCAGCAGGACAGACTGACACACGAGCAGACATGAGACAGCACAGTTCTCCCAAAAGGCGGAGAGAGGATAAATTGTGTGATCTGGAGTAACCCTGTGCTCATTTGAGATGTTTTTGGGATGCAAACCAAAATGAAGTGAGTGGGATCAACCAGGAGATTTTCTTCGGGACTGTGCTCCTGACCCAGAGGGTGCAATTAATTCCTCATGCATTAAATTCAACAGGATGATGCACTCCAGGAGTGCACACATTGTGCTGATGGGCAGCAAGTCAACAGGATCAGATTAGAGCCATTCTATTTATTCAAAAATAAATTTCTTCTCGGCATATGCTGCAGACATCAGAACCCCCAGCATTGTTTTGACTTACAGATCTCTCTATGCAGAGCATTTTTTGTTAACATCAGCATTAGAGGAATAATTAGCTGATCCAAATCAATCTGAAAAGGAATCAAGTGAGATCTGAGAAGATGCATTCTACCTTGTGTTGTTCATTCCTTTTTCACCTTCTTTTGACTGTTTTTCCATGTGCAACATCCCACCTACAAACAAGCCTCTCTCAAAATCAACCTCCTTTGCACCTGTCAATAGCTGTCGTTGTCACAGCCAGTCCCATGATTGCTGCTAGAAGAGGTGGGTCTGTCAGTCTCTGTAGGGGTGCAAAATTCATCTCAGGAAATCCTTTCTAACACATGTCCTATAAAGATGCTGTCAAAGTCACGAATGTGCTGCAGAATTCCCTGCCAAGGCTCCTAAGGATGAAATCACCTACCTGCAGGCTCACACACCTTCTCATGCTCAACAATTGTTTTGCCAAAAAGCAATCAGCATACATGCAATACAGACAATTCAAAGGCATGTCAGCAGTCTGAAAACACTCAGGTTTGTCAAGACAACCACAACTCACATTCCTCACAGCAACTGATAGAGAAATTGTGTATCAAAAAGAGAAGTCACATCCACAGCACCGACCAGCATATGATTCCTTAATTCTTCATGGACATGTTGGAAAAATATTTAAATACCACAAAATATTAAGCTGCTATCAAAGTTCCCACTTGAAGAGGATGCTTGGATCCACATCACCTAACTCAAGAAGACTCACGCTGAAGAACATTCTCTAATCCTTCAGAGAAAAAGGAGGTATCACAAAGTGATGCACTACTTACACACCAGGTAGAATATGCCTTCCTCTGCTCAGCAAAATTCTGATGCACAGGATCACAGTTTGCACAATCCCTTTTCCAGGTGTTTTTGCTTTATCACTATTTTCCAGGAAATTGTTATTTCTGCTCAAGGCATAATTCACTCTCTGCTCATTTTGCTCATGTTTAGCTTCTACACAGTAATTAAAAAAAACAATAAAAATTAGGAGATCTTTTATCTCTTCTTGAAGTCCTATCAATAGCCTCTGGATATTGGTGTTATCTTTGTTGGTATTTTCCTCAAGTTTCTTTAGCAATCAGCAGCTTTTGGAAAGATTCTCTCTTTCATCTCTTGGTTACATTTTTGGTTGTCTTTCAAAATAAGTTTTGAGTCAAGTAGCCATTATTGTGCAATCCAAGAGCATCATTTCATCTTGTGAGCCAGAAAAATTTTTAAAAAAAGAAAAAGCCAAAATATTTAATATGAAAATAAATTCTTCTCACCGTAGTTTAACTGGGGAAGGGAGGCAGGGAGAGAAGAGACTGATGTTTAAGCTGTGAATACTTGTGGCTGACAACCCTTTCATCCATCCCACATGCCGACACAGCCCCGTTGCAGTATTTGCAAACATCTGATGCTTCGTACATGCAAACCACAGATTTCTAATTGCACATAACCCTGAAGGTGACCAGGTAACTTTTCAACAACCCCAAAAACCTGACTGGAGGTGTGTGGAAGCCTCCTCCCTTTTCCAACACCACAGACTGCAGAGCAACAATACATTTGTCATCAACTGCTGCAGGAATTCTGAATTCTCCTGCGTAAAAACCAACAGCAGCTGGCAAGTGCCTCCTTAGGAGGCTCACAGCTCCATGCACCAAATATCAAAGTGGCATAAAAGCACGGATGTGCTTTGGTTCAGATAATGAATAATGCACTATCTCTTCACATGCATTAGAGAACAGTAACATCACTGCCTTCAGCAAAGTTGCTGCTGCTTTCACATATAAAAAATCTGAATCTGGCCTCTAATCTAGAAAGGTCTGCATACTTCTTCTGTCATTCCTCCAGCAGTACTTTAAATCTGTCTTGCTGACATCCCGTAGCCACAACGCACATCCACGCCATATCGCGCTTTCCAATCAGACTTGTGCACGCGTGGGAGGCAGCTACATCCCTAATGCAGGCCTCCAGGAGAAATGCAGACTATTGAAAGCATTCCTTCCAATGTTAAACAGGATTCTGCCAGAATACTTAAATATAGCTGGTCAGCAGCCTGCACAGTGGTTTCTGCGATGAAGTGAGACATCACCTTACGCTCCGTCTGCACCACGAGTGGAACCAAGCTGGTAGCTGGTTAGAGGTATAGTTTGTGGACCTGGGCTCATCTCTTGGTACAAGACAAACTCAGTCATATTTGCTGCCATTGACAGAGTATCCAAATGTGTCTGTGGCTCTAGGAAGGCATTGAGTGGGTGCACACTATTCAGATTCAGAAATGAAAGAGACGAAATTGTCTGGGGTTGTTTGTCCTCTAATTTAAGGCCAAGGTTTTAAAGGTGAACAAATGAAAAGCTGCCTCCCAGCACGACTTTGCAAACTGAGACGAGGTCAGTTTTTCTTCAAAGAGTTGGATGGTTTACTTTCCTATCCCTGGATACTACCCTCTCCTTTTCCTTGCAATGCTGACGCAAAAATATCACTAAAACAACACAAGGGCCAAACAGTAATTAAAATTTTCCATCACATTGCACTGACATTATCAGGCCGTGGGTGGATTCACTGACACAGTAGTGGAAGTAAGAATTCAGCATTGGTTCCATTCTTTAGAGATGCAGTGCTGCTGGCACCCATACAGAAACGCCTACAAGTCTTGAGAGAATATGATAGTTGACCTAAAATATTTGTATACACTAGGTTATTCAAACAGTTTTCAAAATATTTCTCAGAGTGAGCCTTATTTCAGTTTGATCTCTGGCTCCGTGCTCAAGAAACATCTTGCACTTAATTGAGAATTTGCTGGGAATCTAGATTTTATCCCAGCACTGAATGCTTGGCCAAGGAGATCTAGGGTCTCTGCCAGCAGAAATATACACTGGAAGACAGGCTGCCTAGTGTGTTTTACCGGTGCTCCACCACATGTTGGACTGATTTGAAACCGCCAACTGCAGTTGTATTCCTCCACAAAAAGCAGTTAAATGGGGCACATTTCACCGTGGGCCACCTCAGAAGGATTTGAATTTAAATTGAATATTTTGTCGTGTAATCTTTATGGGGAAGGAAGCAATAGCTCCCAAAAAGACCAGAGAAAAACCCCCAGCCTGTACACAAGTGTGTATGGACAGCCATTTGCTCTCATCTGGCTTTATCTTTCTTTGCACACATGCCGCCAGATAGAAACACAGAAGTCTTGATTTTTCTTACCCCTTAGAAAAGAAGAAATCTACAATTATGTCCCTTTTTGCCATTACAAAAACTAGAGATGTGCTATGGAACAAAAAAATAAGTTAATTATTTGTAAACATTTGAAGGGTAACAAATAATAAAGGCATTCCAAAATATCAGAGCTGCCTTACAGGACAAAACAAGGGCTGGGCTAAAACTCAGGGGAAAAGAAAACAATCCAGCAAACCGACTGTTGGAAGAATTGTTAAACAGATGATGTGCCCAGATAGCCAAGGAAAATGGCACCAGTCACTTAGGGTGATAAGAACTGGTCTACACAGAGCACAAGAAAAGGTATTTGGGGAGGGAGCCTTTAATGTGAGGGGTCAGAACCTAAATCTCAAATGTCACAGACTTACATTTAAAAGTCAGCATTCGCCAGCAAGAAACACATAGACACACACAGAGGAGCACACGCTTCACATGAAACACATCTGCTGTTTTGGCAAAGCCTGGCATTTAGAGGCACCTGCAGTCCAGTCCTCCCTCCCAAGCAAACTCCTGAAGCACGGAACTGGGCCAGGCTCTCTCCCTTTTCCCTCGACCTTCCTGGTGTCCTGAACTCCTGCAGGAGGTGGAAGCCCTGCAGCTCCTCTGGCCAGGTGCTGCAGGGGCCCTGCAGCTCTCTCCTGCCACACAGTGAACCCCCACAGGCACCCCCACATGCCAAGGAAGAAGGACAGCCCGGGGTCCCCAAGATACCAGGTGAAGAAGTCTAATACTTAAATTAGTTCAGAAAAAACAGTGCCCTTCTCCTCCTCTGCCAGCCTCATTTTCTAGGACAACAGCGAGTTCAGGTCAGCTTTCCCAGAAAATGCTTTCAGCTGCCTCCCTCCTGGGATGTCCTGAGTCTCTGGCTCCCAAGGGGACAGGTGCCTGCAGCAGCCCCAGACAGGCTTTTAAGCTCTGCTGAGCACACGAAATTTCCCCACACACCTCAGCTTTACCAACAACTCTCTCTCTTCTCTGGTCAGCAGCAGAGATGCTTAATTCTCATCATGCACCAGCTGCAGAGTCTCAGGTCCCCAGCTCTGCGAGTTGGAGGATGAATGAGGCTGTAGCAGACGAGCCTTTGACTGAATCCAGCCTTTGCATTCATGGTCACATAGGAAGTCTGGATCGTCAGACTTCAATCACCAGAGCAGTAATCCCAGGGCTGGGTTTGTGTCCCGAGCCACAGGTCACCTTTCCTCAGAAGCAGCCCAGAAATAACATTGATGTAAGATCAGTGGTTGACAGTCATTTTCCAAGTCATGTATTTTTCTTACCACCATCGACAACCTGAGTTTTTCTAAGACTATCCATTTCTTCTGGATGAGGAAAAAACATCATATAAATATACATATGTATACAAATTCATCCCATATACAAATTCAATGCTTACATATACAAATATACATATTCATCCAATGCACAGCTTGCATGAACTGCAATGCAACTCCAAGGTTTCTGGGTTATTGTTTACTGCTAGAAACTGGGTTCCAGCTCTCCAGCCTTACATCCCGCAATTCCATTTCCTCCCCTAAGGATTCACTCTGCAAACGTGCCCACATCATCACCCAGCTCCAGGACCTATCCTCCCCCCAGACCAAGAGTTGGTCCGGCACCCGCTCAGGCAATATTTGACCCAGAAACCACCTCTCTATTAAATCTTCACACACCCCATAAATTCAGTCCATTAAAAAAAGTAAAAAAACCTTAGCAACGCAAATGAAAATGAAAATTATGAAGAGTGCAGCTTTCCCTCTCCTGGCCTCCACGATACAAAACGTACCAAGAACAAATGGGGCAGAACAGCTGTTCTTTTAAGAGGTGTTCCACAATTCTCACTCTATTCTCTACTGACAAGGCCTTGAATTATGCACCTCCATACCACTTCCCCAGAGGGCACCACATTATTAACCCCACAAAACACCATAATAGTTTCTCAATAGCAAGTGCCATGACTGGCACTATGAGAATTACATGGATCTCATTTCCTCCCTGCCCTCTCACCCAGTGGACGTTAGAGAGGCTCTGACAGCTTTACAGTCTAGTTAAAATTCCCCTCATTTCACAACATGGGTGCCTATCCTGGCAACTTGCTGATGAATTTAATCTATTTGTGTTGTTGCCATTGCTAAAATGTTTACCAAACTTCAAAACTAAAGCAAACTAATTTAGATTATAGCAGAGTGCCACCTAGTGCTAAGGTTTGATTTCAAAAGGCGTGCTCATATCTATAAGAAAATATTGACTAGAAATTCATTCTTCAGTTGCACTGGCAGTGTAAGACACCCCCTCTTAGATTATAATGAATTATAAAAGAGTCTGTACGAATTATATTCTTTGTAAAGTTGACAAGGCTCTGCCACTAGTGACACTCTGCAGTTCTAGGTGAGTGCATTTTCCCAGTTATATGTGCTCTCGATTGATTTCCTTTTTGCCCCACCAAGAGAAAATCTAAACCCCACACATGCCAGGAATACTTTCTGTATTGCAGATGAAAGGCATTTACTGACCCCAGCAAACATCAACCAAGATATTTATATGTCCCACAACTCCCTGAGAGATATGAGGTTGAAACCTCTGCTTGTGGGCTCTGAAAATGGTAAAGAACATGAACAAAGATGAGGGAGAGAAGGTTTTCACTCCTTAAATGCATTTACTGATGTTCCAAAGGGAGATATTAGGCTGGCAGAGTGTGGAAGCAGGAAGAAGTGCCCTGATAGCTCCAAGAGAGATTAAGCATTTCTTACTGTTTAGCTAGAGAAAGCATTTCCCTGGCTAGGATGATGTTCCCATGCTGTAGATTTTCTTCTCTGAGACCAACAAAGGAAAAATTTAGTGTCCCTTTTTTTTTTTTTTTTAATTTTCTAAACCTTCAACACACTCAGCAACAGGTGTTTTGCAAAAATGAGATTTCCCAGAAAACGATACCCAGACTACAGAAACTGCAGTTCCTTCTCTGGTGAGTGCTACATGTGGTAATGAACAACTGGCTCAGATAGGCTGTTGGGGTGGAGCACAGATATTCCCAGGAAAACACAGTCTGAGGTAAAGTCTATTTGCTGCGCAGCTCTGTCTTCTTCCTTGGGTGTGTTTGAGAAAAAGCTGAGGTTAACTGGCATTTATTACCAAAACCACAGCCTATATTTAGGCTAATAAAAATGGGCAGAATAGAGCAAGAAATAATTCAATGAATTTCTCTGGATTACTATTGGAGTTCTTGTCTCATCCTGTCCAGTGCTTTCTGAATGCAGCGAAGTCACAAAACGCCACTGTCACTGCTGGCCTCTGGAGCCTGTTGGAATTTACAAGTACGGACCGTGGCATAAAAGTTATCAAATCCTTCTGTTTTACAGGACACACAAGACTCCATGGCTGCTCAGTAAATATTTCTAAATATGAAAAATAAACCCTTCAAGAACATGATTTGATGAGTTGCTGGTTTTTTCTTTGTTAAAACCAGTTGAGTTTGAGAGGAATGAAACACAACAGTGCAGCCATTTGAACCCTTTGTCTGCTGTGCAACTGCTGTAGGAACAAGCTGAGCTGCTTTCCTTGTGTGGCAACCAGAAGCCATCTGCTCTGACCCAAAAGCCTCAAAAGATGAGAGAGGTGCCACTGTGCTGAGACAATGCCCATTTTTAAGCTGTGGAAGAACTCGGTGCAAGCCCAGCAGCACATTAGCAGGGTGTGGGGATGCCTTGAGGCTCATAAGCACACTCTTGAAGCATTGAGCTGGTCCCACTGCACAGTTTCCCACCACACAAAGCTCAGGACAGGTGGCTCCAGCCAGCAAAATTGTTGTGCAACTGCACACTGTTTCATTCTGCACTCCGTGTCACAGAGCTCCTACCCCATGGATCAATGAAAGTGCCCAGTCTTTTAAGTCTTAAAAATCAGAAGTCCCCTCCCTCAAAACCTAAAACAATAATTGAGACAAAAAATGAACCGTGGCAGATTCTAATTAAAAAAAAAAAAAAAAAACCTAGCAAAGGCAAGAATGCACTCCCCCAGCTTTTCAGGATTATCCCAGGATCCCACAGAGAGCCTGTATCTTTCACTAACCTCAGCAGTCCATCATCTCCAGCACGCTGCAAGAAATGAAACCTCCACAGCTGGTTCAGCTCTCTGGTCCTGCAAACCTTGCTTGAGGCAGAGAGAGGATTAACTCCATCCTGGTTAGAGTAATACACAAAAAGCTCTCTTTCCTCTTACAGCATGCCCAGACAGAGGCAAAGTGAAGTGCTGCCATTCCCACATTCCCCATTTTACTGAGAACGAACCCACATCAGCACAAGTGCAACAGGTGCCACCTGCTCTTTCACCTTGTAAGATTCTGGTGTGCCATGGAGAAATGTGTGCATTTTTGTGATGCAAAGATCACCACGAAACCTATTTTTATATGTTTTCAAACATATTAAGTAACATTTACCTTTAGATAGATAGATATCTGGAAAGGCAGCACTCCTCAGTTTTACAGAAGTGAGATGCCCTCACGCTACACTGAGGTTTAAGAAACCACTCTCCATTGGGAAGCTTCTGTTCTAAGGACTTTTAAAACCAATCCAGCAATCAACAAAGAGTCCCATATTACAAAACTGCACAGACAAAACAAAGGGACTGAGCCCAAATTCCCTGCCTGATACCCGCCGGTGGAATCCTCCTCCTTGGGATATTACATTTGAACTGCTCCAAGCGAAACGCAATGCTCAGCTGTAAAATATTTTCTTTTTGGCAGCTCACAATCTTGTTCCAAAGGCACATGTGAAATACATTCCTGGGTAATCTTGGAGTGAAGTGGGCCAGATGGTAGCAGTCAGATGTGACCCAATTCTTCTTAAGCTCTCATATTTTCATAAATGTGTGCTTAAAACCCTCATGCTTCTCTCCCACAACACATATGTATTTCAGACCTTTTTTTGAGGCAGCTGCAGGCACATACAGAGCTGTCACCTTCTGGCAGCCTGTGCCTTGGGGGTGAAGGAGCTGTGCACATCTGTAACGGAACAAACCATCCCATTGCAGCTTTCATCCTGTTTCCCATGGATCAAGGGGATATCAGGCAGCCTCCTGGTTTAAGGAGGGTGAGGGAGCGGAAATACTTTCTTCAAACTTTACTGAAAGGAAACAGATAAAAGAGGGATGGGGGTGGAAACTGGTTCCATTTGTTATATCAGCTGGAAGGGGGGGAATGGCTGTCAAAATGGCTGAGGGAATGGCTGTAGAGCATTTTAGCTTAAGGCTTGGGCTTGTTTTCCTCAGAAAGACTTTAAAATGCCTGATTTTTGTCCAATTAAACATGCATGCAGGCCCTCCCCTCCTTCCGCAGGGTTTCCTTTTGCTTCTTATTTTATTTTCGCTTATCTAGCACAGGCATCTGAGTCATATCCCTGGTGTCTAAATGCTTCAACATTGACTGCAGTGTGGCAGAGCTCAGGGTGGGCCCATGTGGCTCTCACTAAAACCCCCTGCCGCAGGAGGATCCCCTCCGAGGGCAGGGCAAGGGAAAGCCCTGCCAGCCCAGATGGCAGCTGCCAAAGCAGGGCTAGGGTGGCCCTGGCCCTGCTCTGTGCAGGACTCCTCACCCACCTCACAGCAGTTTTAGGACGGCAGGTCTGGTTTCACATGTCCATGCAGACAGACCCCTCCATAAACCTTTTTTTCCATAAAACTACAGTTTTTCAGTGCTGTTCTCTCTGACAAGAAGCTTGTTAGTACTCAGTCATTACTACCTCACATAATCATGACCCCTACAGAAAAATAAACCAGTTAATGCACTAACAAGTCTGTCTTTCCCAGCTGAGGAGAAGCAGAGTGAGTGTTGTCTGTTAAAATGGCTTTTCTGCCCATCAGAAGACTTCAGCAAAGGAATTAATACAAGCCTCCCTCCTTTAGCCTTAGCTAAAAAATTTATAGATACAGTATATTAAGAAAACAACCTATGCTCAGCAGGTATCCACAGCCTGCCCTGGTGAGCAGGCCTATGGGAGGTCTGTGTCTGGATTTAGCATCTGATGGGAAGCGGGCTGTCAGCAAACAGAGCCCATACACACCCCCTCCGGTGCCCCGCAGCCTCACGGCAGCACGGTGCTCGCTCCCGGGACACCCCTGCACAGCCAGCAGCACCAGCCTGCTTGGACAGCCACACCCACACACGGACAGGTGCACATCTCACTTGATTTAGAAGGCCCAGCCTTCCTCCTTCGGTGGAAAAGCTGAATGGAAGCCACTCGCTCATTAGAAGCGTATTGCATAAAGAAGATTCCAAAGCCACACAAACATTTCATCCCATATGGTGGGTGATCAGTCTGAGCAGCTGACTTTAACCTCCAAGGCAGAGCTCAGCCTCGCTGGTGGTGGCTGGGAGCAGCTGCTCACTGCAGAAGGGCTCACCCCACACACACACAGAAGCCAGCTTTGGCAGTGAGAAGTACGACCTGAGGATCCCACACCTGCATCCCACCGTGTAATGGGTTTGCACTGTCTGCAAGGAAGAGGCAAATGGAGTTGTCCAGCCTGGAGAAAAGAAAGCTCAGTGGGGGCCTTATCACTCTACAATCACTCTCTACTGCCCCAAAGGAGGTTGTAGTGGGGTGGGGTCTGGACTCTTCTCCCAGGTAACAAGTGACAGGACAAGAAGAGAAGGCCTTGAGTTGTGCCAGGGAAGGTTTAGATTGGATACTAGGAGAAATTCCTTTGCTGAAAGAACTGTCAGGCATTGGAACAGGCTGCCCAGGGAAGTGGTGGAGTCACCACCCCTAGAAGTATTTAAAATACGTGTAGATGAGGCACCTGGGGACATGGTTTAGTGGTGGACTTGCAGTGCTGAGTTAATGGTTGGACTCAATGGTCTTAGAGGTCTTCTCCAACCTAAATGATTCCACAATTCTGGGATTTAATATATTGCTGAAGGTATTTTTTGAAATTTCTCTTGCCCTTTGCAGTTTCTTGGCAAAGCTGGTTGCAATGCAGAGATTGAGCTGGAGAGAAGTGTTTGCTCAGAAACCAATGTGGCAACAAAACACTGCCAGTGCTAGCAGGATACCCATGGCATTCCTTCCCAGAAAATGAGCAGCTTAAACCTGAGAGACCAGCTACATCAAAATACAACTTGGTAATTTAAAAAAATCCAACAACAACAACAAAACCCAAGCCACCACCACAAACAGCACTGCCAAAACCCCATCTCTAAATGTTTTTGAGAGGCAAAATCCTATTTCCACACACTCACCATTTATTCCAGTGAAAAAGAGAAAGAAACACCTTTTTGGCCACTGCCCAAAGAAGAGATCCTGATAACTGATACCATTCACCACGGGGTCAAAGTTTTGGTAGAGAGATTATATAATCAGTTTCTACCTGCAGCAAATTAAAATACCAGATGTTCTGCAAGTGAATGAGAAATAAAAAATACGAAAAGTACATGTAGAACACAATATATTTTTTGAAAATATTTCCCAAGTTAAAACGTAACTGTGCAGCACTGCTTAGTTTCAGTGTTAGTACAAGCCTACAGAGCCAACTTAGGCAATCACAGCTGTAACAAAGGTACTGTAAATTAATCCAAGTATTTCACCAAGAATGGGGAAAATCTAATTTAAAAAATTTCTGAAATGTCTTTGTATAAATTTCTGCAAAGCTGTATGGTTTTCCAGTGAGGAAGAAAACAGTCTTATTACACATCCTCCATCATCAGTGGGTACAGGCGCTTCCCAGGTCTAACCTGGGAGGTGTGAGCATCTTTCCACGCAGGGAGATTTTCACCTTCTGGTAAAACAGACAGCAACACAGCCAGCCATCAACCCAGCTCCCATTTGTACCGAGCTGCTGGTCAGAGATGAATTAGAGACCCTATAACACAGCTGGAAAACCAGGACTGGCCACTGCTACAGTACAGAATGCCCAGGATCTCATAGGTGAAGGTAACCTGCACAGCCTGTGTGACAGATGGGGTGTTCAGGGGAACACTGGATGAACGGGTTCAAAAGCTTGAATATGTGCTTCCTTTAAGGGCAGTGGTCAAATTAACCATTATTCATTTCTGTACGTTAGGGAAAGTGCTATTGCAGAGCCACAGAATACCTGAGGGAGGGAAGACATTTGAAACCTGCTTGAATAGAAAAGGAAAATACTGAAATCCAAGTCTCCCACAGGGTGCAGGGAAGGGCAAGGGTAGGATTTCTGAGGAACAGAGGGCTTGTATCCACAGACTGACCCCACGAGCTTTTTTTAATAGAATAGATTCCTGTATGGACGTAAGGAAAATCCTTTAGGAAAGTCTGCCTTTTAACAGGTTTTGACAAACCATTGCCCAACATTCTTCCTATTGCCTCTTCTCTACTAGAAAAGACCCTTTTAAAAGGTTTAAAGATTCTTGTAGTTCAGAGAATGAGAATCTCAAACCCACCATCTAGCCCGCAATGCACTGTACTGGTGAGCACACTCCTTTGCTATGAGAAGTAGGATGACCCATCTATGCAAAACCCCTTTTACAGCTTTCTGCCTCCTTTCAGTTTTCAAATTACTCAAGAAACATAAAATTATTTCCTAGAACATATTCACTGCTGAATCAACCCAACTCCTTATGACAGTGTTTGGAAACCACTAGTCTGTCATGATTAAGAACACCAGTGGCTCAATCCCCTCTTTTTTTGTGTCAGTCCTACAAGATCATGTATTTCCTTCCCATAATCAACTCTCGGAGTCACCTTTCCACTTGAAACTAAAGTTTGTACCTGTGACTATTTTTTAATGCTAGATTAGAATTTGCCTGGTGTGAAATTTCCATATTCATGATAAGAAGGGGAGGATCTTTTCCCAAATGAAAGACAACAAAAAACTGCGAGTTCCTGTGCAGCACTACAGGTCAGGAGGCAAGAACTGTAATTATATTAATTTATATATAAATGTATATATATACATGGGCAGCAGTTGGTGCATGTGAGTCAAAGAGAAACAAGCATCAACATCACTCAGGCAAAGCGAGTACTAAGGGCAAACAAGTCTAATCATCACCCCTAAATACCTGCAGCAGAAATGCTGTGCCTGTTCTGCACTGGGCTTTTAGCTGGCACCACTATTTTGATGGGCTTTTTCTCACAGCCATACCCAGTAACTGTGGAGCCTCATTCCTGTAATGTTTCATCAAACCATCGCCTGTACCTGGAGTGATTCCACATCACAGCACAGAACAATGGTGTGTTTTACTGCTGTTTAAATGGGGCTTTGCCCTGAAAATCACTCTGAACTGAAACTCCTTGAGAACTACCGGGAACAAACCTCATGAAGGGCCTTTGAAACTGTGAAGGAACAAGGCAAAACAAACAAATCAGGATAAGGGCGACAAAAGGGTCGCAATGTTGGGCTGATCAAAACCTTGCTTATTCCTTTGCACACACGATACTCATTCCCTCTGTTCCACACACATTCCATTCAATTTTACGTATTTTACAGCAACGTGGCACATCAGATGTCCAGCAAGACCACGTGCACAGAGCACAGCACCCCCAGGCCAAGCTCTCTGCACACACAACTCCATGCAGATGCATCCAGCCTGAAACTCATAAGCCGATTCCCGTGATTTCCAGTGAGACAAGTTTTCAATTCAGCAAAAAGCTGGACTGTCAGCTAAGCCATTTATGGCAGCTCTTCCCATCTGCAGCCCTTCCCCCTGTGCACAAACCCTTTTTCTGCTCTTTGCTGCAGAGTTATGATCAGTTCCCACAGGGCAATTCTGGGGAGACAGTGCTTGCAGCGGGAGATATTATAATTGGCAATAATTCAGGACCCAAAAATGGGATACAGGCCATAGTTCCCCTTGGTCTTTTCTTACAACACAGCTAAGCCAGAGTTTCTATCACGCTATCTGTGACATTAAAATCTCAGATGCTGGTCAGGATCCAAAGTGATGGGGGGAACTTAAGAATAAACTTTCCAGTCAAACCTGCGTCAGTCTTTGTGTCAATGTGTTCCTTCACTCATTTCCAGTTAAAAAGATTTAAAACTGTGGAAGAATGAAGGAAAAATGTAGAATCAAAGCAGTAAATGAGAACGCTGCATACCAAATCCACTCCCTCCCTTTCTGAGAAATTTACGGATTGCAAAAGCCTGTGTTCTGCTGCTAAACTGCAAATACTCCAGGAGAAAGTAATCCAAGGAAGTGAAACTGCTGCAGGAACATCACTTGGGTTGGCAATGATGATGTACCGTTTGGCAAAGCTCACCAAAACAGAGTGATCTTGTCAGCTCTCCATGGAGTGGTGGGTGGCAGCGCCTGCACAGCCACCTCCTGCCACTCCCGAAGGGGCACACACCAGCCTAGGAGACAGCCAGCCCATGGAGCCTCCACCTGCAGCATCAGCACAGAAACACCACCTGGACAGCTGAAGCCTTAGTCAAAAGTTTCAGAAGACACAAGTCCTAGGCAAGCTGAAGTCATTCCCCTTTTTGCTGTTAGGGAGAATGACCCTGATTTAATTGCTGGATATAACCTGGAAGGTTGTCATGTTATTAAGAGAGAAAAAACATTCTGAAACATTACGTATAATTGAATGAAAATCTATCAGAGCAAGAGGTCTACTCAGGGAAAGATGTTTCAGAGGTACAACCCTAGGAAGGCCACTGAGAGCAATTCGGAAGATAATTATTCAAGCAGTTTGTGTGTCTTTGTTTTTGTCTTTTTCCCTAGAGAATTATTGAGTCTAATACAAAAAACTCCAACATAAGCAGAACATTTATGAACACCCCCACAGAATATAACGTAAGCAGATCCATATGGTCCTGGCAAAGGGTGGAATGGACATCTGTCCTGAAAAATCCCTCATAGGTATGCTTTTTTCAAAGTTTAAAATGCTTCACATCTGTTTCCTTCCCAGCTGGCAGAAAACCCATGGAACTGCAGATCTCCTGGTTTGTGAATCAATCTAAAAATGCATTACAACTTTTGACATAAGGAACCCAGCTTTACACACTCAATTGACATTTCATTTTCCCTTTGCCAAACCTGGGGCAAATGGGATCCTTTCAGGAGCCCTGTTTATACAACAGCCATTTCACATTAGACAGTCATGAAAATCTCTGTTTAGCATTAGCAATGGAGGACACCTGCGTCCGGACAAGATGTTGACTCTCCCTCTGCTCTCAATTCTGTGTTGTCCGGTTCTTCAAGTAAAAATTCTAATCAACACAATGTTGGAAACAAGGTTTTCCACAGAAATTCTGCCCAGAGTAGAGTCTGCAGCATCACCAGGAAAGAGAGTGCCCGCCCATAGAGGGGTGCTGCTCATCCCCACCTCTGGACCAGAGGAAACGTAGCAAGAGCAGCTTTGGCATACAGAGGCTGCCATGCGCACACACTCCGTAGCTCTGTTTGCTCCCTCTGCTTTTGCTGTCAGATGGAAAGCTTTTCGCCTGCTTTGCCAAAGCCCAAAGCTTTGGCTATAATTTTGTTTGTTTGTGGGGTTTGTTTGGCTTGTTTCCCTGAACTATGAGGCGAGCCCCCAGGCCTCCCTGATGTAGCAATAACACCAGGTGTGTTCCAAGTTCCTTTTAGTTAGGAAATACAGCGTTTTGTAAGTTCCCAGTTCTACTGTCAGGGTCACCCCAACACCAGAGACACTCACTGACAGAGTACAAAATTCCAGGGATTTTTATACTTACATCCTAGATAGCTTTTGAAGCTGTATCCATTGTCTGACGCACAAAGCTTATGACTCTCCTCTTCTGTGATTTTCCTGTGTGCAGCTATAGGTGCATAGGAGGGTGTGAATAGACTTAAAAAGGAAAAAAATTACCAGCGCAAGGACTGATCTCTGATAGAGCTGTGAAGGGGGAAAACAAGGGGACACACACACAGGTGCTAAGTGGATTGACAAGAAGGAAGGTGAAGATAATTCTAAAGCAGCACTGAAAGCAAATGTCACCTCTTGCTTGCAGCCCGGGAGGGCAGTGACATAGGCAGGGGGAAGAGCCTTGTGTTGTGTGACACAGGATTCAGAGCAACTGGCAACACAAGCAATGCACAACAGAAATATGGCACTGCTGAAAAATCTGCAGAGGGGAACAGAGCAGAGCAAGGGCTCTCTGGAGCACTTGTTCAGCTCACCAGACAAAACCATGTTCTAGAAATACTAACATAAAGGCACTTACCAAAAAATAAAGCTGGGGCAAGGTAACTGACTATGATTCAGACAGCCTCCAAGAACTTAGAGAAAGTTGGGGTTTTTTTACAAGGAACCAACAAGTGTGGTGGTTATCCGAGAGCAAAAATAATGTGACCCACACAAAGCTACACCGTAGAGGTTGCTGACGAGGCACAGCCCTGCTGGAGATCACTTGGTTGATGACAGCTAGGAAGTGTCCAGAGGTCTCCTTCTGAAAAGGATACCGGGCTGTAAAAATCACAAGGACATACATATCCTTTAAAGATATAGGCTGTTTGTAGATTTTGGTTCCTTAGAAGAACTTTTTGGAAGCTGTTTTCTAGAATCATTTGTTACAAGTAAAACCCAGTCAAAATTTCCAAAAACTTCCTTTCTCAAAGCCACCATTTAACCACCCAGTACATCCAACAGAAGTGAAAGTTTTTATAGGCTTTAGCACACAGACAAAACCTAGTAGAGGGAAATCTGGGGTGTGTGGTGGGGAAGCAGGGTAGGAAACAGCTCTGGTAAAACCAGTTCCACCATTGCCCCTCCTCTCCCAATCCTCTTGCCTTACCATTCTGTTGGGAGTGCTTTTTATTCCGTGCTCCTACACCTTAATTAACTGTGAAGTCATTCACATCTCTCTTTCAAACCACAAAAACAAAAAAGGCCTAGAGCAGCCATATCCCTTCAATGCTTGCATACGTGTATGTGCACACAAAGCCACCCCATGCACGTTAAATACATTAAAATGTGTACACTGGCCGGGGTTCTAAATGGTATAATCCTACTGTAAGCACTTTTTCGTTCTCAGTTGATTAAAGTATTAGTACATAAAACATCTGTCAGAAATAAAGATTAGGCAATGGGCTTGGACTTGTTCAGGAGGAAAGCAAACATGCAGCACAAATATCACTCAAGTAAAATCCACCTCATGTAATAGTAACCCTTCCATTGCCAGGAGCCCACATTTTATTAGCATGAGGCTGCGGAAATGAGAATTTTTTGTTCGGTTGGTTTGGCCAAGCCTACATTTCACAAGGACATTCTACTTACTTCATCCTGATTCAACTGAAACACTGCACTGAACTGAAGGAAACATAAAGGGGTGTAACAAATCTTATGCGGTAAAGCACAAAGTAGAAAATACAACATATTGTTCAGCACAGACTGTAGTTAATATAACAATCAAAATATAATTTTTGCCTCATTTTCATGGACAAAATCAGAATCTATGCTTTCTAGGGATGTTTAAAAAAAGTAGGAGGCCAGAACTTGTCATGCATCATATGCAAAAACTAGTACTGGTTATTTATCGTGAGAATTCCAGCAAGATCAAACATAAGAAACTCATTGTTCATCACCACCCATCCACATGCCCAGCCTGTTCCTCACCCACCCTGAAACTTTCAAGGGAAAAAACCCCATATGGGTATGTGGCCATATCCATAAACCCAGTATCACCTTACATGATTCACCCCATACGGACACAGACTGCGAGGATCCATAACCATGGCACTCCATAACTTTCCAGTATTTCATTACGAAACTAAACAAACATTTTAATCCAGACTTCAAATTTAAGTTTTCCATCATGTAAAATGGGGTGCTGGTATAGTTTTCCACCTTCGGTGGCGCTTCCACCCTGAACTTCATCTCCACACAACAAACACCATCACTGCAGCTTCCTGAACTGAGAGCAGCTGCCGCTGTCCCAGGTGACAACAGTGGGCACTTGGAAGCCCTGTCCCACCTGCATCACAAACAAGGACTCAAAGACCAGCCTACCTACTCTCCAGGAAGCCTCCTGCCTTACTGAGAATCCCAGGAGAAGAGGCAGCAAAAGCCTTGAGCTGGAGAGAAAGGGAGCAGAGCGTAGAAAAGCACAGCCCTGCACAGCTGCAGGTGTGCTGGGAACAGCACAGCATGACCTTAGGACATCTGCTTGCTGCCCATGGTAGAACATTCTCCTGGTGTCAGCACCCTCCTGACAATTTGGTGGAAAAGAAGAGTCAAGGTTTCCAGTCAAACGCAGGGTGGCAATGATGGTTTTTGTTTGCTTTTCCTTTAAGTGAGGATAAACATGAGGTATTTGTCCATCTTGTAGGTTTCTTCCTTCTGTACCCCACCCTCCCCTTTTGTGAAGGACAGAAACCAGATGCAAGAAATGCGAATGATCCAAAGCCTTTGAAATGACGGAATCTCTCACAAGGAATATATTCAGCATATTGTGACCTTCTGCACCTGCAGCTGGACAGAGACTATGAGGAATGGGGAAACACTGCGGTATTTAATACATTATAGCCAAAATAAGCTTGTACTTCTCTCATGACTTCCAGAAGAAAGCTTCTGGGCAGAACTCTGGAAGGCAGACTGCATTTTACAGCAGGACAAGAACCTATTTGTAACACTCTGCCACTCATCAATTAGCTACAGAAGGATAATGCCAGTAAGCTGTTCATGAAAAATGGACAAGGGAAATGTCATAGAACTTTTGAGACATAAACGAGAGCAATATTTAGGTCTGACAACACCATTCATGATGCTGAGTTAATTTTAGACAGCCTTTGAGGTTATCAAAAAAGCACACGTTGAGAAAGTTCTTTCAAAACCACAGACCCAGACATTGCAACTGTGATGACAGCATCCACTTTATGTACAGAAGGAACCAGAACAGATATGGAGAAAGACACTGCAATATTTTATTTTGATTATTTTATTTTTTTTAATCTTCAAAGTTTTCTGCCTCGAGACAGGAATGCATGATAGATAGAAATGGCTCAAACATCTTCACATGAAACACTCTTAATCATAATTCATTCACAATTATTTTTCTAAAACATCTACAGTTACATAATCCCACCCATTTCCATCCATTATCACAGATTTAATTATTTGTTAAACAGTAGTTGCCAGCAATTGAAAGCTGTAAGGCTTTTGCATATTAGTAGAGTCTTCTGAACTAGACAAGAATATCACAACTCTAACTCTCACTTACATGGCAACCCCAGGTGACAGATGTTCCGAAGAGAAATGTGTTGCTTACGTGGAGTTCATAAAAATGACAGAGAGCTCTCTGTGCCTCGTTAGCTCTACTATCCTTTCTCCTTTACTAAGATTATTTTCTAAACCTACAGCATATTCCTCATTTGTAACCAAGAACTTTGATGAGCTGATGAACCTTATCTTCCACTGCCGCTATTTGGCAAATTTGCAAGTCAGGCATACTAGAGCTCTCCAGTAAAACTCTATGTACAGAGCACAGTTTAAACAGATGGGTTGCTTGGAATCCATATCTCCCTCCATCTGAAGGGAACTACTTTGAGGTTCTCTGGAACTGTTGTAAACAAGAGGATATTTTTTTTTCTATATATATATATGTGTGTATATATATATTTATATATTTTATATATAAATGTTCTAAATGTCCTTTGGGAGTCCATTTGTTTTTATCTTTCCAAATGATGACTAAATACCTGATCTGTAGCATTTCTCCTGAGAAGATACTAGTAAGGGAATGACAGTTTTGATGCACTTTGGAATGGCACAATCACGTAAACGCTTGCACAATTAAGACTTATGAACTCATCCAAAGTTTCTAAACATGATATTCTAACTAAGAACTAAAATACCAGCACAATGCAGCAAGTTAAAAAAAGAAAATTCTATGTAATCAAAATATAAACAAGTACATAGGAAATGGATATCTGCCAGTAAATCTATATCTTTTTTAAAGTAGGAAATGTATGCACTTAAGAAAAAAATGTAGCTATCTGACAAACTTCGTAAAAAAAGTACTTTCCAAATGCATAACAAATGCCAAGATATCCCGTAACTGGCCAGGTATAGCCACATGAGAGTTGCATGGCTTAGAGCAACCCGGGGAGGGGTGGGGTGGAAATAAAATCACAAAAACAATAGATCAGCAAGTCTAAGGAAAACAAAAAAATCACATCATCATCATCTAAATTACTGTATGCTTATATCACAACTGCTAAAGGAGCCAGGGGAAAAAAACAGAAAGTAGAGATTGCAGTTTAATGATTTTTAAGAATTACCTCTAAAAATTCAGAAGAAAAAAATATCAACTTACTAATTCTAAGCACCAATTTAATAATTTAAGTTAACTGTATTTATATTTTTCATACTAGGGATGGAGCAAGTTCTGCTTGAAGGCTTAAAGTTTAACTCTGGAGCCCATCTGACTTCTGTGTTCTTGTCATGCTTCCTCTGATGTCCACATCAGTGTCACGGTAAAAGATTCTCTCAAGTTTCCAACTCTCTAGGCAAGCAATTCTTTGAAGAGACAATTATGCCCTATAGTTTAAGTCAACTTTCAGGTCATGAAAAGTGAAACACGCCAGTATTTGGTTAGTCTGCTAGTAAAGAGTCTGTGAAAATGGAACAGCCGACACCGTTCCTTGGCAGGATTTGCCTTAGAACTAGCAGCACCCAGGGCAGACCAACTTTGAACACATCCAGACTCCACGAAGAATTAGTAGTGTTAGAAAATTGCATATGTGTTAGATCAAGAAGGCATCGCCATACATGTGGCATTGTTACAATATTTTTCCTCTATTTTTCTCAAGAAAAAATGAAGGAAAACAGCCCTACGAAGAGCTTTTTGGTTGGTTTTTTCATTCTGTTTGTCTTTGCACCTGGAAAAAGCAGCACAGTGCTTCCCAGCTGGAACAGCTCAGTGCTTCCCATCAGCTCAGTTCTTCTAGAAAGCACTTTCACATAGTTAAGGTGGTCTACTTCAGCCAATTCTCAGAGCTAACCTTTTTTCCAGTATGTATTTCATGCCACTTCCTGACAGCAATTTCAGAACTGAAATGGATCTATGGTAATGTCCACTACTAACTGCGACCAGATCTTGCTACAGACCACCAAGCCAGGCCCTTGGGATGGTTCCACACATTGAACTGAAGCTCAGACTAAAAATCTCACTGAAACTCAAAATCTGGAGTGGTCATGAATCTCAGCTACTCTTCCCTATTTGAACCCTCACCCTCGTAATGAAAGCACGCACACCAAGGGAAAATAACAACCGCCCAAGCTGGGAGCATTAAGACACCGGTGAGTTATCCTGCTGCTCTTCCGTGACCGTGGACTCGCTGTGCTCCTCGCTCAGCTCGTTGGAGGGCTCCTCATAGCTCGGCTCGGCGGGATCCAGGCTGCTTCCCTCGCTGTGCTCCTCGCTGTGCTCCTCGCTGGCCTCCGCAGACTGCTCCAAGTTGCTCTCCAAGGAAGCCGGAGAGCTGCCAGTTACGCTTTCATTTTGGTTCATTTCGTTAAAAGGCTGTGGGAGGTGTGCAGGAGACTGCACAGCGTTTTCACTGGCAGGGATGGGCACTTTGGTGGCACCAATATCCAGGACAATGTCATTTGGTGGCACAGTTACCTTCTCCACGAGTTTCCACTGAATAATACTCATGTCTTTCCCTCCAGTTGAAATCAAGTGACCGTCGCTATGAGTGAAGCTGACGTTTGTCACATGACTACTGTGAGCACTGTACTTGTGACTTGGGGCCTATTGAAAACAAGCAGAAAAATAAATCACATGTTGACTAGAAGAGTACATGATACGGAAATTTAAAACTACTAATATTTTTGCTTAGCCCTTCAAGAGAGATCTTAGTCCACAAAAGAATAAAGAATTATATTTATATTAGATTTTCCACCGCAATACACCCTCTCTTCTTTGCAACTTGGAAGAGGTTTAGATCTTTATAGAAAAACTAATGGACCTAACACTAAGGCCAGCAAACACAAAGCATCAAGCCTCGTCTCCAGAATTTAAGAATAACTATTGACACTTCTCTTTTAGGTATATTGTTTTATATTTACATTGTTTTACGCTTTCTATTTTATATGTAAAATTAATGGGGGTTCTTGGATATAAAAGAAGCATTTGCCTGCCAGGCTGCAAAACAACTACGCTGGAAGCAAAGAAAGCTTCAGGCAATGTAAACAAGCACACGGACTAGACTGGTCTAGACTTACCTTTGGTTTGGAACAGGGATACTGAAAGAGATGGACCTTACAAAAGTCATCAGCCACTGCTATCACTTTTCGGTTACGGGATCTAACAAGGGCATTTATGTCTGTCCCATCTGATCCTTCAGGCCAAACTCCTAGGAAAGAGTGCAGCAGATATTCAGCAATGGTAGTTTTGGAAACAAATCGACAGACAATTCATGAACAAAAGTAACATCTATAAAGCTGTGAGGAAAGGCAAGATGAACAAAAGGTAAGACAAATTCAGCTGGAAAATGGAATGTGCATTGCATTAAATGTCATTAATATTTTGCTAGTCTAATGCAAAAACATTCTCCCAAATCCTCAGTTTCAGCCAGGATAACATCCTGGGCTTAACATTCATTTCCTGTTCAAAATCTCAATCTTGTTTAAACCTTATCTTTATATTAAGTTTGCTGGTAAAACTGGTAACTCAATACTGTAATTCATGCACAGACGTTTTAAAAGCAACAGTGATGCTGAAGCACGGGACAAACCCAGGTACTGTACATTATGGTTCTACTGGTTTCTTCTCTGGTTTAATTCCTTTGGCTTCTTGTATTTTAAATCTTAGTATTTGTGTAACTCAAAGACCATTGATTGACGATACTCTGCACAGAAACCCAGCCTGTGCAAGTTTCATAGATATAAGTGCTGTCAAGTGCTTAAGTACAATTCAGTGTGGTTTTAAATCAAAAGAATGACACAGATACGTCCAGACAAAAGAATAACAACATTTCCTAGATGAAAAACACTGATCAAACCGGGGATGGGGAAGACTAAACCAAAATCTTTTAAACAAAACATAAAGACCGTCGAGATTCCCATAACAAAACAGACAATTCACATCTGCAAGGAAAGCTGAACAAAAGGTAAGCAAGGGATTGTAAGACACTAATTTATGCCAAAGGTACCAAGTTTTTAAGCTCAAACTTGGGTTTCTGATTAGGTCTAGGAGTTAGGAGGAACTTTCCCCCCATCAAATTTCACCCCCACCCCAAAAAACTGTGTCCAATTGACGAAGAGGGCTGTTGATTACCAGATATGAAAATATCTTCTTCCTCCCTTACAGCCACTGACTTCAGTAAAATAAAAACCATGTGCTGTCTACTGTTTTATACAGCACAAAAAGCCAACCCAGAATTGCCTTATCTTCTTGTTTTTAAGCAAAATGGCAAATAGAGTTTAACTTTAAAGCTGTTTTTTCCCATTCTTCAGTGGGCGGAGTAAGAACCTTATTTTCTCTGAAGAACAAAAAAGGCAGCTTGTTAAACTTGTTACAATGCCAATAAGCTACACTGTAGGTAATTTACTAAATAAAGACATGAAGTGCTAAGGAAAGTATTCAGAAACATTTTAGTGTTCTCACATCAATGAAATAAAAGTGAAAAATATATACTACTTAAGAATTTTCAAGTAGTTCAACATGAATGAACTTTACCTTTCCTCATTCATTCTATATATAAAATACTGTCATCATGTGGGAGTAATAAATGCCTGAAGTTTCAGCCACCACCTTGGGCAGACTTTGACAAAGAACTAGGCAATTTCCTCTTCTTTTTAATTTCCTCTTCTTTTTAATTTAAGATTAAAAGGACTAATATTCAAGATTGAAGCTTTTATTAAACATATTTTATGCTCGTGAAGTCCTTTAGCAGCTCCCAAGGTAAGGCAACCCTTTGTCAAAAGACAGCAGGATTTGCTTTCAATGCATCAGGCAAACATGAAAAAATCCAAGACATTAATATGACTGAGTCTTGAGTTCTTAATATAACTGCAAAAATTCTTAATAACTGTAAAAATAACAAAACCCCCTAAAAAATAGGACTTTATTATGAGGCACAACAGAAGCACTTCAATTTTAATAAATTCTGCTAGACAGCAGTAAGCCTCTCAAAAGAATCTGTTCAGACAAAACTGTGGGAAGCGTGCAGCAAACCCGAGAGTGACTTCAAGTGTTCGAGGTGCAGAGTGATGATACTGCTGAGCCAATAGTAATAACAACTGCCAAAAGGAGTGATGCTGTTCTCATCCAAACCACGCATTTCCATCCTTTTCCTTCTGCTGACAACAGTGCGATGCCTGATCCTATGGCACACTACGCACAGAGCTGAATTGGAAAACACATACCCCCAAAAGCCCAAATCCCACAAACTTTACCCTCTCTCCTGAACATCAGTGAGCGGCCCTGGGCTTGCCTGGATGCCTGAGCCAGCTGACCCCTGGGTCAAAGCCAGACTAGGAAATATCTGATAGGCTGGCTTAGCTGCACTGTCTGATTTAATGGGAAAATACTTGCCTTTGTCTGAGGTCAAACCGTAATTTTAAGATTCTGCAAAGGGTTTCAGACTAGCAGACAGCATAAAATTAGGGCATGATGAATCTTGGCTAGGAAGTTTAAATATATTCTGTTCTGCCTGGGAATACCATCACATTATCTGCGTTATCTACTTCATTCCCAGGTCCTCCGGCACACTGAAGATTCTGAGAGCAGTTGAAACTAGTTAAACTTAATTCAGAGCGGTTGAAGTTTGTATTAATCCAAAAGAGAATGCAGACAGGATCAGGAGACTTATCCACTCCTAAAAGCAGTAAGTAAAATGGTTTCTCAAAACAGTGGTTATGGGAGCTGCTCATGTCCAGCCTGGCCCCAGTGACAAACAGCAGCTTCTATCTAACAGCTGTTAAAAAGACAAAGCCAGTGGTCTAGATGTGAAACCAAACTCCCCCTGCGCTCCCACATCTCACCTCCTTGGAGGTCAGGAGTAAAGGACACTCCTGGGAAAGCCCTGGGATTCAGAGAGCTGCTCCCCTTATTCTGTCTGCTCCACCACCACTTGTAGTGGTAAAAGTTCAGTAGTAACAAAGCCTGCTACCTCCATGCTTCTGGTAGATTTAAGTACTCTGCAAAAAATTGTAAAATGTTTCAGCTCCAAGCCTATTCCAGAAGGAATCTGCAGTCCTTACAGAGTGTTTTCCTTGCTCCCGGGGAAAGACATCATAATAGCATCAGTTTTGCTTTTCACTTTCTGTGGCATCTCCTCAATCTTCTGATACTCCATTCTAAAAAAGGCTTTTGTGCTGCACTATTATTTCAGTCACAGTAGCAAAGCCAGTGAGGAAATGACTGCTGTGGTCCAATTCCTTGTTAGCCTAGGCTTACATGAACAGAGCATCAGGAGATGCTACTTCTCCCAGACAGAGTGAATAAAAACACCTACAAATACACAATCTGGTTCACAGTTCTCAGGCTAATGGAAGCCAGTATTTTCATCAAACTAGCAATAAGCAACAGTATTCAGCTCCAGAAAGGGCAAACTGCTGTTTATTTCTGCTACCTACCAAGCTCCAAAAAAATCAGAAATATTTTTTCTATCAACTATTCAGCTTCCTTCTCTGATCCTTTTAGTCTTCCTATTCTGTCTCAGATCTTTGGTATCCAAAACGGAAATCATGCCTGGTGATTAAGCACCGAATGCCCTCCACCCAACCAATATGCCACACAAGTGTGTCAGTGTTAGCCCTCACACCACCTTCAATCCTTTGAGGCTACTTGCTTGTTAAGCACATGACAGCCCTTAAATAAGCATGAGAGGTGTCAGAAGCTACAGAAAGGACTCACACTTCACTGATTTTCTTCTATCCTGCATGTAAACTGGTATTCGAAGTTGACCTCCTAGTAGCTGAGAAGAGAAGATTTGTAGACCTAATCCTCACCTCTAAAGAATTTACTGATTTACTTGCTTTTGGTATTTCCACCAACATGAAGAACAGAGGCAGGTGCCTGATCTCAGTGGTGGAAGAGAGATGTTCACCCTGCTCACACAACTTCACTGGGAGGCTGAACCTTACTTTTATACACCTCACAGAGGGGCTCCTCATTTATGACCAACAGAGCTGCCTTCAGCAAAAGCAATTTGAACTGTTTTGTCACAGTCTAAAACAGTACTATTAAAAGCAGATCTGTCAGCTTTGTAAATTGCTTTTGTACACTTCAAAAATAAACTACTAGGTAAAAAGCAGCCAACTCTTTAAAGCATTTGTATTCTTTACAAACAGAGTATATTACTCACCTTTGACTGCAGGTATCAAAGTGCTGTCATGATTTTAATTTATTAACTATAACCTACACTCCTAACCCTCTTGTTCCTGTCCCAAAACAAGGTAAGAAAAGGAGAATGCACATGTGCCATATGAGCACTTTAAAACACAAGCTTTTTGCTTCAGTCCCTCCAAAATTGGTATCTTAAAATGACAGTGGGAAAGTCAACCCCCAAACTTCAAAGACTAAACAGAAACCAATTGTACATTGTCTATATAACACTTGATGCACTTTATCACAGACAAATACTGTGGTCAGTCACTTTTGTGTGTGATCTCGGCACCAGCCCTTAATAATCATTAACAGTGTACTTCTAATAACAAATTGAAGCAAACAAAAACACAAAAGCCCAGCGTTAGTAGCGAAAAAGCAAGTTTAACAGTGCTTACCAAACACCTGGAAGCCTAGCACACAAGTGTACGTTGTCCAATCTATGTCCTTACAGTCAGAACGATTCCTGATTAGCTTACAGCCACTTGGAATGTCCCCTGTAAAAAAAAAGTGAATGATGAGTTACACAATGCAAAATTTTATTTCCATATGTGCTCTTTGAAGAGATGCTAATGCAGTAAATAAATGCATCTTAAATCCAACCTGGAATTACATTGTAGAGGCAAAGACAGACCAGCACCTTTATCAAATTCCAGATACGTGAAGCTTTACTTGGTTTTTATGACTCGTATTTACTTCTCATTTCCCTCTTCTGATAGCATAACCTCAAAAACACTTCCCTGCAATTTAAGTGCCCTGCTGCTAACTACAAAATGCTTTAATAGAGTCTGTAATATAATAATTTCTTCTTCCTACCAGCTCCACTGATGTGCTAAAATTCAATAAATCGTTCAGGAAGCTGTGCTTTTAAAACAGTGAGCACCTACTGCCAGAGAAGCCTTAGACTGCTTTTCAGCTTTTAACTGGAAAAGGAAAGGTTGTCTTGCAATACACCAAGCCAGCAATAATGGTAACAGCCTTTTTCTTCCCTATACATGAAATTATAAGCACCAATACTTCCTTTTGCTAGACTGCACTATCTAGATTTGAAACCTAAGTTGTGAGAGGCAGAAAAAAACATGTGAAGGTGGCAGACATTTAAACTGCTGGCTATTCTTGCCCGTACAGGGAAAAAACTACAATCCTCTTGGATCTAGTTAAAGCCATAGGAAGACAAGAATAAAAAAAAAAAACAATTTAAAAACAGACTGATACGCACTACTCATGTTGAACTTCTGGCATAACCACTATGCGTTATATTCATGTTTTCACATATTAAAAAAAGGCAAACACAAAAACATTATTACCACTAACTCATTAAAGTATCATTACTGCTTTTCTTAGTTTTCACCACCACCAGCCAAGGTAAATTTTCAAACAAGAAACCCCAGAAGAGAACTGTGGCACAGGCCCACTGATTTTATTCCCCCAAAATAACTGGTATTGTTGACACTAATTAGACAACTGTATATATTATTTTCTATCTACAGAACTTTTGGCCAACATCAAGACGTAGAGCCACTTGTTCTGTAAATTCTAGGCTGTTAAACTGATTTATGACCTTGTAAAGAAGTAAGCTATATTTGGCATTGCCATTAGGTAATACACAGCTCTGAATAACATCAAGATATCAGGTTACACAAGTTCAAATCAGTCCCTTTGTCAGTAAGCATTTTGTACAGTCCTGATCAAACACACTTTTCTAAATATTCTGACAGCTAATACATATTTCTGTTTCCAGTGCATTTAATTTCATACTTACAGTATAGTATTTCATAGTCTCCTGAGTTTGACATTATGTACTTGTTGTCCGGGGACCAGTCAAGGTGTGTAATATAGCTGGAATGTCCCTGAAGAAGAATGCAGTAACACTAGAGTGAAACACTTGATTTATCTAGTCTAAAGCGAAGAAGAAGTTGCACCCACAGATGGGACAGCTAACAGCAAAAAAAACCAAATCACCTTCCCACCTGCCCCAGGTCTGCTGCAATTCACTTGTGCTCCTTTAAAGGCTCCTTACTCACAGTGCCACACTCGCTAACAGCTAAACAAACACAGGCTGGGCATTGTGCCTCTCCCACTCTCCCTTGTAAAGCCTGGCCCTCTTGGACCCCAGAATGATTTATTCCTAGAAGGCATGATGCTAAAATATGGATGAACTCCGATTTATACTGGGATTAGGAACATACACATTGCTACTAACTGAGAAAAGCAAGTAACTCACATAGGATCAGTCTGAGATTCTAACAAAAAGGTGACAGATAGGAATTCTTTATTTTTCTATCCTTTAAAATAATTTCCATTAAATGCACACTCATGCAAATAACCCTCGCTCATCCTAAAAACTTAGGATACCTTGGTTAACAACCACCATGCAGAGGTAGAAGATCATGGACTGGTGTTACAAAAATACACTTCTAAGCTTGTTGAAAGTCTCTGCTGTGCTTTTTGCACTGCACCATGTTAGCACCAGCTTTGAAAGGTGTCTGCCCTATAGGCACTGCGTCATCTATATCAAGAATCAAAACCCTTTGGTCTAGTTGTTTAGGTATCACCATCAAAGAGCATACTGAGGGTTAAACACCCGGCTTTGGTTTTGAGGAAGATAAATGCAGCTGGACAGAATATTTTTTCTGTGCACAAACTTCTTTTGAGGGAAGTAAGAGTAATAATAATAGTAATAATAAAGCTATGAAAGGCTCCAGAGAAGCCACAAATTTATATAAGGTAGGAATCATGGGTAGCAAATTCATGGAAGTGACGTCCATATCACTCTTCCTCTTCCACACTTCCATTTCTTCTCACTGCTCCTTTTCCCTTTGTAAGATCATCTATTTTCTCCCCTTCATAGTCATTCTACCAAGCAACAAACTGCCACATTGTTCAGTGACCGATGTGAATCCATGTCCCTCCCTCAGTGAGCATTACGAACAAGGTGTCCCTCAGCCCCCCATGGGGTCTCTTGGCCCAGCCCGCAGCAGCCACGCCAGGGCCATGCAGAAACTCTGCACTGGCTGCTGTGCCACCCACCACACCAACTTCTTCCACAGAGAACTCTAAGAGATCTTGATTGCTTCTAGAATTACATGTAGAAATACACCCGTGTCCCATCTCCCCGTTCCCAAGTCCTCTGTGAGAGACTGCAAAAACATTTAGGAGAAAAGCTGGCCTACATGATTTGTTTACCTATGCAGTAGTCCCTGCCTCAAGCAGAGGAACTGTGTATTGACAGAACTGCTTTGCAGTCATGGGTGAGACATGATACTGACATGCAAACCTGGTATTAAAAAAAAAAGCGCACAATTGGCTAGGGTTTTTTTCTCCCCGCCTTATTTTCCACGTCTTCCAATTTGCAATCGAGCTCCAACATGGAAAAGAATTGGTCAGTCATTTACTAAATCCTGCCAGACATTTGGCAGCTGTTAAAATTCCTGGGGGCGGTGGGGGGAAGGAACAAAGCAATTGGCCAGGGGGCTCCAGGCTGCAAAATCCCTTCAGGCAAGCGATCACCAAATGATGAACTCGAACACAACATTGTTATCATATTTGCAATAGGAGGATCCCACTTTCTATTAAAATCTTTCTTTGGTAGCTGCCCACTGATAAGGCAACATTTTACTCTCTCCTTTTCTACACCTTTATATACAATGAATGCAATTATTCATATTATCCAGCTAAGAAAACTATATGACTAAATGGAAACTCCTTCCTCCGTTGGCAGTGTTTATCTGTTTCAGACTTCAGTGGTGCAAGGTTCAAAATGCCCACAGCCTCTAGGACAGACACACTAATCACTTTAGGTTAAGTCCAGGGTACCAAATAGTTCAAAGTGGCAGCCCGTGTGGCTTCCACCGCACAGCCCTCTGAGTAAATGCACAGCACTTACTCTCTTTTGCTAAGACATCTCTGATGTAAAGCAAATGGAAACAGCACCAGCTAACTGGGAACTGCTGATGTGCTGGGAGTTCAGGCCCAGCCCACACCTTCACACTGCTGACTGCATAGCTGGAGCTCTCCTGAAAAACAGCTGCACTAGTCAAAATGGTTGTTTTGGCTCATCTGAAGTTCTGACCACAGCCAACACTATGCCTCGCTGTGGAAACAGGCCCACAGGTCACACATTTGCCTCTCTAGCAGCAGCAGAATGTCTGGTTGTGACTAAGAGTGGATTTAAATCTAACAGCAGGCACACAGCCCTTATGAACCAGCTAATGCTGGTTCAGTAGATAAAATCCTTCTGAAAGAATTCAAATAATGTATTCAAGCTGGAAGAAATAACCAGAAGTTGACTACCAGGAGGACTGAGTCATACTATCTGGAGGTCACCCGTGAGGCTACTGAATGACAGAACGCCAGAAGGTTGCAGTGCCAGGAGAGTTCTCTGGGTCCCGAGCATGCCTGGGTGTCTCCCTGCTTAGCATCAAGCTGGTACAGACCCGCCAGGGTGCTGGCAGGGAGCACAGGGGAGGCGCAGGGCAAGTGAAATTGGATCTGCAGCCTCGCAGTGAGCTCCAGGCAGCTCCACGTCGCTGCCTTCTGCACTGTCTGGGAGGGTCAGGGAGCTCAGCCCCGACACAAACCATGCAGCTGATTTTGTATTCTACATGCACTCACTCACACTGAAAGGGAAAGGATAAGAGAAATCTGCTTTGAAGCCTTGACACTTCTGCCTGGGTATAGCAATGCTCAATTCTCTCACATGAATTTTTACAAACCTCTTTCCTGCCAAGGCAGCAGGATATAGGGACATCCAGATGTTGGTTTAAATTGCAATGTGCTCTCTCCACATACATAATACATAGAAATAAATGGTCTTATGCATCTTCAAAGAGCTCACAGAGACCTTGAAATACATAGCAAGCTAAATATTATGTATGTTAGGATTAGCCATCTCCGAGTGATTTTCTATTCCATGGTTAAAAAATAAGCGATGAGGTGAGATGCTGTACTGAGGTGCAGACATCCACTGCCATCCCAACCAGCCCCACTGGGGCCCTGGCCTGAGCTCCCTGTGGGCTCTGCCCTTTCCTCACTGCGTGAGCTCAGGCAGGGATGGGTCAAACCCAGTGCTGCTGCCTGCCCTGGCAGCCCTGTGCCCCCCACAACAGCTGCACACAGGCTGCTCTGACCCCAGTGCTCTAGCAGTGTGTGTCACATTTCAAAGGTGAACCTATTCTTATGATATCATTTACAAACCTCATCAAGTTTCACTTGTTCTTTATGTAAATATTTCCACTAACCTTAAGAGATAGCTGAACTTAAGGCCACCATGTTAAATAACTAAACACTTCTGGAAAAATAATCTGTCTTTTTAGCTCTGGGACAATCTCATCCAATGTAACAATAACAACATAAACTCCACTACCTGTGCTACGTTTAGATCTATTTACCCTGGGCCACATCCCTCAATTTCAAATTTTATAGTAACAATTACAACTGAAAACAGTGTATATTTGCATCCTCCAAGACTACACATGCTAATGGAGTTACACCACCCTAATATTATGTTGGTTCAAGAAGTACTTTACCAATAGCAGGAAAATACCCCCAAAAAAATGTAATATTTTCCTTGAATGAGTTTCAGCATATAGGTACAAGGCATTTCTCCATCTTACTGCTAATTTCCCATTTCAGAGGAAAAAGGCAATAATCTGATAACATCTGATATATATCTGATAATATCTGTCATATCTGTTGCAAAAGCAATCACTGCACACTAAGAGCTGCAGTACCCACCAGACACTGAAGTTCAAAATCAATCAAATGCTGAAAAAAAAAACTAAAAAACATATAACCAAAAGGGAAACACATCCATTTGGAGAGAGTTTCACTGCTTAACATCTAAATGTATGTATAACATCAAAATGCATGCACATGATGTAATAATCATGTAAGTGATTATACAAGCTCCAAAACTTACAGTGCATTTTCCATATCTGCTATACTTTCTTCCATTTTCTGTTACTACGTAGAGGTAAATAAAGTTGTCGTGGGATCCGACTGCAAGCAAGGTGCCATCTACAACACAGAATATTTGATATAAATAAACAGAACGTTTCGTGAATTTTTATTATTTCAGGTTTATTGCTAAGACAATAGTCTCAGTTAAACTACTTCTTATGAATTGTACTGAAGGATTCATAACAGTTTACATTATGTTGCTTTTCAGCCATATCTGTTTACTTTGTGGGTATGTTTTTTGGACCAGTTCTTCCACGTCTGCTTTTTTTAAAGTGTTCCATGGACAGGATATAAACCCTCAGACTGCACCGGATTTCTGAAAGCTGTTGACAGCAGGCAGACTTGAGTTTTATGCATCATAAAAATACAGAAGAGTATTTACTTTATGGATAGCTTAACTTTGGAGGTATGGACTGCAAATAAATCAACACTAAACGTACAAAGATGCAGAAAATTCAAACATTATAAGCATTTTTCTATTCTACCTTGTCTCCTTTAAAAAAATATATGTGGACAAGAGCTGCCACAAATTACAATCAAACACCTCTGGTGTCAATGAACATCAGTGATTTAAAGTAAACTGCTGTGCTTGGCACACATGGCAGCAGTGGAGGAACATTCTGCTTGCTGACATGCCATGTGAGCCAAAAGCAAACAAGAAAAAGATTTACAAGGGTGTTCTTCCATCCTGTTTTAACAGAGAGGAGTCAGCCTCTGAAGATTTGTCATGTCACATCTGAAGAGGAGACTCAACACTGGTATGGACTTCATGTAATCCCAGAGCAAACACTTGACAGACAGCTCTGACTTCCAGACAGACACGAGTTTAGTTTTATGGGTTTTATTAATAAACTTGAAAACTAACTAAGAAGGATATTAAAATATCACTGAAATATTAAGCTTTTTACAGACTTTTCTGTTAACCTGTCAACTATTTGAGAACTTTTTTTGGGGGGAGCAAAGCTAACATTTATTATAACAGCAGAGTTCAACACGAAGAAAAGGCTGAAAAAGGTGATGGTGATGCTTGCAGTTACAAAATTCCAGGATTGAGCACACACAAACAAATCCATAAGCAAATCCTCAGTTAAATATTAAGCATCTGAAACAATTTTTTCAAAGCTGTGCCTCTTCTAATGCCTGGACTAGTTTAACACCATTTAGCAGAACACCCATTTGGTTTATCAATTACTCTGACAGCACAAGTCTGCCTACCTACTGAGTAGCGCATCACTGAAAGCTGTTCGTTGCCATCAGTGTGTATTGAAACCAGATCCCTTGTTTCTGCATCCAAAACAAACCACCTAGAGAGAGGAGAATTCCAGTAAGTATCACTTCCACTAAACAAAAAAAAAACAACAAGCAAAAGAGCCATAATCACTGCCTGCCTTCATCTTCTTATGCTAGCCCCTCAAGGGCAGCATAGAGAACATCTGGTTTTAATGGAACACTTTTCTGGTTCACAAAGCAATACGAGTTTCAGTGAGCAATATATGAAAGATCCTAAATACCATTCAATTTTTTCCCCTTCCCTGAACACTGTAATAATCACCAAAATGTCTACTGGACGATAAACATGCCACCAAACAGATAATATGACTGCATCTTACCATCATAAAGCCTTAAGGCTACAGCTGAATTTCATTCTACTTCTTCCCTATTTTGAAGATAAGTTTTAATATAAAAACTGATCTTTCAATTTTTATAATGCAAAGCTAAAACAAAAAATAGAAGTAGTAGATGGAAGTGGAAAACATTTCCATACTCATTGTAAACACAAATTATATTCTAGTTTGGTATTTTGCTCTCAATCATTTTCATTTCCATGAATAATTTTATTAAAGTAAGAAGGAATAACCAACCATTCACTAGAATTTGATGGTTCATAAACTAGCATTTTATTTTATTTTATATTTCTTGCTTGGATGGTTTGTAACTAAGATAATTAATGGCATTTTTTTATTATTTAACAGTAACTTTTAACCTGCAGTTTATTCTTTATGAGGCATATGTGAGATGCTTACAAAAACTGACTGGCACATAGACCGAAATGGCCACTGACAGCAAGATGTGCAAGATCAGATGAAACTGAGCATTTTGCAGGGGGCCTGAATGCCCACCTAACTCCTAAATACAGTGAACATTAGCAACACACAGACAACAACAATTAATAAAAATACGTATTCAGACACACAGATCACAAAAACAGAAGGTGTCAATGTGGCTGAATACACTGAAGCTGTACTGAGAATTTAATTTCTTTGCTCCAAACCTCTGGCATCACAGCCATGTACATATGCCATAGGCAGGTTTCTATCCCTAATGGCAAATGGCAACTTCACACACTGTGGAAACAGGCAAGGGAATTCCACCCTCTGTCTCAGAGTGAACTCAGCGGAACATCGCTAAACTTAGGACCATTTATTCCACAGCAAAGCTGTAAAATGAACTCCAGGAACAACATCACACATTGCTTTCTATGGGTGGGGATGAGACTCCAGCTCGTGCTCATCCAGTGTCCAACAGCCAGGCATCTGGAAAGCAACCTGGTCCCAACGGCTTAAAACCAGCTTGTGGTTAGAGAACCACATGAAAGAAATTAAACAAAATACACATAAAAAAACCCGAAGCCCACATGCCATGGACTGCTGAATAATCTGTGTGCAAGACAGACAGAACCGGTGGAAAACAGGTACTGTGTAACTCTACTGCCTGATTTACGCCTTGTGGCTCTGGCTAACACTAACCTTGCCCTTCAGCCTTCAGTTTTCTTACCAATGTTAGCAATTTTGTTAGAATCTTGTTGGTCTTTTTTTCCACAGTGCCTTTGAATACTCGTATGCTTAGCAGCCTTTGAATACTCGTATGCTTAGCACTCAAGATATTCTACATTATTAGTCCCAGAAAGATCTACTTCCCTGCTATTAGTACCACTGGAAGCATGGCAAAAGGATCTGAATAGTGCCTTGAAAAAACGTTTTCTAGTTTTCCAGCTGTGCTTTTTCAGCAAGCAGCAGGATCCACAGAAAGAATTAGTACTCCCAAACAACTGATGATCACGTCCACAGCAGGTAGTTAAAGAAGTGGTAAAAAAACCTGCAGTAAACCCTTTGCAGACAGCCCAAATGGGGAAATGATACTGAAATATTTCTCATGGGAAGTGATGCGTGAAAAACCCACCAAAAGCATGATGATTGGCCTGATAAATGACACACCACTATAAAACAACACACGAGGATGAGAAAAAAGGTACAAAAGTCAGTTTTCTTTTGATGTCACAACTTTAACCACCAAACCCAACTTTCTTAGTGTTCCATTCCTTGCCCCTGTCTTACTCACCTCTGTGCTGAAAGCTAAGCAGCACTAGAATGGTAACAGACACACGCAAGGTTTCGGTTTACTGAGTCCTGAACAGATTAGACTCATTTAATATTTGCTTTAAGATTTTTGGGCAATGAATCAAATTATTAAAAGACTTGTTATGGTTTTGAGATTATTTTTTTCCTACGTTATTCGAGATATTTCATGCAGCCCTCATTCCTTGGGAAATAACTCCCTTGGACCAGATTTTCTGGCACAGAAAGCACTGCATGATGCTTCTGGGTAGGCAGTAATTTTAAAATGGTTTTGTTTGTCTTGACTCAACTCCATTTATTTCTCATCCACTTATACATCTACGTTAAGGTCTATAAGGTCTCCTTTCAATTCAGTTTCATTTGTATATCTCAAACCCATCATTGAACCATACAATTTCAGAACACGCTAAAATATAATGGTGAAAATACAACTGCTTAAAAACCCTTTTTACTGAGGGTAAAAAAGAAAAACAAAAAAACCACAAGGCCATCATCATAAACTTCTTGAACAAAGTATAAACTGGTTGCTTCAAGGGAATTAAAAATCAGAATTTAAACTGAATGTGCCAAATGTAAAATGTAACACTAAATGCTCCAGGAGAGGGGAAAAAAAAAGTCAACCAAAAGCAAGCAACAGACTGAATGCTTTGGCCATGCCATGTACCTTGACTGTGCTTTAATGTAAGTTCAAAAACATCTAAAAACTCTCAAGAAACATAGCCTGACCTTCTTTTTCCTATTTCAAGTACTCTTAGGCCTGTATATTCTGCTCTGTTTAATGAAGATAGAAACATTCATTCAATTTAATGCTTGTAATTGTAAGATGGAAAGGTTCAATGTGGTAATCAAATACACAAGAGCTCAACAAGGTTTTTACTAGAAGGTAAACTTGGTTTTGCAGCCTGATATTATACTTCATGAATTTAGGGCAGACTGCATCTTCATCTTGGAGAAAACTCCCTAAAAATATTTAGCATTTCATTTTTCCAGGAAATTTTAAGGGTGTTTCACATGCTCAGCAGTTTCTAAAAACCAAACTGCAAATGGTTTTTAGGCACGAGGTTAGGTATAAAAAAAATTTCTAGTTGGCAAATTAAGCACACAAAAAAATTCCCGATTTTCTTATATGCATTAGGCATTATTTTACCATCAAGTTATCAACCATGAGGTATAACAGAAAAACAGAACAAAAATGCTAGTAGATTTAATATGTGCTCCTCTCGCCTTTCTAACACTATGAACATCCTGTTTTTTTCTTTTAATTGGTACATTGGTACTCCCTTCCTGGGAGATGATACCAAGCCAGAGTTTGACTATGAAATAAAATAACATTTTTCCCCCACTGTAAGAAGCCCAAGTTAAAAAGATTCAGTTTGTGCTTTGACAGCTTGCAAAGGCGTGATGACTTCAGGAGGAATAGGAACAGTTCAGTATCACTTCAGTGCAGCAGTGTGCCATGCTGAACTCTGTCTTAATGCAAAAATCGAAATACCAGTCTGTTCACTTGCCTCTCCATCCCAGTTTAAAAGGTTGCAAGTCTATTTGATTTGGGAAAGACAAAGATCTGCACTGTACCTGTCTTAGAAAGAAATGTAACGTGCACATAACATTGAAATATATGATACTTGGAAAAGACAATAGGGAGTGCTCATGGAAACCCCTGCAAAAAAAAAAAAGCTTAAAAAAACCCCAAACCAAAATGAAAAAACCCCCAAGATCTGGGCTCTCATTTATGGAGTTGTAAAAAAACCAAACCAGCCTAACAACAACCACACAATTCTTCTGTCTTTGTCTAACACGTATAAGATGCTTTGCCCCCTTCTGCCATGCTTCTTAGGCTCCATAATCACAAGCAAAAAGAATAAAAAGCAAATGAATTCCAATTATAAGGTGCACAGTATTAAACTGTCTCCGTTAAAGTTTCAGTCCCCACAGCCCAGCTGGAAGGCGTTTACCTGCCCGAGTGCGTTCCTATGGCGACCACTGCTCCGCTGGGATGGAAATCCGCACAGTGCCCCGGTTCCTGCACGGAGAGGCACAGACATGTCACTGCCCCATCCGCGGCCTGAGGGCCCAACACCACACCTTGTACCAAAGTTATCCTAAAAGTCTGAGCTGAGCTGCCACAGCAAAAACCAGTCACTTCACAGCACGCTCATCCTCAGCTCTTCTCTCAGTGTCTCAGTGTCATGCACCACAAGACCACCTCATGAGTAAAAGGCCTAAATTTCTGTGTAAAAATTAATTTTGCTTGGATATTAGCAGAGAACTAGCCAAACTACGAAATGAATGACAGTAAGCAAAGGACATCTAAAGCCAAATCTTCACAACTGTATGATACCCTCTTTGGATTGTTTGAATAACAGGGAAAAAAATAAACTGTAACATGAATAAAGGACTAAGGTTTATTCAAGTGTGCTTGTCAAAATGACATCAAGCAATGGTAACCAGATTACATCTTACACAATGCCTGATGAGCCTTGTTAAGCTTATCAAAGCATCCAGACACCCATTTTTAAAAGCATAACTGTAGGATTTTTGCTTGCAATCAGGCAGGACAAGAGTGCTTCAGAAATTGAATGCTTTTTCCTATTTTCTAGCTTTATATTTAAATTAAAGGTTGACATACATCTAGCAGCCTGGTCCATTCCAGTGTGTGGTCCACAGAGTTCCACATACAAACTTGCCTATCTTGGGCACATGTTAAAAATAAGTCTTTGAAAGGATGAGATGCCAGTCCCCAGAGTTCATCCGTATGTCCCTAGAAAGAAACCACATGTGATTTAACAATTAATAAAATGAGGATTCTTAAAATAACACACCAGCAGAGAAAATCCTTACATTTTTGGGTTATAGTTTAAAAAACAAGTTTTGCTTACCTGTACCTCTACTACGAAACCATCATTAAATGTTCCCCTCAAAACAAAGTTTCGCGAAGTACCCACTAAAAATTGATCAGCTTTTCCTTCTGCTACTGCTCTGATTGTTCCATACTGGTCAGGAACCTGGGAAAAGAAACATCTGTCAAAGCACATCAGGCATCTTTATAAGTGCCTAATTTTGGAGGCCACAAATAGTGCACAGCAACAGTATCAGAGCCGGAATTCTCACAGTAAAAAGGAACAATCCAATTATTATCATCTCAATCAGGACTTGACCTGAAACCTCCCTCATCTACTTGTTCAGTACAGGCATACAAAAAGATCTTACCCCAAGACAATCACAGTTATGTCATTTTAATAACCTCAGCGGTAAAAATTACAAATCAAATTACATGGCTTTTAAGTGAAAAATTCACTGAACAAATGCACTCCACAGCTTTACAACTCATCTTATAAGGAAAGGAATAATACACAGTTACTATTTACTTTCCAAAACACATTTTGAAAAACAAGAAAAATCTCGCAGCACACAGTAAATGCTTCCTGATTTTCTTAATGCTTCCTGATTAGCCTCAAGTAAATGTTCATATGCCTTATGTCAGCAATCACTCTGAATTTTAATGACTTTGTTTATTGCAGGCTTGAATTCTAATACACTACTTTATTTTACAGTGTGCAATTGTTTGTTTTCTAAACGATATATCTAAGAAAATACACTAATATTAGTCACACAAGGTAGAAAAATCAATCTGTCAGGGTTCTGGTAACATAAAAATTACCTTTAACACAGCATTATTAACAAAAGGAAAACAGGAACACTGATATGAATAGAGTGTGTTACTTAAGCCTAAAAATTGTATATGATAGTCAATGGTTTACCTTCTTTGCCATGTTTTCTAAATGTCAGTATTAGATTCAAGGCAGTAACAAATTCTAGACTGAACTTACATAAATGTTAAGAAAAAAATGCTGCTATAAATGGACAATAGGTAAGTGGAGTAAACCAATGTTTAAAGAACTGTTTAAGGAGAACACATTATTTCAAGATAAGAGAAAACCCAAGTTTTTAAAATCCAAAATACACAACCTTTTCCAGTTCATCTCCACTGCCCTAGCACTGCCATATAGCCAAATTACAAAGAAAAGACATATTCACTGGACACCTGGTTTAGGATAAATTTAAAAGAAGTTCCTCATCACAACCTATTAATCATTAATTATTACAGAATTCCAGTACATATCCTACCACTTGTTTACCTTACGTCAAAAATTCTACTAAAACCCTCAAATGCTGGTGACATTGTCTTTCTCTGGACAGGCAAACTTAAAAAAACACAGGCAATACTAAAGAATATCTTCAAACATCCCCTCTAAAAGGATGAATTGGAAAAAAAGAAAAAACAAACTAGGGAAGAGTTTTGAAGAAATAAAACCCTTAAAATGCCTGTTCAATTTAAACACAGGGAAACTGAAGCCTCATATAGGCTCATTTATAGGCTAAAATTTAAACACTTTTATAATAAAACATTGTAATCCACTTAAAAAGCAGCAACCAGAAGGTATTCTTTCATCCTAACTACTAAGGGTGGGGAAGGCTCTGTCTTGCTAGCCAATATCTTGTTCAAGGCAATTTCCTTGCCACTCTTGCTTTCTTACCTCAATTTCCCTTTCAGGATTCAAGTCATGATCCCACAGGATGATCTTTCGGTCTTTCCCACCTCCCGTTAGCAGCATTCCATTCCGCATTTGACAAAGTGTGAACACACTGCCATCATGAGCTTTGATTTGTCTGCTTATCTGATACACTCCTATATGCACAAAAAGAAAATAAGAACGAACACTAAACATTTTTTCACCTAGGGTTTACGAGAAGCTTTGCCTTTAGGCAGAAGAATAAAGGAAGTGTATAATAAATAATTACATTTGGACTGTCAGGCTCTTAGTATTGCAAACACAAGGTGGTAGTGTTTTCTTACAGGATAAAAAGATAAAACAAAGGGCCTGCCCTTCTGAAGAAAAACTTTTTTGAGATTGATTGTCCTACAAAATGTGAAGGCAAAACCAACAATTGGTAAATAGCTTTCACTTCTCTGCTTTCCAAAGGAAAGCAGTTTTTCCAGATGCAAGAGAATCTGTCTTTAAGAGTCAAAAATACTTAGCAAGTCATTATTAGAAAAGAAGTAAAGCTACTTTATTAAAAGAAACTAAAAGACTTTTTGTCTATAGTCTTTTGGGAATAAAAAGCCAATTATTTATAGCAAAGTTTCCAGGATGCATGAACCTAATATCTAATGCTGGATGTTGCCACATATAAAAATAGTACAAGCAGCACTTGGCATCTATCAAGACAGCAGTCTACCCAAAGGAAAATACTTGGATGAATGAAGGAGATGAGAAAACTAAACAACAAGGGTAGCAAAAGAAGCCTTTTGCATCCTAATTGGGTCTTCACATCAAAAGAACCGCTGTTGGAAAGTAATTAAAAAAACCCCAAATGAAACAAGATTCTGGTGCTACACATTTTCAAACAGCAATCACAGAAAAAGTGAAACACCACCCAGCTAAATATGAGCTTAACTTTGCTGACTCTGCCTACGGCTCAAGTCAGTTCAAATCAGTGCTCACACTGTGAAAGAGAGTATGAGATCAAGTCCTGTGACCAGTCTAATGTGATAAGCCAACTAAAACCCCACATTTAGTTAAGCCAATGTAAATAAATATTCTATTTGATTATGGTTAGGGTTATACTGAAAAAAGGTTATTTTTGCACCAGAAATTAAAAATGAAGCATCAGATAATTTGTTGAATTACTTTTCCACTGCAGTTAGCTTGAAAGATGAGAAAAAGATTTACCTACAAAATCAGACTTACTGTTAAAAATGTATTTTTTACATGAATGTTTTCCTGGCATACCAATTTAAACCAGAGTGTTTGAAATAGCTGCCAAGTAAAATGCATTATCATTGAATTTATGAGTTACCTTAGGGCTCAACTGTGCCAGGTCGGCATATGCTGGGTAACAAATCATTTTCCTTTCTTTTTTACAAGAGCTTTGCTCTAAGACTGTAGTTTAACTTCAAATTTCAAATTTATTTTTTAAAGTAGATCAAGACTTGAGTGTCTGCTAAACCAGGAACTGTTATTCATGTAACCGATACAACTAAGCATTACAACTGTACTTCACATACAAGTCTTATTAATGTCAGCTCCACCACTTAATGATATTCCTCTGAGATTAAGCGTGGTGCAATGTAAGCCTTAAGAGGCAAAGGCAGCCTGCGGAATCCCCAAACTGATCCTACAGCCTTTTTCAAATCACCAGATCAAAGGAAAGCTGATTAACCACATTTTTTAAAAATGCAAAACATTTAGATAAAGTAGTTTTCCTGCACTTCAGGCACACTCTCATTAATTAAGAAACTCCAGACTGCTCTTAAGTCAGCAAATTGATAGGACTTGCAGGACTTTAGTACCACCTGCTAATTACAGGAAGTGTATGCTCTGAGTCATCCCTGTTTCTCTAACCTTCCTCTAATGCCATCCTTTATGTTTGTCTTCTACAAACTATCTAAAATCTGTGATGAACTCTGAACATATCCTACCTTTAGCTCCTTTTCCTGGAGTAGCTTCTACAGTAGTTTTGCCCCATATAAGTATTATCCCACCTGAGTCTCCAGTGAGCACATCACCATTTCCCAAGAAAGCCAAACACTGAACAAATTTGGGTTTCTCATATTTCTGAAACAAAATAAGCAAGAGAAAGGGATAATTGCTTGTACTTGTTACATAATTAGAATAACGCATTCACAATCTCACACCCTGCACACATGTAAGCAGAATTCAGCCTTTTTTTTGTATGTTTACCTCTCTGATCAGACAGTACATGGTAACAATGAAGAAAATGTATAGAAAATGTGATTTCCATTGATTTAAAACTGTCCTGGTATCAAGACATTATTACCCCAAATATCCCTTGCTTCCTTGATAATGAATTGCCGCTCCAGGTCCAGAAAAATATATGAGATTTGCCACATGTTATTATGGTATTTGCATCAGTTGGATGGAATTCTACAGCAAGAACAACTTCATTTGTAGTCTGAAATAATAACAGAAATAATAATTATTCAGATAGGACATTAAGTACTAGAAACACATGTAAGCCCCCAAGTTTTAGAACAGAAACTAGACATGTGAAACTAGACAGCTCATCATATGCTTGAAAGTATTCCTAATTGTTCCATGCTAAGTCAGCTGTCTGAATGACTGCACATATAATTTTGTATATATTGATTTTTCACATTCATAAGAAATCTTTATTACACTTCAGTACACAAGTTAGGGTTTTACACTCCCTTTTAAATCACAAAAGCTTCTGCTCTCTCGAATAGCTAAGACTTCTGCCAAGGAAAATGCATAATGTATAAAAGACACTTTTTTGGATCGAAAACCCTGCTTAGTTTTCACACAGACTGGTTAGCTATTCTGGATAACAAAGCTGCGACAGAGGCAAGTAAGACAATGATAATATTGTGGGATTATATCCATCATTTTCTTTCTGAAATTCTATAAAAATTCTTTTGGGTTCTTTGTTTTCCTCTCCTCCTCACGAAGAAGAAAAAGAGAAAGCCTGCATAACTCAAAACTTTGAAACATAGGGTCCCACCTCTGTATTTTCACTGGCTGCATATGCTGTTACTGAATTACCAACATCTTAAAGTATTTCATCCTCTACCAACAGATTTCACAAACATAACAAACTGACTGGTCATTTACATAACTTCTAATGCATATTGAACTAAACTGTCTTTGAAGACAATTCTCCTGCAGGCAATGACTATAAAACAAGAAAGTAAATGTATTTATTTCTGTGGGATTTCAAAGCAGGCTGCCCAGGGAGGCTGTGGAGTCTCCTTCTCTGGAGACACTGAAAACCCACCTGGGCACGATCCTGTGCAACCTGTTCTAGGTGAACCTGCTTTGGCTTGGGAGTTGGACAGATGATCTCCACAGGTGCCTTCCAACCCCAGCCGTTCTGTGATTTCTGCCCAAGCCTTAAAGGACTACACATAAGAGTGCTGTTAAATCACATCTTTGGGAGAAACTTTTCCTACTTCACTACCTCTGGCTTACTTTAGGAAAACAATCTTCTTAAGCTTCCTTCTTTTTTTTCATGGTCATATTTATCAAACTATGTTTCTCACACAGTTTTCACACGAGCAAATCTACTAAGTCAAAAAATACTTTAGAACTTTAGGACTGAAAAGATTAACGGAGTTCAGCTGAGAAAAGGCTTCTGTTTTGCACCCCAGCTCCAGGGATGCAACTCTGCTCACACCATCTTCCGTGGAAGGTGCTTAAGATACTGTAAGACCAAGTCCTAGATGTGAATAAGTACTGAAGGGCAAGCTGTCCCTGCCAAATAGTTTTTAGCTAATTCAGAAACACCAAGGAACTCCCGTGAGAGCAAAAACAGTCAAAACACAACATCAGTGAACGGGAAATACAAGGCATATACCAAATAATTTCACATAAAATACCAAAAAGGAAATGAAAGTACTGTCAGAGAACTAAATTAAAACTTATAGAATACAGTTAGTATTGGCCAACACAATCTAAAGAAAACTGGTCAAACCAACCTGATTTTGTTATCTGAAATGCCAGGCTTGTAATGATATAGACATACATGCTTGTAGAGCATGATTTATAAAAATATACAAATATTCAGCTCCACATGCATTTAGTATTTGCTTGATACTGGATAGCACGAAGGATTGGGTGTTCCCAGTGAAATCAACTTTACATGAGCACTGAGTGCAACACCTCTGAACACATCTCATTGGTCTGAAATTTGGAAAGGTTCAAAAAGAAACAGAAAAGCAGACAAGACTGCAATCCACAGAAGTATTTAGGGCTTCAAATGAGAAGAGACACAAACTGAGAATCAATAATCGGAATTTGATTCAGACAAAATTTAAATAAGGAATGTCTAAAAGTATTTTATTTTTTTAAACAACTACAGACTGAATTGTCAGTTTAGTTTCTTAAAGCTCCCAGGATTTATTCTTTTTTTAAAATTAAGAAACCAATTGCTTTATTTACATTGGCTCTTCAGGATGAGTAAAATGTAATTACAAACCCTTCAATATTCAAACCTTTTCCAGTAAATAAGTTACGAATACATTTCTGTGGAACCCTTAAACAAGCCAGCAGTATTACACAGTTGCAGTTTCCAAGTAAGATCAAAAGTGTGTTTCACAAACCTGTATTTATGGGAATAAACCCACTCGTATTTCAGAATATTCATGTGCAGAAATTACCTTTATCTCTGCTATTTTTGATTTCCTCTGCCAATCCCACACAGTAAGCATATGCTCATTGGAGTCATCAATTACACACAAATGAGTACCAGAATCCTAAAGGAAAAAGAAAAAAAAAGTACTGACAAAGTACTATCATACCCAATTTAGAAACAGGGCAGGGCAGAGGTATTTTAAGAAATCCACAAAGGTACAAATATAAATTAACCAAGTCCTTTTAAAGTAATTACAACCTCAATATATATGGAATTTTCCTTTTTTCCTTTCTTGAAGACAGACATATTTTTGTATGTGAATGACAGATTTTTGTGTAACTGCAAAAAAAAAAAGCCATTCTTCAAATAATACTCTAGGAAAGCTTTAGAAGTATCTTATCAAGTCTTTATCCTGGTTTTGATTGTTTGTTTTTATTGCTGGGTTTTTTTTTTTGTTTGGTTTGTTGTTTTTGTTTTTTGGTGGTTTAGGTTTTTTTTTGATTGTTTGTTTGTCAGCGATTTCATGCTAGCAACAAAAAGATTTATTTTTCTATTCTATAAATACTTTGTTTTTCCTCAGGTCTCAGACGACAGACACACAGCTCCACTTGTGTTTTTTTCCTAAATGCCACCATAAAATACACACAACTATATTATCAAATTCTGCAAGCATGTCTCTTTTTTTCCTTATGGGTCATAAAGTACCAGCCATATCATCATGTAGTTGGTAAAACTGCAGCAGAGGTAACACTTTCTGAATAAAACAATGCTTACAGAGGAGGCAGAGCAGCACCTACAGTATTAAATAACTTATATTTTAAAATAATGATCAAACCACTTATTTTTAACAACTTTACAACAAAATGGTAAATATATGTCTACATGTAATTAAAGGAACAGAGAAAAAATCTTAAAACTACATTTATTCCCAGCAATGAATACTTGCACAAACCAGTTGTTTCAAGGACATTTGTAGAAAGATTTGGAGGAGACTTTAATTATCTTAAAGTTGATTCTTGCACTTCATTCTCTAAAAAATTATGAAAGTAGAGTTGGCTAAAGTTATTATTACCAAGCACTTGTCTGAGCAGTAATATGCAAATATACATGTGAATTATTAGGTGGGAAGAAACCCTGAAGACAGCATTGGCAATATACGTAGTTCTTGTGGGGGTTAATAAATTCTGTGGTAAAAACAGAAATAAATTCTGTGGTAAAAACAGTTCTACATACTGGACACAAACTGTTTCAGTCTAGTGAGCATTCATGTGAGACTGTAATAAGGTATCAAATTCAGTTTCAGCTGCAAAACAGAACCAATAAAAACTAAAATCTAGTCCTCAAAAATTCCGTTTTTCTTGGTTTTGCTTGTAAAATGACGAAATGTATTCTTATTCACGGTGAAAAGGGTCTATATCCAGGCATGTAAGTTTCATTGGTTTGTCAGAGTGACAGGAATGCCAGTACTCCTTTCACATTTTTTACCGAAACCCAAAACTGTACTATATCTAACACAGCAACATTTCAATGCCTTGACATTTCTTTCAATTGCTTTCTTTCTTTCAATTGCTAAGTGAACTGTAGCAAGAGAGTTTAAGAATTTCTTTTCAACAGGTCACCCAGAGACACTGTTGAGTCTCCATTCTTGGAGATTCCCAGAAGGCAGCTGGACCACAGCCTGAGCAGCCGGCTCTGACAGAACCTGCTGTAAGCAGGACAGTGGATGAGGTGACCTCCAGACATCCCTTCCCACCTCAGCTGCCCTGTAAATCTCTTCCTCTAATAGCAAAATACTGCAGACATTGTTTTTCTGCATTTTCTGTTTTTCACATGTATTAATTCTTCTTGATGGAATGCAGCCTGGGTTTTCAGGAGGTCTGATATGTCTGTCTTTTGGCAAAAATACAGTGGCAGCTTAAAGATTAAAATATGTGCATATTTTACAAAAAAAACCAAAAACAACTCATTTCCAAAATGAAATGAGAACTTTCTGAATGCCAAGTAGTGCACCTCCACGTGCTACCAATTTTTCTGATAAATTCTATGGGCCCAGTGACAAAGACCTCTAATTTTTTTCTGTGTAAAAGTAGAGGCAAAAAGTGAACAAGCTATTCCTCGGGAAAAAATAGTACAAGATAATATAAGGGTTTTTTTTTTTTTAGATTTCCTGTTGGTGGATAAAAACCTTCTCCAGCTGTGAAAGCAAAAAAAGTTAACCCTCCTATCAGAACTCACTAAATTTTGTCTTCACAAACCTGACTAACAAATCTGTTTTTAACACCAAAATAAAAAGAACCAAGCTCCTCACAAACAAAAGCAAACCACCAAACCCAGCGTGGACTTCAATTTCTAGTTAAGGTTTTTCTTGCCTGCTATTTATTTACCATGCTAGTTTGTTACCGCAGTTTCACATGTGCCATTTCCTGTTTTTCCAGCTAGTTTGCTGTCAGCTGCTTTTATAAAGTATACAGAAACTTCACTGACACACTTATAATACCAAAAGAGATCAGCTAGACACCCACATGCAGATTCTCCAGAGATTTCCTTCCTGTTTCCACAGGACCGGCTACATTATTTAACACACGGAGGAACCGCGCCCTTCTTACCGCTTTGGAAAAATCCAAGCAGCCCACTCCGCGCTCGAAGGTGCCGAGGCCGATCACCTGCAGCGTCGCCAGGCTCACCGAGTCCCACACTCTAACATGGGGCTGCAGGGGCTGCGTGGAAAAGCAACGGGACAAACAGGTCACCGGCGGGGAAAGCACCGCGGGCCGCGGCCGCGCTTCATTAAGCAGATGCTGCCTGAGCTACAAACTGCAGAGCAAAATGCAGGATGACCTGTGCTGGTGATGCTGCTGGTTACTGTCCTCAAAGTCAAAAGGGGAGAGTCAAGGCAATGTTGCTCTTTTTGTCTGGGCTACCAACATGGCAGTGGTGCCGTCGAGGCAGGAAAGTGGCATTTGATAGTCATGAAAATACTTTGACCAATTCAAGTAATTGAACAAATAATGGAAGAGTCATCTTGCATTTCAGACCCCAGCCCAGCCATACTATGCAACAACTGAAAATAATGATCAAACCTGAGCTTATTATATATGAATTCGGAAAAAAAGAAAAGACACAAACCCTGGTGCACTGAGCCTCTTAACCACCACCAACCACTCAATGAAAATGTTCATGGTTAAATTTCATCCAACAACTGACCCATGAACAAAGTTGGAATTAACCTGGCTTAAGGACATCATTCACCATTGAAAGTGACAATAAATCTGCAGTGATTGGAAAACAAACCAACCAGCTCTAACAAGAGTCAGAAAATGCCTGGTGGAACCCCCCCACACACATAAATTTCTTACAAAATATAAAAAATTAAGCTGAACATCTGAAAAAGAGTTATATATAACATGTTTCTACACTTTATAGCATCTTTTTTTCCCCCCTCTGTTTATAGCTTCATGAAAATAATCCATTTATTCAAATTCTGACAGAATTATGCCAAGAGCCAGAGAGGAGCATTTAAACACACTCGCTGCTCTCAAATGAGCAAGTTTATAGGAAAGCTTGGCACACCTTCCATGAATTCTCAAAGTTGGTTTCCTCTTCCATGAAGCCGTAAGACTGTACTGACCCACAGAACTGGGGATTTGCTCTCCCTTGGGAGAAGACATATTGAAAGTAATATGACAGAAATGATGTGGCCTTATAAATCAATTACAAGCTTCATGTTTGCTTGCAGATAAAGGACTTTATGAGCTTCTGCTCTTTTTAATGTAGGGTTGAGTGTTTCACTGTTACTGTCTTTTGCTAGAGATACAGACTGTTACCTGAGAAACTCAAAATATCTCAGTAAATGCAGTGCATAATATAAACTGCAGACAGAAGGTGATGATTAAAAAACCCCAAATCACTTTTTCCTGATTTTCAAAACAAGATACTACTGCTCAACAGCTCTATTACTTACCCTTCCATCTTTATCCACTCCAGCTAACTGTCCTGTTGCAATTCTAATTTTGTCTGGATGAACTGCAAGACTAAGACAGACAGAAATATGACTTGCTTTTGCTGTCATAGGTCTTCAAAACTGAGAGGTGTTTTGTAAATTTTTTTATTTGTTTCTCAACAAAAGCCCATGAAGATGCTTATGATCCTAAATCCCATTTTTAAGGAGACAACTTGAATGTTTCTCATCAGGTATTTCATTCCACACTGTACTGACTGTTTGCTGGCACACAACCAGGAGTGCCAGAACAGCCACCTCCACATGTGCTCTGACACATCTCAGGTTTGTACTACACTGGGAGTCCACTGTAACAAAATCTACATTGTCTCGTAATGAACCTCCTACTCATAGTTATGTGCCATATTTATAAACACCACAGTGTATTTTACGCCTAAACCTAGAGATGTCATGAACCTGGGGGAAAAAAGGCAGAAAAGTTGGCTGAGGGCTTGCCTGTGCACCCAGGAGTCAGGGATTACTGCAACTTGAAATGAGTTACTGATGGAATTGTACTAATGAAGTGTGGTGCACTACTAGCGGAAGTAAAAATCTGCCCTTGCCTATCACATTTTGCTTTGAAGCTGATGTGAAAAAACAGATATCAGAGAATACATCCTCTCAGTCCCTGGGATTTTTTGATCTATATTCTCAGTTGCTTTCTCTGTAAAATTACAAAGCTGAAGAAAGACATTGAAAGAATAAAGGGGGCCAGGGCAAACCTGAAGAGGTCATAATGACAGACACCAAAAAAATTTACAATTCGGTTCAACTTTCTGAATGAAAGTGAAGAACACAAAACTGGCAGCATTCCACCCACAGGAAGCAATTACACATACAGGAGAAAAGAGCTTTAGATGTCCGATTTTCTCCAGTCAGGTACTGCACAGTAAAGAGTTTATGTTCACTATTACATTTTGTGCACTAGTCTTCAAACTAACATAATAAATTCTGTAACTGCCTTTGCACCCACAATGACATTGGCTTCAATTTTCCTTCTCTAGTTGTTTTTTTTTTTTTGTTTTTTTTTTTTGCAAACATCTTTCTGGCTTCCCTGACTCTTTTTATACTTGGATGAGGCATCTTTTAAAAAATGAGAAAATGATTGCTCAGTTTTCCACCCGGTTTTCTAGCTCTCCTTTAAGACAGCACTTCTGCCATACGGCCTGTAAACAACTCATTTAGAGTTAGGCTAACAACAATTTTTAATTTCTGGGGTAACTATTTGGAGTAATTTATGCAAAGATCCTTTCTTCAGCCTGGCACTCTTAGATACGTATCCTCTTGTTTTACATTTAAACCAGACATCCTAAGCTAGCACGGGCTGCTCCAACACCATTTCTTTGTGCTGTGTTTACTACAGTGAAATCTACTGGGACTGATTAAAAAGGAAATAACTACAACTATGATGACATTACTTAGTTTGTACATATAGTAGGAGAGGAAAACAAGTATTTCTGCATTATTACCCACACACTTACACACAAATGTTGTATACTAACCATTTAACGCAGTCTGTGTGACCCAAGTAGTGCCGCTGGGTTCTCTCTTCATAGTTAAATAGTACCACCACTGAGGCTATGAAATACACAATTTCTCCGGTAGGAAGGAGGTAAACATTGGCTCGACAGTCTCTTCCACGATACCCATATCTATATATTTTTTTTTAGTCAAGGTTTTCATCATCACTGAATACCAGAAAAAAAACCAATCAACTTTTTTCTTTTTTCCTTAAAGGATTCCTGGGGAGCTCTCATGTCAGCAAATGCTTTTAAATTTTCTTCCACTGTAACTACAGCACAATTTCACTAACACAGTTTGAAAACAAAACGAAACAAAACAAACCCCATACAACTGGACTTCAGGAAACCAAATCCCTCAAGAAATGATGATCACTGATGTTAAAAATAAGATATGGTAGAAGTAAAGCAAATGCAGTATTGCAGTTTTGTAAAAATCTCCATGTGAAATTCCATTAGGCAACAGCAGGACTCGCTATTCTAATTTAACATTTTTTACAGCAATAGAGCTGTGTATCAGCAGACTGGGCAGCAGAGTATTGCTTTCATTTGGCCTTTTCGAACAATTCCTAATGCCCTACAGAAAAAGGCAAGCTTCTGCACAGCAGCTGCCAAGTTCAGGAAAGATTTCTTTAGACTGTTTAAAGAGTACTTTTTAAACAAACCAAACTCAAAAGGAATTTACACAGTGAAAAAATATTCTATCCAGATCTGACCAAAATATACAAAAGGCATGTTTTCTGTAGGAATATGCACAGCTCCTAATGATATTCAGAAGTTTTACACACTGTGACCGAGCCTTGGTTGACACAGATCAAATGTTACTACAACTTGTTATTTCTTTGGAGCAGGTGCAGTTTTCTTCCTCCAGACTATTAATGTGGCTGCCCGCCTACATTTCAGTTCCCCGGGTCACCAGGAATAATTAGCACCATAACTCAGACTTTAACATCTAACTACGTAGCCCCAGAAATATTATTTTCCTGTTATGTCCTGCCCTTTAGAGAGCTTTCCACTTCATTGCCAACTAATACACCTGCAACAGCAAGAAAAATATGGGAAACACATTAAGCAACTTTAGCTAAAGGATTCCAGCTTCAGGTCCTGGCTAATCAGGTAAATAAAAGGAAGTCAAAGGCCCATGTGGAGAAAGCTGGATGAAGATAGCCCTTTCTCATAAATGAAGGCAGGTGCAGTAGTTCAAGTTTGGGAGTATCTAAAACTGCTATCTCCTAATCTGATAGCCTGACCTCCATTCTTCATAGAAAAGGGATACCTTTCTATCAAAAATAGCACTGCACCCCCAAAAATGCCCCACTACGCTACCCCTCCTCTTTTGCAGTGCCACCGGGCCAGTGGTACACTTGCAAAATTAAACACATGCTGTAACTAAACAATAGTTCAAAGAGGGACACTGCATTCAGTTGTCAATTAAACCCCTTTAGAGTGTGGGAAACAAAACAGATTTATATCTTGCTGTCTTCCGCTCAGTATGGAAGAACACAATGGCTCCTCTGAAGCAGAGATTATTCACTGGCTTGCTAAGCAAATGATATTGAGAGAAATGCTGATACAACACAATGCTGAGGGCAGGAAAAAAGGATGCCTCTGTTTCTCCTCCATTACTATTTACTTCCCCACTGGATTTTCCTCTTTCTTCTTCTTTTAAACACTGATGGAAGTAAAAGATACCCCAGAATGGCCTTTTGTAAAAAAAAACCAAACAACAAACCAAACAACTGAACTTTCAAAAATAATGGGCTACAAACCAATGAAAATATTTTTTCTATCCTGAAGCAGCAAGAATGCTATCTTAAATACCTTCTCAGAGGAGAGAGGCAGATTTTGCTCATCTGCTGTATACAATAGGGAATGTATCAATAAGGATTTAGTAAGATTGACATCCCTGAACATTTATCCTAGAAAAGTATTAATGATGTACACAAACATGTCTTTCCACAGCAGAAGTCTTCCATGCTTAGCCAAGCTAGAGCTAAATACTTTGGCACCCACCACTGAACTCTGACATTCACGAAGCTGCAAGAAAAAAAATAAAAAATTACATTTTCTCAGTACCTTCCTTTCTTTTACCCCTCCTACAAAATACAGTACCAAAGAGTGGCTGCATTTTCTAGAAGCACATTTTTTACAAACATGCAAAGGAACCACCTGTTTTGTGGGACAAATGCTTTTGCTTTCTTCATTCTCTATGCCAGACTATCTCGAGTAAAAAAAAGAGGGGCTGCTGCTCCACAGCAGTTCCTTCCTTCTCCACACATGCAGAACAAAGCAGCAGATACAATGTAATACAATTAATGCAATAAAATTAATGCAATAATTGATTGTCTCTCTACAGAAAAAGGGGTGACGCAACTTTGATGCTTGATTTCCGCTGAATTTCAATGTTAACCTTTCCGTGAAACTGATGATTAAATCAGGGAAATTGAGAGATACCTGCCTTGATATTGTGATTATTTCTCACCAATTACAAGGACTGTTTTGTCACAACGTTCGATATGTTTAAAAACTTTAAGTTTTGGGGGTTTTTTGTTTGTTTGTTTGTTTGTTTTAACTGGCTAAAAATAGCTACTGCCCTCATGAAAAGTGATCCACCATACACCAGAATTCAGCAGGATATTTACGACTGCCTTCAATTATTCTTAGAAAGAAGAGCTCTATTGCTAAAAATAATCTCATAAAACAGAGTCTGAAATACCCTCCTGAAACTGAGCTACTATACACGGGGAGAAAGAATCTACAAAGTCACTGTCAAAAGCTGCACTGGCTGTGACCTCTGAAGCTACTAAACAAGCCAATTTTGCTATTACTAGGTATGTCAGATATGCTTTAACCAGTTCTGAAGTGCAGTAGCAAAGATTGCACTACAAAGCAGGGATACTCAAACTGAATTATTCAATTTAAATGACATCACTCAGGAACCAGACACAGTCAAGAGCTCAGACTCCCCCACGAGCTGCTTTATCTTGCCAAGCAGCTTAGGCATTTCTTCAAATGACAGTAATCTGCAAGGCAGACAGAAGCTAAGTTGAATCTATAGTACAGGGTATCAGTAGTTGAATAAACCTACAGGAAATATCGAAAAAGAAGACCCCCTCCACCTCCCAAATCAACCAATAAACCAACAAAAAACCACCCCAATATTTTGCCTGTTGTTTCCTTGCAGTTGGTCATAGTTGACCAGCATTTTCCAAAAGCGTAATAACAAAGGAAAACCCAATTATAAAAATTATGCAGAAGGCAGGAGAATTAAAAGAATTCAAAACAAAACCTATAAATGGAACTATACAATACTCAGTTGAGCTTTCAGGTGCAAAACACTGACATTAGTAAAATACTCAGTGAATCACTGTCCCCACGCCTTTTTAATAAGGTGTACTGGGTTCAGTTTGCCATCGTATTTGTGAGTTACAGCTGTCTTGAAGATTTTTTCCCCCTGCTAAACCTAGGCATAAAGCAGAAGATCTGCTGCTGCTGTATTTTCCAAACTGAAAAGCAATTTTGTGCAAATTCGTAGAGACCAGTATTTAGTCCTTATAAGTTTTACTGCCTTTTCCTCATTTTCTTCACCTTTGCATCCAAAAGATACCCTGCACTCATAAATATACTGGTCTGATTTGGGATGACATTTTCTTAAACAGATTCCAAAACATATGGACAGTCTGTTTAAACTAGACTTATTTCACTTTAATTAGACCTCAGCAGCCAACTGGTTTAACCTGAACTTAAGGTTCTTGGATATTAAATGTGTCCACACTGGGATTTGCACCTATTTAACCGAGGGTGTGATCTCATGATCAGTTTTCATCAGTCCAAACTGCTCACTGATGCTGGAAAAGTCGAGCTGATGCTCCTCCAGTATGCCAGTTCCAGCCCTTGCATGTTTGTGAGGCGAATCAAACTAACGCATCAGTCCTGCTTGAAAATTAAATTCACAAAAAAAGATTACATTTCAGCCAGATCACTGACTGACCCAATTTGCTCCACAGTCATGAGTGCCAGCATCAGCAACCAAGAGCTGTGATGGTTGGAAAATTGGGTACCACAGCTTTACAAAGCATGAATAAGAGCTCTGTTTTCCTTCCAGTCAGACTTCAATCTGAAACTTTCTTCCCGACATATGACAGTGTATCATCAACACTCTTAAAAAATCTTCCTGCTTCCAGCAACACCAGAGCATGAAACTTCAGACTATTACAACAACTCAAGTGCTGCCTAGACATGTCATTTTACTCAAGTACTAAGAAACTTACTTACACAATCACAGCTTACTGGAAAAATCTGCAGAGATGGGAGAGTGACAGGAAGACCCAAACGTGTGCAAAAGCACATCTCTTAAAATGAACTTAATGTTTGATCTAGTAAACTTGGAGAACTGTCATCACCCACACACCTACTCAGTTCTTCAAATGATAAATTTAGTGCATTTAATACAAACTAGTTTCCAAGAAATTAACCACTTCACTTTGGAGCTGAAACACAGAAACAGGCAACAGATGGCTGCTTCTGCAATCCTCACTCCATAGGAAAGGACAGCAAACTCAACATCTTCCATAATTCTAAAGCTTCCTAAAAAGGATCAGAGATTGAAAAGTAACTGCTCCTGAAGCAAAGCCTACATTAATATGGTGAGGGGCAGAGGGGGACACTTTTGAAACACTGTAACTCTCCAAAGACGTTTTCTTTTGTGCTAAATATAGATCAGTTAATAAATTAGAATTAGGGTCAACAGCAAAACAAATGAAGAAAAAGTACAGTATTTCTGTACCTATGTGGTCTGCCATTTAAAGTTGTACTATACAGGCATTACAAACCATTTACATTGTTACATTAATTTGAACATTTTTCCTCGCTTTTTAGTTTTTACCTCTTAACAGAGAAGAGACAAGACTGGTTTCTAAAAGGGAAAAATGCAAGACAAGACAAAAAGGGAACAGTGAGCAGTTATTGATATTAAGGATACACCCACTCCAGTTTTAACTTTTCAGGAGGCAGCTCTGTCCTAATATCATCATAGTTTTCTACATCAGAAGGAATGAACATTGTGATTGGTCGGCCTCGCATGAACATCTTGATATATTCTCCCTCTGTTGAAACAAAAAGGCACATTAATCATGTGGCAAGTTTACACAAGAAATAAGAACAAAAGAAACCAGTAATAAGCATAGAGATGCAAATCACACTTGTTATATAACAATTATTTTTGAAATGTGAGCTTGCTAAAGGCTTAGATTTTATTTTTTTTAAATGCAACATTAAACACACACAGAACAAGCGTTAGTTGAATTTGTGATAGAACAGACTGAGCATGTAACATTTGAGACATGCAAGTGAAGTTATAAAGGCAAAATTCAAATTCAAATCTGTAATTGAATAAATAATTATCACAGAATTACAGGATAAGGTATTTCTGGTTGAAAAGGACATGAGGAGGTCTCTAAGTCCAACCTCTGCCTGGCCATGAGGCCAGACTAGGTTCCCCAGGCTTTTGCCTAATCCAGATTTGAAAAACTCCTAGGATGGAGATGACACAGCCTCTCCTGGCACCTGACAGCACCTCAGTGGCCTTTCTGCAGAGCTTGTTCCCTGCAGCCCCTCCGTCCCCAGACTGTATTCCTGGCAAGGACTCTTCTTTCCCACAGGTGCAGGACTTGGTATTTGTCCCTGCTCAGTTCTGTGAGGTTCCTGCAGGCCCATCTCTCCAGCACAGCCACTGGCCTGCTGTCACTGCCAGCCTGCACTGTGTCACCTACCCCAGGCCATTGCTAGAGATGCTGAGCAGAGCAGGGCCAGGCCAAAATCCTGCAGACTGCATGTGTCACCTACTGGCCACCAGGCACAGCATGGCCCATAAACCATGACCCTCCGAGGCCAACTATCCAACTGGTTCTTTCCCCCACCCAGCTGCCCGCCTTTCCAAATCCTAACGGCCAAGCTAAGACACAAGGACGCTGCAGGAAAAAGCGTCAAGAGCTTTGCTGACGAATATAATCAAGAATTATGTATCATCACAAAATAATACATCAACCTGAGTTATTGAGCGTTGTATCCTGAAGAATGGGAAGAAGCAACAGCTCAGAATGACTCCAGCTCAGCTGCCTATAGCCGTGACAAAACACGTGTGGATCATGTCTGTGGGAAACTGAGCACTTCACAAGCCTTTAGGAGTTCCTTTTCAAGGAAAGTGAGCTTACCTACCACCAGGGAAAATTACAGCTCCATTTCAAAAAGCACTGATAACAAAGAGCCAACTATTTCACTAACTTTGCATCAATGAAGTAGTAACTTTTTATTACTCTTCAACTTCTTTAGTAATTAATATCCATTTTTGGTATAAACATTAACCAAAGTATTATAATATTCTGCTGTGGGTTTGGAACACCGACACTTTTTTATGAGTGGGGATTTGAAAATCATAGCAGACACAGGGAACTCAGAGTTCAAACCAAAATTTGAATAGTTGAGTAGAATGGGAGTAGAAGAACAGCTGTAAATTAGCAATATGGTATTAAGAAATCCCTAACCACATTTGACACAACTAACACTAAGATCTGAAATTAAGATTTTTAAAGAATTATTTTTGCACTTCTTTAAGAAAAAAAACATGAAACAGACTTCCCCATAATGCCCAGGGAATGCTTGGAAATATTTCCCCAATTAAGCATAAGATTAATACTCAGACTGCATGATTGTGCAATCTACGTTTGGCCTTCCCTAAAACACCTGAAATTGAAATTATGGGAAACTCAGACATATTTCCAGAGAATCATAGCTTAACAGCTCAAGTTGAACTTGGATATCTAAAAAGGCAAAAGAAACCAGGTCAATAATCGTAATAATTGAACAATTTAAAACTAACACATATATAAAGGTTTTTCTTATTTAGCATATTAATACAAGGAAAGTTGAGCCACAGAAGTCCAGTATGAAAGGAACAAATATTGAAAAGATGAAAACCAGTTGTCTCACTTCTTTCCAAGAACAAACATGGGTGCTTTGAACAAGAACCCTGTGAGTCTCTCCACTGAGAACAGTAGAAAACCTGTCTCAGATAAAATACAAAAGAACAAAGAAAATCACTCCCTGGTAGCTAAATTAGAAACAACAGTTATTTTACCAAATGTGCATTGCTTAATTGCATTGCTAAGAAAAATTAAAGACTGGGGCTGTCACTAGTTTGACATAAATGTTTAGATAATTACTCCAAACTAGTACCATGTCTCATTTATCCACCAATGTATTTCTTATAGTATGTATATTCAGAGATAAAATAACACTGGCCAAGTCCAAGAGTAATGTGTTAACAATGACCTTTCTATTAAAATCTGGCACCCCCAGTCTTATAAATTAAAGCCTGAGGGTATTTACAAAAGGCTGCTCATTGTTAAACCATAAATTCTTGATTTAACACCGAGCTTGACACTTCTGGTTCCACAAGATCAGTGCAGAATGACACCACAAATTTAGGATCAAATTTCTCATTGTTGCTTAGAACAGCGCCGACAACCTGCAACTGAAATTCTTATGGATGGAGGCAGTTGCACCTGTTGGACTCAGCAGATGAGAGAGATAAGGAATCCAAGAAGAATTCAGTGAAGTTTCCGGCAGAAAAGGCTCTCCTGGAGCTCAGGGAAAAGAATACCTACAGGGCACTCAGATACAAATTAGCTCTGTGAAACTTCCCATTAAAGAAAGAACATTTTTTTACCTTTATTAATAGTTGTATTTACCCATGATTACCTTTGAAGATACATATTTAAAACACTTGTTAGAAAGATACAGGCTAGGTAAAACTTGATTAAGCCTCTCCCTAAAGAAGAGGAAGGATTAGAGAAAGAGACAACCCACTGAAAGATTTTTCTTGTCTAAGACTCTAAAGTTCCTTTTGTTAGAATAACCTGTAGGGCAGATATAATATTAATGTAAAAGATCTTTTGAAATACTAGAGAGGATGGCAGCATATCAACACCATTCTCAAACAGCAATTAACTGCCTGAGGCCAAATCCTTGTATTTGCAACTTAAAGAAACCAGTGATTTAACTCTTTCATACTATAACTTGCTCAACTGAATGACCAAGAGCATTAGACTATGTTCCTTTCCAGCAGCCTCACTATTTTCCAGTACAAAGCAGCATGTCTAGACTTTTCTTTCCTTCTTTTGGATAAAAAGAGCCTTGGTCATGTTATGACAGCTATGTATGTAAGGGACGACACGGGAGAAAATCAAAACTTTTAAAGAGAGCAGGTAAAAAAACTCACCAAACCCCAACCAACAAAAAATCCTCAACAATTCTGGTATCTACCAGCCTGAAAACACTAGGTATGAAAGTAAAAAAATTTTATTCCATATAAAGAGATGTTCAGTCCCTGCTATCCACTGTGCAGAAGCATCTGGGAAAGGTGGGGCTGGAGTATGTGCATGGAAAGGCCAGAAGGGCATACCGTGAAGAAGCCTTGGCACTTGCTAAGGTAATTAATCTGCAACTGCAAACATCCTATAAATCCTTTCGAATATGGATCCAACCAACCGAAAAGTACAGTTGAAGCTCTGCAGGTAGCACACTCAGGTGCCACGGCACGCTACACAAAATGTAACAGCTCAAGCCCAGAGTTGCTACAAAAGGTAGCATCAAGCGGCTGCAGTGCCCTGGCTCCAGGGGCCAGCTCTCCACCGGGAACAGCTGCAGCTGCTTCTTGTGCAGCTTTGAGCTCAAATTCATAGCCCTTGCCAAACTCTGCTTGGCTCTGCAGTATTTCACCTCTGGAGCCTCAACAATCTCTTTACACAAGTGCCAGGGAACACAGGATCAGCACTCCCAATTTATGCTCCCAGGACTGGCTCAGGCTTACTAGCCTCACATCGCAGCCCTCTGGGTGTGCTGGACCTAAGCAGACTTCATGCAGGTCTTGGCTCTCCACGGGTTCCCCAGAGGATTGGGGAAATTATTAACTCGGCCCCAAAGATGCAGAAACATTTAATTTCACTAAAATGTAGCCCCAGTCAGCTTAAGTGACACAAAACATTGCTCAGAAGAAGAGACACAAAGAGAGAAGCCAGGACGTGGTGAGGGCGCACGTAACAGTGGTCTTGAGCACTGTTCAGGCACGTGGCTTTCCAAATTAATGCAAATTAATGTAATGAACTGGAGGAACATCATGGCTTGGCTCAGCTCAGTCTAGTCCAGCCTGATAGATACCCAACGTGACCCCCAGTGCCCTCTCTCTGCTTGCATCAGTGTTTTTTATTCTGCAGGGTACTGCAGCACCTGCTTTGGAGAGCAGAGCCTTGGCTGTCACTGGGAGAGACACAAACACACTCTGCTGATTTCAGAATAGCAGCCAAAAACCTCCTCCTCCTACTAGTTGTGAACTTCACAACTTCCAGGTGACAATAACACAAGGCCAGGTTGTTTTCTTTCTGTGTGTGTGACAGCATGGCTGCTCATTCCAGCACAGATCTGCCCATCTGCTACCCAGAAAGTGCACTGGGTGAGCATGAAAACAGCAATCCTCCCAGCCTTCATATTCTGAGAAAATAAAAACATCCAGCTATTTAACTCTCTTTTTGTATAATAAGGGTTTAGTCCGTCTCTACCGCACAACAAATTTTACCCTTTATGGTTATGGGTGCATGCAGTATTACAGAGGAGAACCCACCAGGGTTTTGATGAGTTAACACTCCATAAGGACTCTATCTCCATTAGAATTACTGCTGATACATCCTGGGACTGCATTTGTGTTTTCACAATAAGTGAGTGATTCAATCTTCATACAATTACGTGGCATGTTATAGCCCTTGTCCCTAACATTTAATTCTGGCAAGCACCTGTTTATAGCTAGAACACTGCTAGCAACTCCTGTATGTGTGATCTCTCACCAGGAATAATTTAATTTTGTTTTATACTACTCCAGCCTCAGGAACATCTAGGTCTGATTGTATTAAAATCTCAGCTTCCAACTCTACCAGTCTGGCCTCCCAGCTTCGTGTCATCAGTGAAATTTCAGTGCTTCTACTTTCCTGTGTTAAGTTCATTAGTGTAAACACTAAGCCAAATAGGTCCCAGCAGGCTGGAGGCAGATGTTAGCAACCAAAGTATCTACAGCATGTTCTTTGGAAGTTTACAGCCTGACAGAGAAGAAAGGAATAAATACGTTGGTGAAAGAAGGTGCTGCTAGTGAGAGGGAACTCCAGAAGCCTGGCTGACCTGCAAGGAAACGTGTGCATCTTCTGACAGTCACTGTAAGGCAGCGTAGTTACCTTGCGTGCAAGGAACCTTTTGATAAGGCATGGCAACCCAGGACTAAAACTAGGGGCAAATAAAAAGTTGTAGACAAATAGTGGACTGACTGAAAGTTTACTGCAAAGCCTCCCTGTACCAAGAGCAGATTCCTGTTAACATGAATAAGCTTTTAATCAGGCACTATGAAAAAAACCAAAAAGATGAAGAAATAAGGAAAAGCTCAGTAACATTAAAATTCAACTCCCAACAATTTCTATTAATTCATCTTTGGAAGAAAGTTTAAAACCCAGCAATTCAGAGAAAGCAAGCTGGAAGGTAAGGCCAATGAAAAACCCTGCAGGTGATAACAGAGAGCAAAGATATGGTAATACAAACCATCTGAAAGGCTGAAATTAGTGCTTCCATGAAGCCAGCCCAGAAAGACTCATGCAATGGCACTTAGGAAATTTATTACTTTCTATGAATCATATTCTTAGGGGAATATGAAAGGCTTACGAAGGAAAATAATAAAAATAATAGGAAAGGAGGGGAAAAAAGATCAAAGAAGTCTTTGTAGATTAACTCAGAAGTATCTAGAGCAAAAAGCAATTCAGAAGACATGAAAGCTACTATTCAGATACTTCAGAAATTTGAAGACAGTGACACTACAAAACCGAAATCCTCCTGTTTTCCAAAAAACATGCTGCAAAAAGAAATCATCAAGTAGTTTTGTAGAAGCATGTGAGAAACCTTCACCCTCAATTAATGATTTCTTCAACAAAACCGGACAAAATATTAGAAGAATGTATTTTACATTACACTATTCCTCATTAGATAAGACACTGAGGTAGCCCCACAAGTCTGTGCTGTAATTAATTGCTCTTCAGCTAGCGAGTGTATACATAATGGGATGTCTAATGAGCATACAGTAGATTATATATATACATACACACCCATACACAAGGTTAGTTCTAAAGGAATTATTACAGTAATTTTGCAAATTATGACTATTTTTCAGCAGGACCCACCCCATCTAGTTTGAAAGATCAACATGGACCAATACATTAAAACCCCAGCTCAGTTCTATTTGTGTGTAGCAGCACCCCAAGGTGATTTACAAGCAAATGAAAAACCCCAAAAGACTCCAACTAGCTTGGCCAAGCAGAACACTCTAGTCATATACAATAAACTACCACATCCAGGGTACATTTATTAATCTGTCTGCACCTTCTAGTTGCTTGACCAGTGAAGTTATGCTTTTTAATACTACAAACAGCTTCTTTCCCACAAGCTTTCTGCTTTCAGGCCTGTGTCCAAGAACTCTGCAGGACCACTAACCTGAGGGACAAGAGCTCAGAAGCCTGTTTCTAATTTAAACCAGTGCTAACAGCACAGAGACGAATAACCAAATTCAGCCACCAAGGCCAGAGTGCTACATTCAACCTTACAGTGGAATTAAAATGTGGCTGCAGGTCTGCCATCTCTCACCCCAAGATACCATGTGCCAATGCATGCTGAACCTGACAAACAGACACGCACTGCTGTTATTGAGCCCTGGTGCAATGCCAACCAAACAGCCAAATTCAACAGATGAGATGAAAGACTTGCCTTGATTTGAAATGATTTTTCAGCTTTGCCTTGAAATTTCTTAACAGATCTTTGGTTATTAATTTTACATAATCTGATAAGTAAACTTTGCTTTTTCATTTATTGGGTGACATTAAGAATCTAGGTATTAACAACAGTTACCATTAGCACTGAAATAATTGAAGATTAATATTAAACTCTAGCTTTTTATAAAAAAAAGAAAACCAAAGACTCAAAAAGGAATACTGGACACAAACAAGTTCAGTAAGAATCCATATAAATGCTTCCTGCTTAATAAAATCCAGACTTCACCAAGAAGCAATGACAAAAACTCTCAAGTACACAATTTTGTTTTGTGACAGTACTGATGGTTTTTAATCATGTGCACTGTGCCTGAACACGAGCAAGAATCCCAGTAATGACTGACAGGGTCTCCATTTGCTCTCAGGTACAGGAGCACCTTCAACAACCATCTGATACAAAATCTCTGTCTGATGAGAAAGCGATCTGAGGCAGCCACTGAATTTTGCACTCTCAGCAGACAGCACACATTGTCAGCAGGGTACATTTTTTCCACTGTGTGCTCCACAATTGCTCTGTCCACGAAGCTAAAACTACAGCACAGTTAAACTAACAGAAGAAAATGTACTGGAAACTAATAAAGCACAATTTAAAAAAAATCCAAAACCCAAAAAAACTTAGGAATGCAGTGAATGTTTTTCATTAATTCTTTCACATATGGTTTTTATTGCCATCCAAAAAGTTTGTCTCTTATTATTTTATAATAAGTGAACAAGTGATTCATATATGGAGCTGCTATCACTGAAAAACAAACTCAAACATACAATCTCAGTGAAATAAATTACCTTTTATCTTAAAATAAGCCAGGTCTTTAACTTCTGGGTATAAAAATACGAATGCCTTATGATTAATACTTTAAAAATGTTCCTGCTGAAGTGAGAAGCAAAGATGGCTTTTATAGGCAATTATAAACACCTGCTGGTAAAGAATTTAAAAGAATAACTTTAGTTAGGGTCCTTTTAAGGCTGTAGTAAGCACCTGTTCATTCCACCCATAGCTTTACTGGATTTTCACAAAATTTTAGTACTGGATTTTATTGTAAAAAGGCTGGTGAGGTTTACAAGGACAAACAAACAAACTGACCCTACAACCTCGGCTTCAGCACATGCCCAGAAGCATAAAGCTCAGGACTAACCTTATGTGAAGTGTATGCAATTCAACCTGAGCGGGAGAGATCAGGGCACTGAGGGAACAAAACTGGGTACTGAGAAGGTACGTGATGAGCACTGCAACACCTGTGGCTTAGGCATGGACATAAAGAGAAGAAAATCAAGTGGCTGCCCACGAGGCAGCTGCAGGCTGTGGCTCCCCATGCTGCTGCTGCTGCTCCTGGCAGGAGAAGAGAATTGCCTAGGTCTTGCTGACACTTACATGCAACACTCTCTGGGGGACTCCACACCAAACCAAAGCCAATTCCGACACCACAGCTAATGCCTCTCACTGCTGAAGCTCATCTAAGACCCTCACTTGCTCCTCAAGTCTTTCACTTTAATAGCTAGTACCAACACCAACAGAAGCCACAATGAATCTACACAGACTATCACAAGACAGATATTACTGCAGTAATTTCTGCTGCTAGAAAAAAACAGATTCCAAGAACTAAGCATGCAAAAATGTATTCATCAATATTTTGTGGTACTATACTATACCAACATTTTCAAAGCTGTTTCTTTATTAGCTGAATTAAAAAGAAGAAACAAACTGATTCCAGGATATTCAAAGCAACACAAAATTGCCATCTTTCATCCCATTATCCCATGTAAACACCTTCTGCTATGAAAATTTGCAATTTCACAGTGATTCCAAACTTATTTTATATGTGTATAGAGACACTGACATATTTTTAATGCAGATTTGCTTTGAAGCCTGACAGTTTGCATGCCAGCAGTCTTCCCAAGAGCCTCCTTCACAGAACTTCTAGGTCCAGGAAACACATGGACACAATCCTTACGGGAGGTGAGTGCTGGGGGCATATACCGTGTTTTACACACAGCTCAGTGAGACGAGCAGCTCAGGGGAGCTGCTGTAACTTAATTAACATCGGGCTAGAGACTGCTCACCCCTAGAGGCAAAGGCTGGCAAAGCCACAAAGGAGTCTTAAAGCAGCTGTAACTTTTTGCGCCTTTGCATTCCAGAACAGGAAAGTTGTGTACAAACACCACGAGGAAGGACAACTCATCATCCTACCCCATCTAAGACAACACTGTAGAAGTCCACAGGATTTACCTCAGAACCCTTATGCTAACTGTCTGTGCAACTCTTCAGCTTCCTGACCAGTTGGGTCAAGGTGCCAACTGGAAATTAGTTTACTTATGTGGCAACTGTCAAGTACAAAACAGGCTGAAGTCACCTGCCCTGACAGAGAAGTGACAAAGCATTGCTAAGCTTATACTGGAAAGGATGGGTGAACCTGCTGCAACAACAGTAACTTACAGTTTTTTCTGTGGCAGTAAACAACTCAGAAGCTAATACAGTCTCACACACACAGACACACTCTAAAACTTGTCAAAAATACATCCAATGGCTCATATTAAAGAAAAAAATCTTTACATCTTTTAACTGCAACTGCATCCATGTTAGAGACAGAATTATGTTTGGCCACTGCACGTGTTTAAAATGGAACAAATGCATTTTCTATGACAAGGCTTTCCCTCCACCTCCCATATACGCGGGGCCCTGTTGTCTGCATCATGTTTCTCTTTCATTCCAGTTAGGCTCAGGACCGACTATGGCATGACGCACTTGGAAGGTGCCCATTCATCACATCCTCTGCACAGTAACACAGTAGACAGCAGGGAACACATCGAGGCCACTGAAGTTACAGCTACCAGAACGAGAGAACTTCAGGATGGTCCAGTCCATTTTGGGCAGAACATGCAGAGTTGTAGAAACACGTTGGAAGGAAATAATTAGTACTGAAGGTATTTTAGCTATACGCAACTTGGTTTTGCGAAAAGCTGTTTTTACTAGAAAAGGTATTTTTAATATAACAGTTTTATTCAAAACCTTGCAAAGCTAAATAGCAGCTGGTCTGGCCCCTACTGACTAGCTTTCCTTTTACAGCAACCATTGCTGGACATATGTATGTTCCACAGCTGGTGTTAAGCACCGTGGCGTAATGAAACATTTCTTCTTTGTTCTTGACACTTATTCATTCTCTTTCATACATCTTGTCTCTGAAGATGCTTTTGGTAAGCATCAGTTCAGAATATTTTTATACCTGTAATTTCTCTGTGAACTAGAAAAAGATAAAGCAATTGGATTCAAGTTGATTTTTGCTTTCATTCTAACAATTCATATATTAACTTCCAAAAAATGTGAAGGTTTTTTTTTTCTTTTTTGGAGACCAAAAGCAATCAAATTGTGAATAATGTAAACTTGCTGACAGCACAGAATCTGAAGACTACAGATTTGTTAATTAGCAGCAAAAAAGCATGAGACAAAACCCTTGTACATAGATCTGTTGTGTACAGCATGCACTCGGGTTACATGCTTTAGTTTTGAAACTGCATGCTTCAGTACAGTTTGCAGGACATCAAAGCAGAGTAGTTTTGCAACACCAGAAGTGGACTTCTTTTGTTATCACATCCCACCATGTTCAGATAGATGGCTCTTTTTCCTGACTGAACAAGCCAGCAGCAGCAGGTAGCCACAGAACGCAAGATTCATTGGTGCAAAGACGTACACTTCAGAAGAGACTCATTTTTCATTTCAGGAGACTACTAAAACCTCCAGTCTCTGTTCTTGTCTAATCAGCATTTATATGTTGTAATATTGGCAAGACAGAAAGCTGAGATAAAACAAATCTTTTAGTTGGCAGTTCTTAATACTGATGTCTTAGGCAACAATGCAAGACTTCTATCTGAACACATATTCCTCTCTGAGGAAATTATGTGCATCGTAATTTAACTGTCCCCAAATAGTCTCCATACAGATTGCACTGCGCATATGCATAGAAATTTCCGTAAGAAGAGAGTTGAAATATTAGAAGAATATGCACTGACGCTCTTTGATGGTGAAAAGCCAAATAAAAGATTTGTGTGAGTGCTAAATTAGAAGAAAGCAACCAAAGGGCATAGCTTAATTCTTACCTTGGCTGTTTTTTTCACGAGTTGACATTTTTGCTGGTTATGGGACAGAAATAAAATATCTTAAAACTATTTCTAAAGTCTCACTCACACCTGCTTGGATGAAGACTGGCACATAGGTCAAAACTTTAGATTTTTTGCTTTCATAACCTCACTCTATGCACATACACAGACATAGTAATTTTAAAAAAGGGGTTTGTTCCACATAAGTAAATCAAATCCTCCCACCACCCACCTACCAAAATTTTCTGTACTTACTAAAGATCCAATCTGATGAGGTATTTCTCCATAATTTCAAAGATTTATATACATGTCTGGAGTAACTTTTTGCCAAATGAATTCTTGGAGTTGATTAAAGCCATTTTACCTCTAAATCCCTTTTTCATAAGCATATGTCCCAATGTATTCATTTACAGGAAATACTATTCAGTCAAAACCAAGTATTTTCAACTTCATCCAATATTTAAAAATAAATGTTTTTATTTACCTTGGCTGACAATGACATCTTTGTGCCTGTGGAAAAATTCGAAATATTATCATTAATAATATGCAAAATGCTTATCAAGGCAATACCATCTAGTTTTTACCCATCATTGCATTTAGCAATCTCATCAGATTCTGTGTACAGTGTAACAGTAGTATAGAATGATCAACAGCTAATTTTGATCATTGTAGTGCATTTTTACTCATATTATTCCATGCAGTTCACTGTATCTTTCATGTAACTTGAAGTCTTTGGCCCTATGGCAAGGGCTTCTCAGAATTACTCTGATAATTACAAAATACAAAAAGCTTTTAAAAATAAATTATGGAGGGCATGTTCCTTGTGCACGGAAAATTCCATTTTGAGAGTGAGAACTTGCAGTAACCAAATGTTTTAAGCTGCCAAACATCCTCAGGCCTGCATGCAAAGCATTTAACACCTGTCAAAATAAGCTGTCAGCATACAACAGCACAAATTTTTCTAGGAATTAACTCTATTGGACACATGGATTAAATGTAAGCAAGCTGCAGTTTCATTTAAACCAGATCTGTACAGCATTACTGGACGTGCAACACAAAGTCTTCAACAGAGTGTAGTTGAGACATCTCTCCTTACCAGAGCCAGAAACAAATTACTCACAAAAAACCTCAGTATTTTTTTTTGTGAAGAGGGAAGAAATACTAATTTCCAGCATCAGACCTACTTCTTAATAGAATAACACTCCTTGATAGGAGAATGTATTGCATAAAACACCCTCTTGAATTCATTTGAAATTCAGCAGAAAGGTATGAGTGGCGTCCAGTATTTTTAGCTGGATGGAGGTCAAATTTTTGTAACAGTGACAAAGGGTCAAGCATATGCATGAGGAAAGTCATCTCTGGCTGTTGGTGGAATCACCCTTTACCACAATGCCAAATGAAAAATTTAAAGCGGATTCCCAGTCTTGCCTGAAAACCACTGAATGATGGGCTGCCGTGGGAACCCTCTTACTTCTTACGGCTTTATCAGACTGATTTACAGCTCAGTGCTGACTTAAAGACTGAGCTGCGCAAACAAAGTTCATATCCTGGGCTGATAGTGCAAAACATATGTAAAACATTTCTGTCCTGGGGCCCACATCAGGGGCTGAATTCTATTCCCTTGCACAAGACTCCCATAGCTTCAAGCAGATGAGGCCAACGTTTCTAATTGGGAATTAAATAAAATAAATTCAATATAACAATACGCCTTTGCACAATACCAACCAGTTCTTATGGAAATGTGGCACACAGAATGTAAGAAATTATTATTAATGTGTCCTTGTATGCAAACAGTGCCTCTGTTACGAACCTGAGCAAAAGAACAAGGTGCACAACAATACAACACCCACTCTTCAAGCAGGTGATAGTCTACAATTCATGTTTGAAGCTTTGTTTTTGCCAAATATAGTTAAGATACAACAGCTTCAAGTTATGAACAGACAACTTTCTCTAACAATATTAAAACTAATCATTTCTTGTCCACACTTTCATTAGATACCTGACTTTTTCTACATTAGAGACTGTAGAAGGGCAACTTTTAAGGTCTCTCAGAAATAAGCAGAATCATAGAAAATGAAATAAAATACCCCTATTTTGACCATGTATGAACCAATATATAAAGTGTCAATAAGAGTAAAATTTATTTTTTATTTTTAGCAAATTTGAAATACATATCACACTGTGAAAGGTATTTTAGCAGCATAGCAAAAACCCCAGCAAAAAAAATCAAGGCAGAGGGTTTTGTCATTCAAAAATACTATCCAGCAGTACCATGCTATAATCTAAATTGCCAAAGAGCTTTTAAATTCCAACAGTGAAAAACAATTATAAAAGGAAAGGAAATACTTGCAAAATATGTAATGCCTAAATCCCTCACACACAGCACTCCACTGCTCTGCAGAACTCTTCAGGCTAAGCAAAAGCTCTCAGTAAATGTGCCGATATCCACACCCAAGATTAGTTTGTTTTTGTTCTTCCCATTCCTAGGGAAGAAGGAATGCACTTGCACCACTCTTGACTATGTATCTGACAGTCTTATATGCAAGCTAAGGAGAACACTACAGACATAATCATAAAAAACCTGGCAATTACTCTGAAAGGTCTGAAGTGCTTTATTTGTCAGAATGGGAGGGGTTTTCAGGTACTTCTGCCTTGGACCAGCTAAGGGCTATTTGAATGAAGATTAATGAGCAGATCTAGGAATCTGCAGACAACATCAAGCTGGAAGAAGCTGCCAGCACACTGGGGGGATATTGGCAAATAGGAGAGGGGTCAGTCAAAAAATCAACACAACAGTTCCAGAAAAATTTCAGCAAAGTCAAAAAGAGAAACGAAGTGTGTGAATGCAAAGTGGGAAGCCCAACTGGCAGAGAGTTCTGAGGTCAAGAGTGGGTCACAATAGGCGTCAACAATGTGGGGTTTACAGCAAAAAGCAAATTCTTGCCCCTGTGCTGACAGGGGCAGGAGTAACCACTCTGAGCTGTTCACCTCCAGAGGCCTTCACTGGAGACCACAAACAAAGAAAACCTGCTGCTGAGGAAAGGGATGAGAGGAGTGGTTGGCTACAGCACATCACCTGCTGAAGGTGACACTGAAAAGAAGATCCCAGCCTATTGTCTAGAACCTGCACCCAGGAACCTGTTAAATAGTTAAATTGAGAGACCTATCTGAAATCATAAAAGTAGATTCCTCCGATTACAGTCTACTTTGGAAACAGATCCTATGTGAAATCCAAAAACTGACTCCAAGGAAATACACTTGCATTTTCAAATCAGCTTCAATTAGGATAAAAAAACAGTTGGAAGTTTCACATCACTGGCATTAAGTCATAAAATGTCGTAATTCTGGTAATCCAAACAGGCAACATGAAAACATATTTAGACAAGAATTACTTTATAATAATCTTAAAATTCCATGGGCACCTGGAGCACCAAACTGGCAGGTTATCTAAGCACTCACAGTAAAAGCAAAGACGCAAAAGGTCCTGGCATATACACCTGCAAGTTCACTAGAATTGTGTGATTTCACAGTATTTTTGACTCTAAAGTTCGCTTGCGTTTATGATCCAAACCAATACATACTTGTCTGCATTCTTTGCCACTTTTGATATTAATTTAGATGTCGATGCTACTCTCATCAGCTTGTTACGACTGTCATCTGAACTCTCCCAAGCACTGTGAGGTTTTTCAACAGTCAAGGATTTCTTTATGCTAGAAGAAACAAAAAAATATTTTACAATTACAAGATAATAATGTAACAATAACTGGAACTCGTACGCAAATGGACAAATCAAGCAGCAGGAGACAAAAGCAGAGCTAGATCTTCCTTCAAGCTGCAGCATGAAACAGGGAAAAAAGATTAGTCAAAAAGTTCTAACTGGATGAATGAAAACAATTGAGCAAGACAAATGCCACATGTTTTATCTATTCTTTTCCATTTCCAAATGCTCTTACATAAAGACTTGAATAAAATGACTCTATTTTTCATTACTACATCACTAACAAATTACAATACTGGAAAAAATCAGGCTAAGTATATAAGCCTTAAAGAATAAACTATATTTAAAAAATCAATTAAGTAGATAACAATGTAATTTTTTTTTCCCTGATTAACTGTTCACCAGCTTTAGCACATTGACTTCTGAGGCAGAACAGTTCTATCAGATTACAGTTTCATATGGAAGCTTTGCAGTCAGCATATACTAAATCACAATAATGTCTTTAATCTTTTTGAACCAAATGTCTGCAAACCTCTTGCATGAGCTAAGTTCGGCCTGATACTACAGACAATTAAATCATGAATCCTGATATAATTTTTCAGCAATCTTATTGCAGCCAATTTACACTAATGGGAACTTGTAAATTTTGCAGTCACTAGTTTTAGCAATTTCACATATGCCTTAATAATGGTATACATGTTCAAAAAGTCATCTAACCCAAATTATCCTTCAACCAGCTGATTTAGAGTTTGCACATGTCCTGCTAATAGTATCACACTTCATCCCGTCAGAAATGCTTTTTGCAGGAGTTAAGTCCTGAAATGCAACCTTAGAAATGGCAAGCTCCTTCCGCAGCACCTCAAGAGGCTCAAAGGTCCTGCGACAAACAAGTTAATCAAATCAAGTTAAACCCTTAGGAGACTAAAAAAGGCATTTATTTTTTCCCCACACTGCAAAAGATTAGTAAGCAAGACTTCAGACATCTTTACAGGGAGATACCAGGCAAGAGAACAACAGGCCGCAAGTTCAGCTTCAGACAACTTACAGGTTTGTGCAAGACATGGAGACAGAGCCTTTATGGAGTGTTATAACATGCACCAGTCAAGTGGAAGTTTAAATATTTATTAGAGCTGTGAATTCAAGCAATGCAAGACAACAATCCTGTGAACTACAGTAAATTTCAGAATAAAAAAATTTATTTTAGTTTTGTTTCAGTCTCTAAATGCCAGAGAGTAAAAAATAATTTTACACCTTCCAAAACGGTGAGGTGACAATGAATAAAAAAAAAATCAAAAAGAAACCATGCCAAGTGATCTGCACAGTTTTGAAACTCAGAAGATATCACTCAAATCTTAAAATCCATTTTCTTGACTTTAAAAAGCAATCTAGTACCTCTAAAATGTACCTTCCCCCCCACAAAAAAAAGAGTGGGAACTTAAGAGGCAATCCTAAATAAATTTCTGCATTTACTCAAGTCAAGCAGTCCTATGACTGGGTGTAAACTGGGTATCTGGGTGTAAAACCAGAAATTCATTCATGTAAAGAATCAAAGTGAGCCATCCTGCAACCTAGCAGGAATTTAAAAGCGAAGGGCCATGAAATAAAAAACACCAACAAAAACAAAACTGCAGTCACTTTATAGAATAATTTGAGAGTAAAATTTACATAACCAAGGGTTGCAATGATACTAGTATTTAAAAAAGACTGTTATGAGATGTAATAAATGGCCATGTGGAAAATACACTCCATAATTCAGCTACGTCAGACAAAATCTATGAAGTGTATTAGAGAAGGATCAAGTCAGAGTGATCACTAAATATTTTAGAACCATGGCTTATTAGAGGTACTCTATTGTATTAAGATTTTAATCTGAGAACAAAAAACCTCTGTAATCTTAAAAATGTATTCAAAGAAAAACAAGCATTTTTTTGTATTTGTTCTGCTGCAATGCATACTGAATGCATCTTCTCTAGCATAAAAATCATCAAACCTTAACTTGATCATGAGATTAGAACTATTTCACATGACTTGTTGTCAAATATGAACTCAGTATCATTACAGTAATTTTCTAGTTCTGTACTGTGGTACTGTGAAAACCTTTTAGCTGGAGCAGAACTCTTGCTTTCTGGAGTTTGCCTGTGTGTTTGGAGAGTCTGTGAGGAGGGCTGGGGAGAAGGTGACGCTTGAGTTTGTGCACTTTGATCATTAGAATGAGAGTCCTCTTTTTTTTCCTTTTGTCCTGGAGGTTTTTCCTTCTTTTTTTCTGTACCGCTGTAAAATAAAGTGTAACATAAGGAGGGAAAAAAGAGAACAAGCAAATAAATTAGCAAGGTGGGAGAAAATGTCCTCTGTGAAAAGACCGGAGAAGCATTTAACAACTTACTATCAACAAACAGTAAAAACAATCACCAAAAGAACACTTTGATTATTTACTCAATCTCTTCATGTTAGCATTTTGCTGAAATAAGGTTTATCTACTATCTCCAACAATAAAGAACAGTCAGGGAGACATGGAAGATTATTTACATATTTCAGTTGTACTACATTAACTATGATTTTAAAATGAATACAACTTTGATTTGAGTGTGTCCTTCATTCACGGGTTCTCCTGCAGCATTCAAAGCTGGCACAAACTGATGCTCCACAAGTCTGCCATCCCTCAGGAAAAAAACATCCTCTGCTTCAGAGCTCACTGACCACCTCGTCATACTGCCAGCCAAGGCTTAGAGCAAGTGAAAGGCAGGACTGTGACTTGTGTTGTCTCCCATTAGGGTAAGTCCACCATGAAATTGTATTTGTGGACGTACATGCTACTTATCCTTGAGCTGCCACCAAAACCCTGGAATGCTGGTGCTGTTCCCTGAGCTCTCCCTGGCTGCACCACAGTTCGAAGGAAATCATCCCAGAAAACTCATGGCTATTTTCATCTGTAGTTCAGTAATATCAGATTGTCTCACCACTTCTTTAATGCCTTCAGCCATGACAGCTAAGAACACACCTTTATTTTCATAGTGCTGTATTTATTAGGTTAATATTTGAAACAGATTTAAATACATGCCATTAGCAATCTTAAATCTATTAAGAACCAAACCAAAGGTTCACTAGGTAAACAGAAAGATTAATTAAAAGGCTCTTCTATGAAGTTACATACTTTGTAATATACTGAATCACACAAACAATACCGGGACCTGAAAGAGAAGAGTACTCTCAAGTACATGGTCTATTTCTTTTTCAAGGTAAAAAATTTAAATCTTCCAGGATAGATATCTCAGTGACGAAATAAAGCAAGATACAAACACCAGCTAAAAATGTAATAGAAAGATTTTTCTCTCAGGGTCAAAGTAACCTGCAAAGTAAAAAACAAAGTCTTTCTGAACATGAGAATCCAGATTTCTGTACCCTCACAACAACTTCCCCCGCCTTGAATTCTTAATTATCTGTATTTTCATTTACCTTTTTCCAAAACACAAAGAAAACAGTAAAGAAACACTCAAAATAAATTAATAAAAATGGGTGCCCAATTTTGACATATCATTCTAAGATCCTCTTTTTGCTTCTTTTGTTATTTCAGTTCAAGTGTATCATCCACCACTGAGACAAAGCTCCCAACACCTACACGAGTTCAACTTTTTCACCTGCTTCTGGAGAAGAAAAGCACTGAAAAACAGGTCAAAACATGAATAGGAAACCCAGACACATTTGTAAAGACCACTCGGGATTTCTACTGTAAAACACACTAACTAGTTTAAAATGTCAATAAAATCCATCAGAGTGATGTTTTCAAAAAAAACAGATGAAAACAAAAAAAGAGCTTTCACATTTCTTGAGGGCATATATATATAATCATAGAGAACAAAGCTTGGAGAACTGTGGGGTTTTGATTAATAATTTATAGCCAAAAGTCCTTAATTAACTGGTAGCATAGAAATTTATTATTTTTTTTTTATCAGAAAACTTAGTTTGCATTGTTGGATGCAAAGCACACTACACTTAATCTTTCTGCAGTCAGTTGCAAGAAATGCGGTATCGTGAAATAAATTCTTGGAATCTCTTTTCAGTGAAGAAAACAGAAGTCCTCTCTATTCCTACTATGACAGGTACACTCACCACTTTTTGTAATGCCCTATTTAGAATTACACATCAGCAATTCTGCAAGTCATCTCTGCACTCCCTCAGCAGGCTCAGGTGAATGCCACCTGCTGAGGGCAGTGTATCATCTAATTTATCAGTTCAGTCTCATATTCTCTGTGTTCCTACCCAAACTCCTTTAGCTTATCTGATCCATCTCCTAGTAACCACAGGTTCAGTGTAGGAATTTCTTCCCTGAGCTTGTCAGCTATGGATTATCCATTTCACTTCTTTGCCATTAGGTTCACTCCTTAACTTCTTTGTTCGGCCATGAGAATCTCTGGACCACTCTGGTTTCACTCTGGGTTGCAGCACAAGGCATGCCTTGGATTCCAAAAATGTGCTTTTATCTACCACCAGGTTGCAAGTAGACTTCTTTTTTTGACTGCCATTTTAATTTGGAAGGAAATCACGTAGCTATGTGGCAGTCTGAGTACCGAACATCTTTGTTCTGAATTTATTTGGTTTGCTCACTTCTGCTAAAATCTTCAGCTTAATTGTATTATGACTGGCTAGTACAGAGTGGCTCTTCCACTAATACCTCCTCTAGTAGGTCTTGTGTAACTGCTGAAACCAAATCAAAACCAGCATCTTTTCCTGTGGGTTTCTAAAGACTAGTTGTTCTGGGAAGCAGTCATTTAATGCATCCAAAAATTCTTTCCAAAACCCAAATTGATGAGGCATTTCTTCAGTCTACAAGTGAGTAGCTGAGAGCTATTACTATCTGTCCCAATTTTGCAGCTTCTCTAATTTCACTTAGTACAACGTTTCATCCTTTGGACACACACTGGCATCTACTGCGGATGGTGGATGGTCACTCTGAAACATCATGGCTATTGTTATTAGATGCTGTTTTCAGAAGAATGTTTAGTCCTAAGGAAAATGATCAAACCGGTCTCTGACAGTCATTGGTTGGTTTTTGTTTGTTGGTTTGTTTGCACAAAGTACAAACCTGTTTCCAGTCCAGACTACAGGGTTGAAATTTTCTCAACATATCCATGACTTCATCTCTCTTAATGGGACATCATCTACCTGCTGTTCAGGGAACATTCCTAGGCTCTGATTTTAGTGATTGCTGGTATTTTAGCATGCCATTGTTGAAATGAGACATCCTGCTGCTGTGGAGCTACCGAGGCAGCTGATCATTTCCATGATCTCAATGTTCAGGTTCGTAAAACAAGATTTAACAGCCCAGGAAATGAAACTGCTCATTCATAGAAGAAATTCACACACTAAGCTCCAACACCAGTGACAGTTTGGACACAAGTAGGCCTTCTGTTACTTTTGCTAGATGTATGGCTGAATACAGCTAGAGCACAAAAAGCCCTAGGCAGGCTACAGGGTCTGTTTAGAACCTAAGGTTACTTCTCTATCAACAGATAATCATGTCCAGCTGCTGTACCAGCTCAAGCTTCAGCCTGAAGAAAGGCCTGGATATGCAGGGGTGAAACATTTCAGTCTCCTTTGGCCTCCCCTCCTTTTCACCACGACAAGTGTTAGAAATAAACATGGTTACCTTACCTTTCTAAGGAGATGGAACTACTATTGAAATTTACTTACCTTTCCTTTCACCTTTCTTGAGCCGGTAATTTTACAAAAGTGCAAGTTTGTTTCTTCCAAATACCAAACAAATTTAAGGAATAAAGACATGACAGTGAAAGGAACTCCTGGAAACAGAACCTTCCTAGGTCTTTCTAAAACACGTTTTGATGAAGGGAGTCACGTGTCTTCAGCTGCACTGGAAGTGCCAATACCTCTCCTGGACAGTTATTTGGGGTCTCAGGGAGAGTTGCCCTCTACATATGAAGGTTTTCTCTTTTGGCCTATCCAGGTCTCCTTTTAAAGACCTTAACTCAGATGAAAGGGATGCCGGCCACTCCACTCTGCGCTTCTTATGTAGTCAAGTGTTGAGCAGCCAATGAATCAAGCAGGTGATTCAGCACAAATGCAAGCTGAACACCACGGGAACCGGACTGGCTCTCATCAAAGTGCCAAAAGCCACAGGGGTAAGATTAATGGAAAAGTGCTAACTAAGAAATACCTTCCTGCAGGAATGTCTTTTGTCCCTGTGCCTGTTGCACGAGCAGATAGAGATATATGCTGATCACGATCTGATTTATTGTAGAAAGGTAAATGTAAGAATTCAGTAAAAAGAAAGACATGCAATGCTACACAGTGGAGAAGAGCTAAGAGTGGGGCACTACTCTTGCTTTTCAAATTCCAAAGGGCACTAAAGCTTCTTCTGGTTTGTTCTCATACGGTTTATATTTGCTTGCAGCATTTTTATTCCCTGAAGTATATAGTTTCCCTGTCTTGCTGTACAGCACAGTATTTACATCCACACTAGAAGATAAACCAGCCACTGGAGCTACCAGAGTACTCTACGGAGGCCAAGAATTTGTTCACATAACTTACCACAGTTACACATTAGAGTATTCTCTGCCCCGTGCCTATATCTGGCAGCCTGTTCTTCACAACAAACAAGAATAGGTACAAAACCTACTGCTGAAGAAGCCATGCACTCACTGTCTAACAGACCCACAGAAAAAAGCAATTAAGCAAACGCTTTGTTTACTGTATGAAGCTGAAAGTATTACATGGAGGAAAACCACTACTGTTTGGTTCTTAGCTCATTTAACTTACAACTTATTCAAGCAATGTTATCTCTCCACATTTGAGATCTGATACAGATATTCTTCATAAGGACTAAGCAGCCATATTTTGGGTTAGATTTTCTATGCAAAAATGTAAACTTTTATCTTACACAATTTACTATTGTCTCATCGCTATTTCGCTATTGCGTACTATTTGCACTTCAAACAATGAAGTCAGTTTTGCTCTTTAATTTCCTTGAGGGAAGGAAGGAGGGGGGACAAAAAAAACCAACAAAAAAAAGTATGAATACCAGAAAAAAAAATTTTCCATTTGTACTGGGAATACATTTTCCTATTCCCTCAGTGAGAATTCATTTTGGACACTACACACTACAGAAATACTCTCCATTTTTGAATTCTTTTTAGAACTCTTCTGCACACAGCCCAACAACATGGTAAATCTCCAAAGTTTATCTGTGCCTTACTGGACCCCAGGCAGCTCTGCTGAGTGCTGTGCAGAGACAAAAATCAAACTCTTGCTCTGTTTTTTGGGTTTTTTTAATATATAAAAATTTGAATTTTAATAATAATTTGGTACCTTTTTGCAGCAGATGAAAGTGTTTCTTTTCTGGCAACAGAAACAGATGAACTGTGGCTTGTTTTCCTGCTTCCTGTACTCCCGTTAGTTATACATGACATCGAGATAGCTTCTCGGAGGCTTGGCTGACCTAGAAAAAAGCAATATTGAAGAATGTAAGGTTTTATAGCTGTATCCAAAGGTCCACATGAACAACAAAAAGCTCTCAGTTGTGGACCTGGTATCACAGAGCAGCAGCCTGAGCATTCAGGACAAACATCCAGTGACATATATTCATGAAACCTTAACCTAGGCAGCTGGACCTGAGAGACCTGGGACACTAAGGCAGACAAGAATATGCTGAGATAGTTTCTCTACTGCCATGATGTCATGAAAGAATTATTAAGTCATTTAAGGGCTGTGATTCTAAGGATTTGAAAAAAAAATAATCAAGATTTTCAGTTTCAAATCAGCTGCCCCTTCCATCTTAAAATACCTTTCAGTTTATGCTCTATGGTTTTAAGTTTCTGATACTGCTCACTCTGTAGAACATCTGCCACATCCAGTGAACATTACAGACTCTCTACAGGGATGAATCCAGAGTGTATATGTAAAGAAGGCTGTTGACTGTCAGATGCCCACTTCACTCATTGCAGAAGTTTAAAACTATGCAGTGAATGTGGGAGGGGATTGCAAGGAAGAGAAGGGGGAGTAAAGCTCTTCTATTTTCAGAGCTGAACACTAGCCTGGCAATTAACTCCCAGAGCTGCTTCTTCCACAGAATGCCAGTGAAATACAAGGCATTTTACTGGAACCTGACATTTTGTCCTTTCCCACTAACTGCGTCTCTCTCTTTTTGTGTGCCTGTTTTATTTCCAAGGTCTTACTCAGAGGAGAGTTTTGCCCCTTCCTCCTTTAAAGAACTAGACTTGTACTTTTCCCCTCTGAAGAACGACATGGCCTGAGAAAGATCCCTGGGCTAATCCCACATTAAGCAGCCCAAAATCAGTGGTCACTTTTGAGCCCCTCTGTGTTACATCCCCACTTCACAGACAGCAAATTGCTGTTGCATCTCACAGGGCTGTGATGTCCAGTCACTCCGACTTCAGCAACAAACACGGAGGACACGACTGACTGAAAAACTGGAGGTCTGTGCTCATGGCAGGCTTTGAATAGTGTGAGACAGATAAGGCATGAGGCCACACACTGAAGATAAAAGTGAGGAGTAAAATAGCAGCTGGGGAGAATCGACAGCTCTGTGCATAGAGGACAAACTCACACAGATGCCTCATTTGAACAATACCACCCATGTGTCACAGCACAGCTCTTTCAAGCAGGTTGAGAGGCAAATTAATTCTTATTTTAAACATTAAATATTTAAACATTAAATACAAGAGATACCCATCAAGGGAATATTAGATGTCAGAGCTATTAGGATGCAGGCAGAAATGGGCTGACCTACACAAACCAAACACTGCTTCAAATGCACCAAGCAGCATGTGAAGACATCTCAAATTCAGGTCAGGAAAGCCAAAAGGAGCATGCAGAATATCCCAGGCAGAAAGATGAATAAAGGAAATCTGAAGAAAGTAAAGGCACACTTAAACACTTCGAAGATCATTATTTTTCCTAAATTCTGTATATATCAATTTGGTGTGGCTCCTTCCAACTGGTACTTTTTAGAGACTGCTTTATTTGCAACACAAACATTTGGAATATAGAATTTATTTCAGAAGTTAATATACTGTACAAAACCTCTAAAGCTCAAGAGATTTTTTTACTCCATGTAACTCAGATGCAAGAACAAAAGTGCATGAGCTTAGAAAGCACATTTACTATAGAAGCCTATAAATGAGCTTCCTTTATTTTCAGTGACAAAGTAAGTCATCATCTTTGTAGAGATGCATAATATCATGGCCTGTGATTCACTCTTGAACTGAGTATGACCTTAACATCTCTGTCTGCTCATTGCAATAGATTAATGTCTCTCCAACCAGCTCTAGCATGGCTTTCCAGAAATATGAATCAGGAGACATAAGAGCAGTAATTCCCAGCATGGTGGGTAAGGTATTCAGTGGGATGTGTAAAGGACAACAGTGCTGCAGACACGGCACAGGCAATTGGTAAGATGGGGAACACACTCTCATGAGCAAGGAGCACACTGCTGTTTTGTTTACTGATGACATCTAGAATAATTCCCCCTACTAGGCATGGAAATCGTCAGTTCCTGCTTGTGTCCAGGGACAAAACTGATAACAAATAAAACTCTACATCAGTCCATACTCATGACAGGAATACGCACTGCTCCATGCAATGACGAATACAAAAACAATAAAAAAAGGGATCCAGACAGAACCTTTGCAGAAGCTTTGGGATTGTTTCCCAGTAAAGTGGATATTGATGGCAGATTGGCAACGTACTTCCTAATGTCAAGAAGTGGCATGCAAAATCACATTTGAGATTACAATTTTTGAATTGAAGTAAAAACTATTTTTGCAAAATGACTAACAATTAAACATAATCCAGATTAAAAACTGCAGTGACAATTTTTTTTCAAGTGTCAAAAATATATCAGGCTTTCTTACACTCCAGAACAAAATCTTGGTCAGTCACAGTTGAGTGTGCCACACTCAATGTGCAATTAAATGTAAAAAAGCAACAAAAGTTGCAAAAATAACCCCCAACAAACAAAAATCCCCAAACCCCACACTCAATACTCCTAAGAAACAAGACTCCTTCAAATTCTCTACATACTGCACGTTAAGTAGATAATCCAAAGTGACTTTTAGAATACCTACTTTTAAAGGGAAGAAAAAAATCAATTAATCATCTGCAATTGTATGTGAAGAAAATGCATTTATATTTTAAGCCATGAAAAGGAAAGGCAGGTTTAAGTCCTGTGCACATGCAAGGCAGTGAAGCCTGGCTAAAAAAAGAGACACACAAGGGGAATCTTCCCAGCTGGGTCAGAAGTCCAAGGAAGCTGACCCACCAGTCCAAACCACACATCTCTCTTAACGACTTTTAACCAGGGCATCTCTGCAGTCAAAAGATGTCAAAAATTAACAACACTACAACCTTCTTCACTGCAGAGACAGTCCTTCATTACAGCCAACTGATTTTGCTTCAGAGACCTGGAAATAATGACGTGGCACAGGAGAACACAAATTCCAGATCAATACACTGAAACAATTGAGTTCTCCCAGCACTGGGCTGCACATCTCTGCCAATATCATGTCATACGCCACCTGCTAGCATAAACAGTCTGAAATTTTTCAGACTGAACAGCACTTAGCTTTATCTGCTAGTTTGGAACAAAAGCCAGACATAAACTGAATGTACAATGAAAGCCAATGTATGGTGACCAGGATTAAAGCCAAATTGTTAGAGATCAAAGTGGTAAAAATGTCTTTTATGGATAACAGATTCATCTCTGTTCTGATAATTTTCATAGTATAGTATCTGAAGAGTTCAAAAGAAACATTTCATTAACATCTGTCAAGTATACAAATGTGTGAATGAAAGATAAGTGGGATTAGAAAAAACAGACCACAATATACCAAAAATCTATTTCCAATTCTTTATCAGCCTTGATTAGCTAACTAGGGAAAAAAATGAAGCCAAGCTGTTAGAGAGAGCGGTAAGTTTGAAAATGTGTGTCCTGTGATAACACAGTAACTTTTCTCTATAAACATAGTTACAAGGTGCTAGAGCTGAGAATCAATTAGCAATTCACTTTTTTTACCAAACCCAAAACTTAGAATATTTTATGCTAAAATTTAGTTTATTGTGCTATCAAATATGTTTACTGAAACAATTTCCTCAATATCTTTGTATTTGCTGATATTCTGACAGGTAAACTGCCTTTCTTACAAAGAAAAACCAAATGATGTTTCTCTTCTTCAGGTAATTTCAATTTAAAGTAAGTAGCTGCAGCTACATTAAAATTACTTCTCTGGGCACTTAATTCAAGTGGATTTAAAAGAAAAAGCTCAAGAAATGAAGCCTCACAAAAATAAAAAATTGATTTTTTTAAAGGTAGATTTTTCCTTTTTTTTTTTCATTAAGGCATACAATATCCAAATCCTTCAACAACCTTAAAATATTTCGCTTTCAGCAAAATATGACAAAGATTTCTATATTTCAAATATAGTACATGCCACGGGGTTTTGTGCCTGGAAGGACAGAAATCGAATTTAGTCCTCTTACTAAACAAGTGTACAGTGTGTGTAACTCACCAGAGAGCCCACAGAGTGAGCTGTGGAAAAACAGACAGAAATAGTTATAAGTCTAGCAGAACATAAGATTTTATCTGCACTTCCTTCCTAATAGAACAACATCAAAACAACAGAAATTATGACAAATCCTAGATTTAGTTCAAGGTGTTACAATGAATTGTATAAAAGCAGATAACTGTAGTTAATGCTTTGCTTCCAAACTTTCCAAAGGATGTCAAGTCCCTCAGCCCATGGAAGACGCTGGCAAAGAAATAGTCTGGGAGCACCAAAACTCTTTTCAAAGAGAGTCCTGTATTCAGAAGGGTAGGGAAATGTTTTCTTCAGCATTCTATTTTATTCAACTACTTCACTTACATACTAAGAGTCAAATTTTGATTAAAACTTCTTAAGTAGAAAAAGTGTTCTCTTCTATCACACAAAGATAGGTCAGGGTGAGACACTGGGTCTCAAATAATGAACAAAATAAATCAGGGTAAATAGTTCAGTTCACTACCTATGGGTTATGCTGCTTCTTGTTTAATAATCAGATTTTAAGACAGACCTAAGTTTCAACAAACTTTATTATTCATACAGTAATTACAACTGGCTGAAAAAATAAACATTCTTTTTATACTTTTTTTAATGGAAGCTCAATTTCACAAATTTCAGAAGACAGCTATTAAACATACATTATTTGTCATTTCCTATTAAAAGGAAAATAACTACCTAAATAGAGACATGTTAATAAGCAAAAGTTTGAGAGTGTAGAGCCAATGCATAAACAACTTGAGCTCCAAGTGAATCTCTCCCAGTAGGTACATAAACTAACTTAGATGTTAAGAGTAATTAAATATTTATTTTGAGATTTCCTACAAGATTTTTATAAATAGTGACCTAACCCACATATTTCTAACTTTAAATGATCCTCATAGGGATATAAAACTAATTTTTCAGGTGCTAGGGGTGTCATGTCTCTGTCACGTCTCTTATTTTGCTATACTTTCCCAGAGGCACCATCTACGTGCTCAACCAATTGCCAAATGTGCTAATTCCAAGCAGAGGACATAAATTTTTAACTATGGTAATTTGAAACAATTTGTTATACTCTAGAAAACAAGTGATGAAAAAGCTACTCAAGCATTATAAATAAGGAGTTTTCATCTGAAAAACTTAGTGGCAACACTGAACTCTTCCAATATTACAGTTCTTAGTTTGAGAAGCATCATGGAGAACTGCAGAGTACTACTGGAGAAAATTTGCCCACACTGTTCTAAAAAAAGTACACAGATGCACAAAACATACCCAAAACTGTAAGAAGCATTTGGAAAAAGCATAAGGATACTTATCACCACAACTGAAAATATTCCTCTACAATGAACAAGATTATTAGGTTACAGACCTCTAAAAAAAAAAACCTCTGGACTTTGTTCTTCACTTCTCCTTCCTAAACTTGGTTTAGTTGGTTAGTGACCCTTAGTTCATTAATGCCCTCTAGATCCAAATTCTTTGAATAAAGGAAAATATATGAAGAACATCAGGAATAGTAAGTGTAACAGAAGAAAAAGAAAATATTCAGTAAGTCAGCGCAGAAGATAGGAAAAAAGGGGAAGAAATGCAGAAAGAACAGATGGCACTAAAACCAATACCTGGGAAATGCATTAAGACCTCAAGAGTATCATTATTTGTTATGCGAGCATGCAGCCTGCAGACTTCAATAGGACTTCTCCCATGAGTAAAATGACCCACATACAAGCTTGCCAGGTTAGTTTTAATATTGTGGATAAGAGCCTATATCCTACCACTACCACAAGTATTTTCCTATTTAGATTTCTATTTGCTGTTTCTTTAACATTTACTGATTAGACAGCATAAACATGTTCTCAGTTATTAGAACAACTCTGCTTATTGAATAGTGTAAAGACTAAAAAGACAAAACTCAAATGTGTCTTATGCTTTCATTAATGAAGCTTGCTGAACACCTGAAGTCAATTTTTGTTAACATAAAACAAAATGACTTAATGTTATTGAAACTAAACCGTTGTTGAGATAAGGTAAAAAATTACCTCTGAAGTACTTTGCTTACATGAGTGCAATGAAATGGAATTTGATGAGACACACTATTTCATACAAGAGAAGGGAGCAGGAAAAGAAGGAAAACTCAATGGGCTTCTCTTATAAAAGCCCACTGCACAAAGGAAAGAAAAAAATAAGTAAAAAACCCCCTACCAACTGCATTTCCAGTACATAACTGCTTTTGCAGGTCCCCAAGATCACTGCTTTAAGTAAAATAAAATGCCTCACAGTCTGCCACTGTTCATTCTCATGGGAAACTCTCTGCAAACTGCCACCCACTATTCCAATTTCACTTTGTGAGCTGAATTTGCATATGAGCTATTTGATATCAAGTCCTATCCAAGCAATAGGAAATGTTCCTCCAAAGGTTTAACCTTTGTCAAGTCTCCTCACTATTTCTGAGTCCAGAAAAAGGACATGAGCTTTTTGCTTCTCTACAGGCAGACATCAGATGTACTTTTTCAGGCACAAACTCATACTCCAGTGAAATGATTAGTCTGAGATATTTCACTGGTGCCAGAGTGTGCCACAAACTTGTCTGCACACCCAGAGCCTGAGGGATGAATTCTCCCTTTACACACATTTTGACACCCTGGAAGATTTTAATAGGTTTACCAGGCACCAGCTGTGAGCCAATCTATCTTGCTGGCAGCCACAAGTACCAGACTGCTTTATGCTTTCCTTTTCTTCAGTGTCCAGGTAATCTTTGTTTTTGGAACTTTTTGTGAATGCTAACAGCATCAATCATGCATCAACAGCAGAGGCATGTGGCAACAAGAGTGCAGAGCTGCCAAACGCAAATAATTTCCCACCAAAGAAATTCTTCTTACCAAGCCATCTACTGAAAAAGGAAAGAAAGAGACAAAGAAAGGAAAAAAAAACCCCATAAACTCACCCCCACACTATGATCCCTACAAGCCCTGTAGCTGCTGGGGATCTGATCCCTAACCAACCTTTCACATTTCTAATCCTCAACACTATCTTTGGACCTGGTGATTTTTCCTTTCTGTAGTTATTCTTAGCTGTGTGCAGAGATGGAGAAGCACTATCACAGTCTTTTTATTTTGAAAAAATTTGCTCTATTTAGAATAACTTTGCATTGAGAAGTTACATGTGAACACTCCCAGCCTGCTTTTCACTGTGAAATACAGACAAGTGCTAATCCTGTTGCAATCCCTACTAAAGGCATTTTCCTTATACAGTATCTCCACTTCATGCTTTACTAGGAGACACTAAGGTGCCTAAAAAATCTTGCCGTTTATCTTATCTTCTACAGTTCACAAATCCCTGTATGAAGAGCCATTTGTTTCTGAGACACAGCTTTACACACAAGACCATAAGTAGCAACCTCCTGACTGGGAGCCCATGAGTTAGAAATAAAAATCTACCCCTGACCATGTGAATTTTTTCACTGGAGACTGGAATAAGTTCAAAATAAGCATGTGACAGAAATATAGGGAAAAAAAGAAAAATGAAGATTTAAAGTATAATGCAAAAACTTTATCTTCAGCTACTGCTTCAATCTGTCAATCTAAAGTAAAGGAAATTAAGAACAGAATTAGATCACCAGATGTGCAATGCAGAAAAACCAGACAAAGGATGAAGAGATCACTTTTTTCACTAAGTCGACCCATCAACCCCAAAATAAGAAAAATCAGTGAAAAAGTGATCGGGATGGATTTGTCCATTTCAGTGTGATTCACAGTCTGCTCACAACACTTATTTTTTAGCCTATGAAAAAATCTCTCTTCAAAGACACTGCTGAGGTGGCAACAAGAAAAAAAACTGAGAGGTTTTAGAAAACTCATTTCAGCAAAAAGTAGAAAAGCCACCCTTCAAACTAGGTTAGTTATTGCCTTGTATTGAAACTCCTTTGTTTGATGGAAAGATTCAGGATGGCTTTTTCTGGTACTATTATTCTTGTTAAGATCAGTTTGTTTTAAAAGTATTTATCTCACTGTGCTCATACTTCAGATTAAACACATCTCTCTCCATGTATTCAGAAGTATATAAACATCTATTCTCTTTACTTGTTATTTATGTCAGTACGTCTTTAAGGGCTGCTGCAGAGGAAAATACTTCTGTGACTGAAAGCCTCAGCATTTTTTGAAAGAAAATTTACCTATAACATTTTCCATGAAACTGCAATTATTGTAATGCAGAAATCCAGATTCTTGACAGGACCACAAACACCAAAATAAGTTTTAGAGGAATACAGTTACCTTTGCAGCAATCATAACTCAACTAGTAAAGTCTGTTAAGTACATGCATAATACTCCAAAGAAAACTTAACGATTACTTCTTTGGGTGTTACCTTTGTATGGCATTCAGATTGTCTTCTAATCCTACTTACTCAAAAAAGTAATGCATTTATCTCTTGAAACATTTCAAGACTTTTTTAGCCATTGAAAGAATTTAAAATACAGAAATCAAAAGTAGAACCTAGGACATTGCAAAAAGCAATGTATGAACTTGTTTTAATCCCAAGTTTATCCTCCAAGTCTAATTTTAGACTCTTAAAATTCCAGTCTCTGTATGTAAACATTTTCTTCTGTGAATTCTATATACAGCTGATTTCATGATTAACAGTGAAGTTAATGTGTTGTCTGGCAGTATTGGGTAACTGAACACAATGGGAACACATTCACCGCCAATTAAACACAGAGCCAATTAGTCATAATCCATTTAGGTTCAGCGAATTAGATCATACATGTACATATCTGTTCCTGTTCCCATCTACTTTTTCTCAGTTCCCATCTCTTTCTTCACAGTTTCATGCTGTTGCCATTCATTTGTAGAGACATAATAGGACTGAGCTGAAGATATTTAGATATTCCACCCACCCTCTGCTCTGCCTCCCCCAGATAATTAGTTTATTTTTCACCGAACAAACTGACCTAGAGAATTCAGGAGAGAGCCCCAAGGCATTTCGCAGAACACAGGAAGTTCGCCCTGCCTGTACACAAAGTTTGCTGGGTATTAGACAGCTCCAAGCCAAAGGTTTTTTAACCATGTTTGTGCACATCCCAGCTCCTCTGCATTTAAATAGGAAGAACAAGGCATTGTGGTGCACACATTTCGTCCAGTTTTTCACCTGGACATCTTCTCATAATGGACAGCAGACAGCTGAGTGATTCAGTCAAAATAGCTGCTAAAGCTGTATTTAAAAAGAGCTCATAAAGGAAGCTTCAATCTTGATGAGACCAGACATGTAAATCGGGTAGATAAAAGCTGCATTTATAAGCAGAGATGACAACAGTCTACCATTTAGCAAGCAAGAGAGAATGGCAGGATTCAGAGCCCAAGCCAATTAAGCATCATGACTTCCTTCCATCTGGCAGAGAGATTGCAAAAACACTTAATTGAGGAATCTGATCTCCCTGTCATATCTAAAGTAATTCAAACTTTCAGCATTTTCAGCCTGTATGAAGCAGTCACCCAAACAAACATAGGCTATATTGTATCAGTTCAGTGTTATATTGGCACTGGTGAAATAGGTGCACTGCAAGACTCAAACACAGGGATTGATTCCAGAGATCTTTGTGCTGCAAGTTTTGATGGAGTTACATGCAATTATGGTGAATTACTTGAAATATGACCTAATCTTTTCTATAATCAGAGACCTGATATATGCCAGAAACATACACAGCCATAATTTTCTTTAAATACACAACTTTCAGTTGGAGTAAGTTCAAAACCCGATTCAAATACTTCTCCAGAACAGAAAATGAAATGTCCACGGGGGGGTGGGGGTGGGCGGGCAGGGGAATCATATAAAAATTAGTGGAAAACGCACCTCACTTCTTTACTTTTAAACAATCCTACATATTGCAATGCTGAAATATAAAAGTTGCTAGTGACTAACCAAAAGATATTGCTGATACATGACCATTTCCTACATGAGATCTACTGGTTGTGAGTTATCTCTGTACTGGAAGAAAAATTAGGTATATTCAGAAAGCCTTCTTATTTGGTGGTAATGTATTTTAAGTTTTGTTTTGGTTATAATTTAGGAGCAAGAGGAAATGTAACCTCTAATGTGCCTTTTCAGTCAAGTAATTTCCAGGCAAAGTCAAAGCTGAGACTCAAAACTGTCCATAAGCTGCAGAACCCCCAGTGGCAGGTTAACATTCCACCATTGAAATTAAAACAGGAACCTTTTAGCAAGAAGTAAGGAAAATTTTCAGGGGTGTCAAGAACATAAAAATGTTAGCAACCAGCAGAATTAATAAACATGTTTCAGATTTCTGTTGGCATAGTATATTTAAGCCACTATTAGAAACCTAACTCCTCCAGCTCAAAATAGATCAGATGAGACAGAAAAGGGAAAAAATGAGTGACCAATGGAGAACGTTCTGACACGATAACACAGTCTGACTCTAGAAAGAGTTTACCAAATTTGGGCTTACCTTTACTTGGTGCTGATTTTCTCACAGAAGCTACATGGTCTTCAGAGATAGCAAGACGCCTCAGCACATCAGCCAACGCTGCTTTCAGCACGGTGATTTCATCTTCTTGTTGCTGCACTCTCAGCTCCAGGGCTGAAAGACGGTCCTGGACATCGGAGGTGCTCGCAGCCGAGATGCTGTCATCTGTACAGAGGCAAAGCAGAGCAGAAAGAGGCATTGGAACTCTTTGTTTCGAATTAAAAGACACAGAAAGAGGCATGTGCAGCATGAGTATGTCTGTCCCATCATTTTGAAATTCTGAAGACATTCTAACAAACATGTTCAGGCAAATAAGGAATGGATATTGTGGCAAACATCGAATTAATGCTTCAAGACAGAAATCATTATTAATCATTAGCTAAGAGAAGGCTTAAGGAGCATGGCCCTATTAAAACCACGAGGGAATGTGCTTCCGGTGAAAAACATGCTTACAAGTAGAAGGAAGACTGAAATTATCTTATTTAAACACCCAATGGAGTTAACCAAAAAGGTATAAAACAGTGGTAAAATTCTGCAATATATTCTTGTGGAACTGTTGAAAAATTTTAACTATGACCCTTAATATTAAAGCAAGTTTCAAAGTTAAAAAAAAAGTCCACAGTTGAACATACAAGTACTGTTAACAATGACCTAATTGCATCAAGTGGCAATCTCAATTTAAATGGTCTAGATCAGAGTTCGTAATTTCAATTCCTTCTCTTTAACTTTTTTCACACCACCACCCTGGATGTGCCAAAAAACATAACCTTATAACATTTGGCCTGAAGTGCAGAGAAAATAAATGCACTTCAAAAAGGTTCCAAAAATCTGTTTGGCCACACAGAGCTAGATTAGCACTGAAGGCCTAACCTAGCCAAATCTATTCTTCAGTGGTAAAAAGGAAATTACAACTTCTGCTTACTCTTCACCTTTGACAGTTCTTTGAATTATTTCTGCCAAGCCAAAATAACATGTAAGAGTTTTTGTATTTGGCTGTTCTAATAAATTATAAGCCAATCACTTAAAAAAAAAATCCATAAAAGAATATGCTGCTCAATCACAAGGTACTGAATTCCTTACCCATCCTGTTTAAGGCTTCCTAAAAACTCAGTAAGGAACTTCTAATACAGGTTTACAAAAAAATCACACGTATTATACAGTTTGTTTAAGTTCAAATTCTACAAAATAAATACAGCAAATTTAAATGTAAGCGTAAATAGCTGGTATTATTACTGTGATTCTATGCAACCTAAACTTTAGTTTTCACTAATCTTAGGAAGACGTATCATGGAGAAAAAAATTAATACAAGCCACAATCCTAAAAGTCTGATTTTCCCTAAAAAAAAAGCCTTAATCTTTGAAATATTTGCGTAGGGGCACTTTCAAAATACATTTAAACAAAAGAAATACTGAGCCAAATTCCTCTGATGAATTCACTATGAAAGAGATCAAGTAGTTTAATGCCAACTTTCACTCAGTTAAAACATGATACTCACTACTGAAGGACCAAGAATTGAACCAACCAAAATAAAGCATCATAATTAATACTTTCACAACACAAACAAAATTCCTACTATGATTTAGTAAAAAAAAACCCAAAAACCCTTTAGTCACAAAATATATCCAAAATTATTATTGAACTGAAAGAAACAGTTAAGGTTACAATAGTAAGCCAGCCCCTAGATGACAGTTTTGCATATTGTTTTAGTTCACTATTTGGTTAAAACAAAAGCAGAAGTGTGCACTTCATGGTTAGTGCTATATTCATTCAGGCTGATAAAAAGAACTGCAGGGGAATTAATAATTAATGAAGTACATAACCAAATTGAGATCCAGAGACAACAAATTAGAACTCAACAAAAATACCTTTAACACCACCATCCATAACTGTACCTCCCTATATGCAGAAAATTAATTTTAACAACTCCACAGCCCAGCACACCCAGTGCTCTCTCAGCAGGACTTTACAAACCCAGACCTGTGACAGCTACCCCAGGTTGGGAAGGATTGTGTAAGATTCTTTTATTAAAACCCTCATGTTCAAAACATAAACCCCCATCTGTTTTAAGGAGCTGATAAAAGTTCCTACATACATACATACTAGGCAGCATACAAAAAGGAACCAAGGTAAATGTACATTAATCCATGAATTAAAGCTTTTACTTTGGGAAAGTAAACGGACTCAAAAAAGGACCACATAATTCATACTTCTACTATCCTTATAGTATTAGTCTTTAAATAGATGCAGTGGATAGAATGAACAGTCCAGAAAACAATTATTTTCAAAATATTATAAACTTTATAACTTCTCTTGCACTGGGAAGCAGTCCAAACAGAAGAGAGTAATTTGACATTTCCTTAAAAAAAAAAAGAGGAAAAAAAAGAGGAAACCCTAACCTTTTTTTTTTTTGCTTTTTTGTTTGCCATAGTCTTCAATTAATAGGTATTATCCATTATAATGGATAAATTATGGAAATGTTCCCAGGCTGCATAAATATACAGCAGATCACTATAAAACATTTGTAAAAGGAATAAGTAGCTATGTCAAATCATCATTTTAGAAGCCAAATATTACTGCGTTCCCTGTGTAGAGTCCAAATAAGAGTAATTACCAAACCAGGAAAGGCTCTGCTGTTGACTGGTCTCTCTGATGAGCACAGAAGCAAGCGCTCTGCACATCTCTGGACATCTTTATTTCCCACGAGCTACTAACATTGACCAGACTGTCGCTGCGGAACCCCAGCAGCCCAAAACTGGAGCACATTAGCTGGCTGCTGCAGCTCCCAAAGGCACAGTCATGCTGCTTATTAGAACTTCAAAGAACAACAGGAGAGCAAATCTTCCTGCCCTGTAAGGGTGAGCTGCAATGCTCTGACCTCCCCAACTTCTCCGATGAGACGGCAGAGGAGCTGACCAATGTTCTCCTCTGTGAGCTGTGCTGCGGAGGCTCAAGCCTCAGCACAGCACGGAGAGGCAGAAGGACCCTCAAACTCATCTTCAACCCAGCAGCCTGTCAGAGGGTGCAGCTGTAGAGAAATGGCGCGTGAGGAGAAGGCCAAGAAGGCTGAGCCACTCAGCTGATTCCAAACCAGGCAAAGCAATGTTCCCTGTTGTACAACGGGAGGTTTCCAACAACCAGAGGCTGCTTTGCATTGCAGAGAGGGCACAGGAGACAAAGTGACTGAAAGAAGCTGGAGAGCAAGGATACCACTAGGAAATCAAGAATAATTTGGTTGATCAAAGAATACAGTAGCACACTGGGAAGACATTTCATGGTTCTTTATCGTTCTATAGAAGCGGCATCTGTTTCAAGTGATGACAATCATATATTACCCTGGCAACTATTCGAGAATTAAAATGAATTATTCCCAACCCAAGTACCTCACCCATTACAGCAAATATTCAACTGAATTCCAACATGCCCTTCTTGGCAGTGTCTTGAAAAGTAACTCAACAGGGTTTATCTTAAAAGAAGATGCCCTAAAAGTAAACAAAGCTGGAATCCATGAGATCATTCTGACAAATCTGCACAATACAGAACTATACCATTTCCTTCACTTAAGTCTTCAAAACCTCTTCCAGATTTCTTCTTTCATTTAAAATACATTTTGCGATCTAAAGAACTACTTCAAAAGAAGTTTAAACAAAAAAACCCCTTCCTTCAAGGACATGCCCTGCCCCCCTTCAGAGAGGAAATAGCTCTTATGCAAGAACAAAGTCAGTCAACGTGAAGCAAAATTCCATCTCCTCCCTTCCTCTTCTCCCACTCCTAAACATCTGTCCTTTCCCTTGCGTTGAGATAGACATGCATCTGTCCAGGCCTTCCATACACTGCTCTTCTTTTATTAAACCAGGGGGAAATTTATGTAAAGAGGGAAACCAGTTAAGCAAATATAGCAAGTAATTTGTAAGTGCAGTTGACTATTGATTCATTTGATTAATTTTAGAAATACCCTTTTAGTTATCCGGTCATTCTTATTATAACCAAACATCACCATTTCTGATGTGTTGGTCATGTTTTCCAAGCTGTTGATGACCTATGCCTTTAAGAGAGCCACTGGGAACAAGATCCATTGTGGAAAAAAGCACCATCTACAATGCTCCCTGGTAGCAGTGAGGAGACATCCACACAGATGCGAATCTAAGGTATTTCAGTCTTAAAAACTGGCTAAGGCAAGAGTACTGGTACTCAAATGGCAGGAAAAGCATGCTTGATCTAACCATTCAGTACCGTAACTTTCAAAATAAGATGTTCTGTTATTTTTCATAGTTCATCAGTTTGATTTTTAGCCAGGAAAACACCAAGTTTTCCCTTGCTTTTGGAGTAAGAAGAGATATACATGGGATGCTTGTATTTAGCACCCATGAGACACAAGGATGACCCTAAAAAAGAGGGTAAATTTCTCATAGTCAATGAACAGCACTGAACAGACGAGTTACTCTCTGTGGGACCCCTCACAGCCACAGGCATCACACCATTCCTAGCAGATCAAACAAGGCAGCAATTCAAAGTGCCCCTTAGACATGGGCCAGGAACTCCAAAGAGGTATCCAGGACATAGTGACGGAACTTAACAAACCTCCCAAGCCACTTATCACTCCTCTCCTCACATGTCATCTAGCAGGCATGTGAAGGTAACAGCATTTGAAAAACATCACCCTTCGTCATTTGCTGCCTAGGAGAAATGTGAACTGGCTACGTTTGAAAAAAAATATATCTTACTACTGAACTGTCTATTCTGGACCCCTTCAACAAATCCAGAGCATCGATTATCACTCCTCTGAGTCAATTCCTCCCAGCTTTGTCTAAACCTAAGTAAGGAATTAATTTTAGACATAAGCAGCATTTCAGAAAAACAAATTCGACAAACTCCAGCACATGGAAATTTAAACCATGGGGTGGAAAATACTATGTTTTATCCAATAAAACCACACGAACCACAGGTAATTTTTAAACCCCTGGCTCTTAAGGCACCCACAGTGTTTTCTATATTTTCACCAGAGTGGTAAGAGTCTTTTACTACAGAAAAGCAACAGAAATTACTGGGACTGGTATAAAGATCTGACTGACAATTTCAGGAGATAACTGGCCCCAAAGAACCTTTTCTCATCAGGACCACGATCTTCTCATGTGTGAACGGAAGTATGTATTTGTATAACCTCGAATTTTTGTTCTAAAGAGCACTGAAAAATTTAACTCTGGATGAGGCTTATATTTCCAAAGAGATACCTGACAAACTTATTTCTCCTACCACGTTAGGAGGAAGAAAGCTCTCTGCAGTTTTCTGAAGATCACCTGTCTTACTAGTAGCTTATAAAAGGTGCAAAGATCAAGAATTATGTTCCATATCTGTAATTCATAATTTTCAACAACAACAACAACAAAAAAGTACAATTAAGACTCCATATTCAGTATTTTGAGAGATACTCAAAGTATCTCCTCCGAATGCCAGCACAGGCACAAATTATCTTAGTTTTGTAAAGGATGTGAGTCATGGGAAGAACACAAGAATGGGAATTAAAGCACACAACATGAACATAGAGGATTCAAAGATCCCAAACCAAATGGTATTGTATTAAGTTTTAATTTGCCCCTAGAACCTAGAGTTTACGTCATGGAAGTGGAGTAGGAAGTTCTCCCCAAGCTCTCCCCTCCTGCAAGTGCAAGACTCTGGCCTTTAACTCTCTCAATTACCCCACATATCTTTGGCTTCCTCTGTTAGTTTTTCATTCTTTTCCCTAATCTTCCAATTTTTCTACACCAAATTCAAACCAACGCACTGCTTGATCTCACACTTGTTACCAGTGACAGAAGTGTAAGTTCTTTCTTTATTTTCTTTTTAAAATAATGCAGATACTCTGAGATAGGTACAGGTATGTCACCTACAGTAGACAGTGCAGCATATTAACATTTCTAACACTAGCTAAACCTTAAATTTGTCTCCTCCAAAGGCATCTCTTGAGGTTTTCAGGAAGAACACATGTTGTCACACACCACCCATTTGCTCAGGATTGATGCTGCACGAGGACCATCACATGAACCAGACTGTTTTCCTTGCATAGCTCATGAGATTTTTTAATGTTTCATAGACCCACCTAATTTAAGCCCCCCCTACAAGTTGCTAATATTAATAAAAAGAAGGATATATTACTCTATACTGGCCTTTCACAAACCATTTTGATCACAAGTCCACAGCAAGCAGTATTTTATTTGCACAGACCCCACTGCAGAATCAAACTGTAAAACAAGAGTGCAATGTCTAGTGGATAGTGCCTTAAACATCAAAGCCAACATCCCAATGACTCGTCTGTATTTTTAATCATAAACCATGTAAAAAAGACCACTTATTGTTCACTTTAAAACACAGCAGTGCAATCTGCCATGTCGTGACGGATTCAGAACCTGGCCAGGAACAAACCCAAACAACACCCACCCAAAAGAAAAAGTACCTAACCAAAAAAACCTCACTACCCTTGACTCAAGTCTGAAAATCTAGACTGTGTCTAAAAACCTCAGTCAAAACTCTGAGAGGAATATAATTTGTGCTGTTAACAACTTATCCATGACTTGAATAAACGTAAACTAGACCATCTGGAAAAGATCTATACACATCTCTACATATCTGTATAGATAATCACACCCTTGAAACCTCAATTTACAAAAATTAAAAGGGAGGGTCCATAAAGTACAAATTTAAATCATTATAGCAACGCATTACATTTCAAAAGAGCAACAAAAAAGTATAAAAACATTGGAAAAGGGTTCCTTAGAACTTCTCAATTAAGCATGACATATATTCCTTGAATGACCGTAGTGAGTTGTCCGCAGATGACCCACGAGATGATTTTGCTGAAGCCCATAAATATTCTGCAGTGCAACAGTTGCTAGTGAGCTTCAATACTGTGGACTGCTTTATGGTCAGTTTGAAGCATGTTCATGTCTGCGAGGCTGCATCATTATGTTACAAAGAACATGACCCACATTTTCAAGCAACCTTATTTGAAAGGGTTGTTCTGTTCTTGTAAGATGATTTACTACTTCATGCCTAATAATTAGTAGCTCTATTGGTATATGCTAAACAGATTTGTGCATAGACTTTTTTTTTCCTGACATGAAAAAGCAAAGGAAGGAGAAAGATTAAAAGATGACACAAAAACATCCTGACAAAAATAACTGTAATAACAACAAATTACAGGAAATAAAAATATTTATGTAATAAGCTTGTGGATCTGCTGCTGTAAACACTTAGTTTTAATACAGATAATCTAGAAATACATCAGCATGAGATTCACAGAGCACAGCTCCTCCCATGCTGTATTTGACCAACATGAGTGCTCTGCTTGCCTAAGTTTCCAGTAACTGTATAACTTATTGGGCACAAAAGTTTTATATTTCATACTTGCTGATACTAGCTTTGATAGGCAGACTGCAAAAACAGAACAAACACTTACAGACACTTCTCATATTTGACACTGGCATCCATACGATTACTTGAAGAGGCAGATAATTATGCAGGCACTGCCTCGTATCCTTCCCCAACTGCATAGTTCCGATCAGCTCCACCTGCATTGAGATGCATCTCAAGAGTAAGACCATTCATGGGGTTTTCCCCACCCACTGCTTAAAAGCCTTGTGGTTTTTAAGTACTTTTCTTCCCCTAACATTGCTTGGCTCTTGATGCTCCTGATATTGCTCCTGCTATTGCTCTTCAATGCTTGGCCTTCAACCAGCAAGACAAGCCCTTTCCCTTCCGAAATACTGTTTCTGCTACAAATCAGTGACCTCTACACTCCATAGACAGAATTCAGGGTGGCTATGGGCACCTACTTGGGATCCCCTATGTAACCGGCTCAGCAGCAATCCCAGCCACCCCAAGCTCTTTTCAGTATCTGATGCCACCCCATTTTCATGCCACAGTAAGGAGAGGGGCAGGGGGCATCCTTTCTAACACAGACTCTTGGAAATTCACACAGCAACCAGAGACAGCTGCAATTAACTGCTCTACTGTAAGTTACACATGCATTAACACTTCAGCACACACAGATTAGTACTCCTTTGCTGGAAATATACCATGCTGTGCTAGAAGTTAGAATATTTCCATGCTAAAATGCTAATTTAAAAGTAACAAAGTTAGCAAGCATGAAACGATGTAGGTTAATCCCTGTCCTCCCTAACGCCCAAACCGAGCTAGCTAAAATTTTTTAAGAAAACAACTTTTTATATGCTGAAGAGGGACCACATCCCTGAGGTCTTCCTCTCCGCGGAGGGCTCAGCCACCACTCACCTCCCTGCTCAAAAGCAGATGGCACCCAAGCCACCCATGGAGAAACTCAACAGGCTTTAGCTCTGCAGGACAGAGGCAAAACCAGGCACTGCCTGGGCTCCAGGCTGGCCACAGCAGGACACCTGCAGCAGGAAAGCATCTCTCCCGCACTCCCAAAGCCTCACTGACGAGGAGCCTGCATGCTGTGCCTAACCCCAAACACCAGACATCAGCGTGGAAAAGTGCTCAGCTCCCACAGGTACCCCCAGAGAAGCAGATCAGGCTTCTGACATGTACAGGGCAGTCCTTCCTATGCACTTAGACAATCAAGCCTCTCTAGTTTCAAATTAGGCAACTACTTAATTACAAAATTAGGTAATTAGCAGATGCTTTTGACCTTAATCTCTTTTTAACTTCACTCTTCATCTGTTAAATGAAAAGAAATTCATCATCCCACACTGCATAAAGGTTAATTAACACTTGTGGGCTACCAATGAACTATCCTAAGCGCTGCAGCAAGGTCAGTGTTTAAATGCATGCATTCTTTTGAGAAGCAAGATTAAGGGCCTTCATGGAAAAATAACAGAGAGACACACAAAGGAAATAAAGGTAACTCAAAATACCAACCAACTGCTTTATAGAAAGAATCACCTTTTCAGAGTTCTAGCTTGGAGGAGACTACAACCAAGGAATTAGAAGCTGCATCTTAATACCCACATGATCCAGAAGATTCAATATAGTTTTGAAGGACAGCCCTAATTTTGACTTTTAAGTTCAGTCTGACTTCCCGCTTAGAACGCTCTTCTTTAACCTTATGTCTTTAATGCACAAATCTACAAAAAGACAGCATCGTTAATTGTCACGGATCTGCTCAACACAATGAATGATGATAACCACAGTCAGGCTCAGATAGAAGTACTGCTATCCAAAACATCACAAAGTCCAGCGAATGCACAGAGTTCACGGAGAAACACGGGACCACCTGAAACGCTGGTTTTCCTGCAGTATTCTGCAAACTCATTTGCACAGACAAGTACCAGTAGTTATGTGGCAGGCAAGAAGTTGGCGTGGAGGTTTGTAAATGGAAAGGAGGGAGAGGAAGGAGGGGAGAGAAGAAAGAAAAAAAAGGGCAGTCACAGTCATCTCAGATTCTCCACATCTCTCTGCACCCCTCCCTCCACCTGGGATCACTTATTTTTTAACTGCTCTTGCCAGAGTGATGGGGCTAATTCATGCTCAAAGAAGTGTCTGTATATTAAGAGAATTTTTTTGTCAGAATTTAAGCCCCAATTCATACAGGTTATCTCTGATTATCCAAGCTCTGTTTCCAAAACATATTTCCAAAATATATACTTTTCTAGTAACACGTGAATAAAATCCAAGTTTGCAGAACATTCAATCTCTAGATTGCAACAACACAGGAAAAGCCCAACATTCCCCACCACTGGCAGTGCATCTCCTCTGCAGCAAAGCATTTGAATTCAGTAGTACCAACATACTTTCAATCTGACACTTATGGAAATCTTCCAATATCTTAAATATTTATTGCTTATTTGAGCAATTAACTTAACCGGGATTTCGTTTGTGGTATGCTTTTAACAAGTACATTTTTGCCCCAGAGGAAAGAAGTTTCTACTCTAAGGTTGCTATATGCTCATCAATTCTAGAGTATCATTTCAGCAGCAAAACAGAAAAGCACTAAAATCATTAAGTGAGATAACATCAGGCAAAGCAAAATAACCTCCTCTCTTATGGATACATTTTATTTTGTACCATGTAATGTTTACTTAGAAAAATTCTACTCATCTCAAATCCTGGCACACAAATGAATAATCTCTAGTTTCTGTTATCTAGCAATCAAGTTAGACATTATCTCTGTAAATAAAAGTGTTGGAACATTTCTGAAATTTTTTGTACTGGCTGGTTCATTGTGCTGTGCATTTCTTTCCCGCAGGACTCATAAATATCTAATCTGTAGCATCAAAAATACCACTGTACAAACCATTTCTTTGATCTCATTCTGTGCTATTCTAAGCCAATCTGTTGGAAATGCCACTATGCAAAACTTCATCAAGAAAAACAGAATCCTGGCCTATAGTTGTAATTTCCTTTCCCAAAGAAATACGGACCACCTTTTCCCAAAACATTCATCTACCCTGCAGGGAAAGCCTTCCCTTTCAGCGCTGCTGGAAAATGCAGGCTCTGAGCATTTTTGTGCTCGGCAGAAATGTGCTTACACCAGAGCAGGGGGAGGCACCAGCCCTGGTGTACACAGCACGTATTTAACAGCTCTTATCACACCAAGTCACAGGACAAGGCGATTTCAGATAAAGGGAAAACCTGTTTTGAAACAGACTCACCAACTCACTGCCTTATCTTAGTTTTCTGGTATTTCAGGTATAGGAATTCCTTCCACTTACTCACACCCCTATGTGGCCACTGCTTTATTACCTCTCCATACCAGAGCCCATTCAGTAAAATGCCAGCTTTGAACTTCCCCTCCAACAAGCTAAAGTGACCTTGAAGAGTTATTGTCATTCTTTGCATCTTCTTATCCAAAACCTAAGGATGACAATACGCTCTCTCTCTTGTAAAAAATAACCTCTAAGAAACAAGCCTTCTGGTGGGAGTATTCATTCCAATGTTAGTTTTTCTCTCATGACCATCCAACCACAGCTCTGCCGCAACCGGTTGTGCTTGCAAGGCTGCCATGCTCTGTCCATCCCACTGGGCAGCATCTCCTGCAGAAGGCACCCCTTATCCCAGCTCTGAGACACAAATGTTACCCTCACTGCTGCAGGGGATACCGTCTCACAGCCATTTAACCTCTCCTGGGTCTTGTAAGCAAGAACAGACATAAGGTTTGGTTTTGGTATTTTTAAAAGTCCACTGTTTCTTGGGAATGCAAGACTAAAGCTCTCGAATCAAAAGCTCGCTGCAACTCAACACTTGCAACAGCAGCAGCCAAACTCTTTTGTTTACCTCCACCAAGATGCTTCCACAGCTTCTACAACTGCTTGCAGCTTTTTGGTACTATAGGAACATCTCTATGACAGCTCATGTTTACTCCAAGTGGAACCAAATCCACAGCAGTTTTGTTTGCTTGGGGTTTTTTTTGCATAGAAAAAAACTAACCCGTCTCCATACCAGTCATACTATAGACACAGCTAGGCTATCTGCTTGATTTCAAGCATAAAGCACACAGCTCCCACACAGCCAACCTGGAAAGTGGTATCTGCAATACTCATCACACATTAGTCACAATCTCCAATTCGGTTACTACACAGGAGGAACTATTGCAAAATAAATGGAGTATCTGCACATTGTGTGTCATAGAAAACACAAGCCAGAGACTAATAAGAAGTATCTATGCTGGTGAAAGTCAACAACCACCCTCAAAAAGGGAGACTGAGTATAAATACAATTAAACTGACTGGTTCTTTAATTAAGCTCTTTTTGGTTTATTATGTTAGCAGTTAAACAGCCCTGGTGAAGTAACAGCCGTAAACAAGGTGTGGGTGGAAAGCATTGCTCACACCTTTCCTGCTGCTGTGGCTGCTGCTGCCTGACAGGAGACTGTCCTGCAACACGCTGCTTCTCAAGAGCTGTAGAAACATTTAATATTAACATTAGCTAATTTATAAATGTAGTCTTTTAAACAATTCAGACCGCAGATCTATCACCAAGTGTTGTCGCACTTTCCTTAGCAAGGACACTATCAGCAAGTTTCCACAAATGCTTAAAAAACAGATGAGGTAATTGTGAAATGAAACTGATATAATTCACGAAACGGAAGAACTCTTCAACAGCATGGCAGACATCTGTGTATGTGACTGTACACATATTTTATAAAGCTGAATTTAGGCTGCTTCCACAGAAATGAATACATAAAAATGAAGCCAGTTTCAACCATAATTTCAGTTGCTAATCCCAGCACTATTACACCTAAAATGGAAAACTCCCCAGAAAAGGGAGGAATTAGGTGTCACCTTTATTTAGGCCAAACCACAAAGCAGATTTCAGAACTGAAGCAAAGCAAAGCAAAGCAAACACAAACACTCCGAAACAGTGTTACATGATGCTACAACTTCCCAGAGAAAAATCAATCACCGAACAAAACACTTTGGTTGACACAGGCAGGCTAAGACCCTCTAATATTTCACCTTGAATGTATTTTATGTAGAAGCCCTACACAAAACTGAACTATCACAATCGCTGTTGATAAATCACATGAATGTGTGCATGGAATTTGCTTATATGGGAAAAATGCCTTTCCGTAGGGATACTTTTTCCTTTCTTCTCAAAGGATCCTGTAGGGAAACACTTCTGTGTGGAATGTTTGCCAAATTTTGCATACTCGAAAGGGATATATCTATCAAAGTTGCTTAAATACATCACATTTTGTATCATAAACAGATTACTTATCTGACCTTTCTACAGATGGAGTCTCTGAAGCACAAAAAATCTTCAGGTTTCTTTTCCCACTATTTGCTACAAAGCAACAGTTTTTAGGTAAAAAACGTAGCCCTGCAAACAGCAAGGGAGACGTGATGGATCATGGATATGCCAGTATGACAAATACTAGAAGTGCTACAAATACTTGATTGGAAAACAAGATTTGAATATGGTTGGGACTAAGTAAAGCAGTGTCACAAGCTACGAATAAGTTGCATTTTTTCCCCACTTACTTCCTTCTTCCTCATAATTAAGGCATTAATTAACCAGGAACTGATAACAATCAAAGCCTCCTCAGAAAGAGAAATTTTTATTTGCTAAAGGACACGATTTCAAAAAAATGCAGGAACAATTTTCTGCAAAAGTACATGAGCACCAACACATTGCTCAGAGAGCTTCTGAACTGCCATTCAACCCACCACTGCCACATCAGCTGTTGGTCCCTTGCAGACCTATGTCAAAGCTCTCCTCTGGCTATTACTGGGTAACACTTCCAGCTTTTCCTAACAGATCAGGAACAGCAATGCTAAGTTAGGCCTGCTTGAACCCACAGAAATGAAGTTTATAGATGTTTTACTAATACACTCCAACTCATAGAAGTGTAAAGTATACTGGAAAAAGCACCATATTGTAGGTCTCCAGTGTTTGCAATTCGGTTTTATTCTCTTTTTTAAATCCTGGAGATTTGTTTTTGTTTGATAACTGTGGGGGGAACAATCTAAAGCCAAAAAGATAATAGTTACTCTGAAAGCAGCTATTACCTTAAACCACTGAATTATCTAGTTTATTCCACTAATGCTTATGTTTTAGAACTGATTAATTCCACATACACTTACTAAGCATTAGCTATGCTAATTCAGCTATTTATACATATAAAAGAATCATCCAGGAGGATACTATTTCTGCATAATACTGCCAACCAAAATAACAGGATCCTTCATGCATGAAAAATATTCCTCCCACCACAACAGAACACATCAACAGGAACAAAATTATTTTATAACTTTTCAGCATCTTCTAACCTTTCCAATAATCTTATTTGACAGCTTTTATTTTATTTTAACAAAAATATGTTTTCTGGGCTGGGGTATGGCCACATAAACCAGCAGGGAGCAAGCCCAAGACAGAGTTAACAGCATCACAGCTTCCATGCTGTAACTACCCAAGCACACCGCTCTTACTCAAGACTAAATGCCAGCTTGTTTAACCTACTAATCCACATTTACTAACCCACTGTGTCAACACGCTCCAAGTTTCCGCCTTCGCTTAGCCCTCTGCAATTCCTGTGCAAGCCCACGCTCTCACTAGGTGTGACCATTCTCGCAGCCTGCAAGCTGTGCAGGACAAAGTTCTCATGCCGGAGCGCTCCGTGACACACAACCCGTACACCTGGGAGAGCTGGGGAAGACCTCCCAGGAAGGTGCAGAGGACAAGTGACCCTGTCACAGCAGGGCCAGGAGCACAGCTCTGTTCCCACCAGCTCCTACCAAACCCCTGCCTGACAGCCCCCAGGGCCATTCTGCCACCATCCACACAACGTAACCCCAGCACAGAAACTGCACACCATCAGTGACATCAGGGTGACGCTTGCAGCTCTGATTTTTTATCATCTAAGAAAAGCAACCTCAAAAAATACCTTAATGCTCAAGACATTGCGCCATTTATTTACCAAGTAAGTAAAATCATGCAAAAACCTGAAGGGTCAACTCAAACCAGGTTCTTGTGGAAGGGAACGCTCCCTTTGATGCATTTCATAGGTATCAGAACTTAGCCCGTGGGTATTACCATGGTTTCAAATGCTTCTGAAGAGCTTCACAGGCAAACAAGGGCAAATCCCAACAAATTAACACATTTTTAGAACATACAAAGAACAAAAAAGGTGCTGGAAGAGAAGAGCAAAGCAAGAAGACATGTCACCTAAATCCTGTTTTTATAATTCATAAGGGCATCTTCTCATTACAAAAAGAACTGTGAATAATGGCTGTCATGTCTGGTTACTCCTTTCCTGCTCACAGGGCAGGATCTGCATGTCCAGCACTTTTTCTGTATTTCTTTGCAAGTTCTGCTCTCAAAGCTTCTCTGGCTCCCTGAAGAAGGAGCAGGTTGAAGAAGCCTTTTAGCTGTGCTTGCTGCAAGACGGAAGTTTCCAATGCCACCTCTTTCCTGCTGACTTTATTTCTCTGTGTGAAGCAGGGGTGTGATGCTGGGTTCATAAAGATACTTTTTTAATCGGGGCATTACTCAAAATTTGAGAGGGAAGACTCGGTGCTGAGAAAGTGTGTGCAGTCTGAACCTTTCTATCTGACCTTTAATGACAAGTCTGCTGTGTCAACTCCACCTCTGACATTTCACCAATTTCGATACTTCAGCAACTTCCAAGTGCGGCTTGCAGTCACTTCAACTTGCAATTACTTTCTGCAACTGCTAAAACACGCTAACCATTACCCTGTACAAGTCACTATTATCTCCTCAACCCCCTTCTGATGACTAATACATGTTCCTAAAACTGTTAGGAGCCAGCCAGAGATCTGAACAGGCAAAACAGAAAAAACGTTACCCAAAAATGATACTACAGATTTAAAACGTAACTATGAAGTTAAAGAAACGAGACTTCCATTGAGTCCAGGTATTAACCTTCTAAATAGCGAGATGAAAACCCCTCCTGACTTTTACAGTATTTGCAATTTTATGCTGTGTACACATAGCACTGCATGCACTAGAAAGAAAAAAGCTCTTGCAACACCCAAATACTTACAGAACAGTCTCTTATGTCAGATACTAATTCAAAGTAAGTACTTTTGCACCAGCACCTGGGCAGGGAAGCAAGGCAGCAGAAGCAGCAGTAATGTGCCAGCCACTGTCACTGCCCGCCAGCGAGGCAGGTGGCAAAGCCACTGCCAGTCGAGGTGCCCTCCACGGCATCGTGACGGCCCCTTGCCACAGGCACCAAGCCCGAGGCATCAGCATCACCCCCAGAGAAACCCTGCAGAGCCACCGCCACAAGCCCACCTTTGCCATCAATGTCTCCTGCAACTGGCGAACCCCCACGGTGAGAAAACCCCAAGCAAACTCTCTACTAGTCTTAACATTAAAGACAAATGCACCCAAATCAAGAGTCTGAAAGTGATCAAGCTTAAAAACACCGGGATGCTGGAGTTTGTTTGGTTTTCTTCTCTGTTTATAAATACCAATTTCAATGCCAAGTGTCACTGGAGGCAAATATTTAATCTAGAAGCATGCCGGCTGAAGATTTGTTTGCAGGTAAATACTTCCCTTGGTCAAACTGAAAATTTCTATCCTGATCTGCATCATCTGAGATAAATTCTAGCCCATATCCAATTCGATAGCTATGCTCTTCCTAAAGGACATGCCCTTGCTTCTGCTTTAATTATAAAAGGCTAATTAGAAAAAGTAGAAAAAAAGAAGTCTTTCCTACTGACACCAGACAAGCTTTTTTTAAAATTTTATTAAGCTGCCTATCAGCACTGGTACTGCATATGTTAAAAGGAAATGCTAGTTCTTTACTGCTGAATTAGGAATTAAGTTTTAGCTTTGGCATGAAATGGGCAATTAGAGGTATGCACAATGACTCCTGTGCACAAAACAAATCACGATTAAAAGGTAGGAAAGTTCCTATAGAAAAGTATATCACTATAGGATACTTATTTTTAAAAAAATTAAGTTATACCCAAAACCCTCACCTGAAATACCCTACTGTTAGCATAAAGCCTTAAGCTTCTTTAAATAAAGCAAGAATGAGCATGTATGGCCCAACAAAAAGAAGAAAAAAAAATACTTTCTACAACTTAATCTCAGGCTTTTCCATACTTGTTACCAGTGCAAAGTTGCTAAAAGCCCTCAAGGCTGAAGTTAGACATTTCATAGGAACAAAGCACTTGTTGATTCTCCATCATACCAGCTTCTTATCACTCTAACTTTACGTGCAAGCCAACACACAGTAATTGGAAAACTTGATATAAAGGTGTATTAGGTTTAACTGTACAAGTAGGAAACAACAAAACACACTACCCTGTTAAGAACATCCAAAGCCACATTTTCTTTTAATTACAAACGCTAGCTCCTATCCAGCAAAATGCTCAGTCTTTTATCAATATTTTAGTCAAAATAATTTCCTAAGACATAGGAAAAAATTAAAATAGAACACATGCATTGAGGAAAGACTGCATTTCTTGCATCTTATTTTGCTGCATTTCTATACAAACCTCAAAGTTGGGTCCATTATGTCACGCTCACTTTGGAACTTCAAGATATGCCTCAAGCTGAAGTTTAAGACACTGCTACATTTTTTACAGACAATCACAGAAACTCTTGTTAAAAGCCATTAAAGTCAGTGGAAATGTTAGTCACATAAACCTCTACATATTGGTAACAAAGCTCCAAGCTATAGCCATAACAATTGCTGTTCTTTTGAATTTTGTTCTGAAGACAAACAGCTAAACATTGGCTTTCCTGTTCGACAGTAAAAATCCTTGCAAGCCTGGAAAAAAATCATACAAAGCACTTACAATGTTAACATTTCCAATTTACCCTCCCCTCTTTCTTGAGGGTTGCAACATCTTGAATTCTAAACCAAATGCTTTGAATTCTGAAGCAGATAAAGCACAGCGTGCATTGCTCACTTTAACAAAGTACACTATAGCAAGGTCATTCCCTTCTTCCACTAAATGCCATAGAAATCTATGCATTAAGCGCTTGCTCTTATTTTTTTTTTTTTTAGCAAACTTTCCGGCGGACCATCATATTTTCAGCCATAAGTAGAAGGTTTTACATGCGAGATGCTGCGTTTGTATTCAAACTACACGGCATGAATCAGCAAACAAAGAATGGGTGCTCGGTGATGTCTGTTTCATGGGCAGTAAAACACTTCCACACCGTGCACAAGAGGAACACGCTTTATCTCTGATAGGACTTTTTGGTTAGGGTTATTTGGTTGGTCAGTCTTTTTAAGACCATACACTTTTGGTAGCTACAGTCAGAATGCTACAATTAATTACCGAATTTGCACTCAAGAAAGACCATTTTGACAACAGCTGTTTAAAGAAAGGAAACATGCATTGAAATATTTCATTTTTACTATGACGCTGGTAAAAATAAAGGGAGAAGGGGAAAAAACGCTAAGTTCTAAAGGGCAAATGCAGGTTCCACAGGCAGAGAGAGCCGCGGCAGGCTCAGTGCTGCTCTCCCCACGCTGAACGAGCCTTTACTGCCGCCTGCCTGAGGCCCCGCGAGTCCCACCGGCGCTTCCTCCGGCTTTTCCTTCGCAGAGCGTCAAACCGAGAGCTCCAAAGGAAAGGCTGGACACGCCAGAGCCGCGAAAGGTCCCTCGCACCAAACTCTTCCCTGTCCCAGCCCCGGGCCGAAGGGACCCACGCTGCTCCGCGCCTTCTGTCCAGCGAGCATTAACTCCATCATTATCGCCCTGTCGCCTCCTCCGCTATCCACACA